>JAZEWT010000014.1:2654318-2675712 GCA_036362905.1 Mordacia mordax
TGCAGTTTCCTCTAACGCCTTTGGACCTCTTGTAAGGTGCTACTATATAAATGGAATACATTATTACTGTCAGATACTGGGAAGCGAGACGGTAGATGGGGATTTCAAATCGAGCAGCTTGGGAGACAAAGCCATGGGTAAAGTGAACCGTGCGCTGGATCAGCACGGTGTCGTGGCTGAGACGATAGTCTGATGGACAGAGTCCTCAACATGAGTGGAAAAGAATCGACGAGTGATGGTCATGGGAATAATAACAGTGGTGAGAGGCACGAAGAGTTGTGACCGACTGACTGCCAGTGAGTAAAGTGAATCAGCGAATGATGGATCATCAGTGAAGCCTGACAGCTTCAGGTTACATTTTTAAATATCTGGCCATTGTTTTTACGAATGGAAACCTCCACAACCCAGACGTAGATGTCACGAACTTTATATATTCAAACATATTTTGTAAACGTGGTTCAAAGACAATAACTACTTTTTTAACCCCTCTGCCTCTCACTACGTAACCCTCCTCCAGTGACAAGGCCCAGCAGACGAACTACTTCGAGATGAGCGTGCGCACGGACGCGACGCAGGGCCTCATCCTGTGGGCCGGGAAGGGCACGGATCGCGCCGACTTCCTGGCCATCGCCATTGTGGACGGATACGTCCAGATGACCTACGACCTGGGCTCACGACCCGTGACCCTCACCTCCACCATCATGGTGAACACCAACAAATGGGTGCGGATCAAGGCTGTCAGGTGCGCCATTCACTGCCAACATGCGCACGTTTGTAGGCCGCTGTTGTTGGCGCTCCCACACGCGGTTGTTCAATGATGTCGCTCGTGTAAGTGAAAAGAGAAAGTTAAATGTAAAAGGAAGTGTGTTGTGGCGTTCTGATACTTTACGAAGCACGTTTAGAAATTAAAATTGTGCCATCGTTGTGGCACTACGAGCCGGAGTTCCGTTCACAATTCGTGCACTGAGTCGTGTGACACCCGGTTCCAGATGACGTCATAGCCCTATTTAAAACTTGAAACTAACGAGGCTGCTACTGATGATAATGCAAGAATCACAGACAAAACCCAACACGCAAACCCCCCCCCACCACCACCATAACGTTACGATCCATAAGGTCACGATCATTAATAGATCATCATGATATACACATTTCATCATCATTATCAATATTCGCTTAACCCCGTACAGAGTCGCAGGGAGCCGACGTGTATCCCGACAGATTGAGGGTGCAAGGCGGGGGAATACCCAGGGTGTGACGCCAGTACACCGCAAGGCATATTGTTTGGGGCAATTTACTCAGCAGGCCAATTAACCGAGGCAGCAGTGTGGGAAGAAACCGGAGTACCGGACAGAAAACCCACACGGACACGGGGGAAAGACGCAAACTCCACACAGGAATGCACCTGAGCCAGGAATCGAACCCGGGCTCTTCTTGCTGTGAGACAGCAGCGCTGCTCACTGCGCAGCCGCCGCCGCCGCCGCCGCTACCGCGCCGCGATGTTTGTGCTGCTTGTTGTGGCGGCGCGCACAGGAACCAGCGCGAGGGCTCACTGCAGGTGGACAACGAGGCGGCGGTCATGGGCTCGTCGCCTTTCGAGGCCACGCAGCTCGACACGGACGGCACCCTGTGGCTTGGTGAGCGACAAAGACAAAGATCCCCCGTGTAGCCTCAACAGACTAGGGTCAAGTGCCGCGAGCGAGCACCTATGATGGTCGACACGGCACCGAGGGGGTGGGTGGCCAGCACCACGCTCGGCCGCCTTTGTCTCCCTAGTGGCAATGTTTACACACTGCACTAGGTATTCATTTGAGGCTGAGTCGACCTAGGCGAGGCGCAGGACCCGTTCAGCAAAACGTCACTGGTGTGTTGGCCGTGAGCGGGAGTCGAACTCGGGTCGTTGCTCTGTGCTAAGAACTGATTATCATTCATTCGTCATCATCGCTACCCGCCTGACGCTGTCGAGGGTAGCGGTGAGACGGAGCCTATCCCGGCAGACACAGGCTGAAATGCAGGGATATACCCAGGGTAGGATGACAGTCCGTCGCAGGGCATCGAGGGTATTTCAGTCAGGACAATTAACCTTGACATATCTTTGGACTGTGGGAGGAAACAGGAGTATCCAGAGAACACCCACGCAGATACGGGGAGAACGTGGAAACTCAGCAAGGCACGTGGGAATCTAACCGAGGAGTGTCTTCTTGTGAGGCAGCAGCACGAATCACTTCACCCACCCACATGAACCCGCATGAAGTACTGTCTTGACCTGCATGGCATTGGCCCTCAACAGCTCTGTAAATCATCATTAATTAGTTGATATTACTTTAACGAACATCAAATAATGTTGCCGCTCGCAATGACTTCCACGACGCAGGCGGCATGGAGAAGCCTTCGTACAACTCGCGCCTGCCCAAGGCCTACAGCACCGGCTTCGTGGGCTGCATGCGCGACGTGGTGGTCGACCGCAAGGAGCTGCGCATTGAGGAGGACGCCGTGAACAAGCCCCGCGTCTCGCACTGCGCCGGGAAGTGAGCGGTCGCCGCGCGCGACCGCCACCGGCGCCACGGTCACCGGCGCGGCGCCCCGTTCGCACCGCTTCTCCCGCATCTCGCGGAGCGCGCCGTCGTCTCCCACCTCCCGAGCGTCGCTCCTGCACGGCGACGCTCGCCCGGTCGCCTCGCCCACCGGACGATCCCGGCGGCAATGGTCAAGGACAAGGGGCGCTCCGGGAGGTCGGCGTGCCCACCGGGGGGGGGGCAGCTCCATTTGCCGCGTGTCCGTTCGGAGGCGCCGTTTGCGTCGGATTCGAGCCTCTGAGCTGGTGAGGCGACCGCTCGATCGCTCCCTCACCGACTCGACGAGTTCATCGGTGACGGGCAAGGGAGAGGAAGGAGCTCGCTTTGTCGCGCGCGCGTTGGGAGGCGTCCGTTGCGTCGGGTCGCAGCCGCTGAGACGATTCCGCTGCCCACGGCCATCGCAAGCCGCGGGTCGCCAATGCGGAGCCGTGTTTTTTTTCGCGAGGCACCTTGTGGTCGCCGCTGTTGGTAAATGCTTTAATGTTCTGGATAGAGGAGGGAAAATATAAAAAGATATAAGTGCAGCTTTAAGAGAGCCTCGGGCTCTTGGCTTTTGAGCTACGGTTGAACAGAAACAAGCAAAAATATGGTATGTTATGAAATGCGTCTGTAAGGTGTAGGTTATGTTCAGGCAGGTAAATATTATTAAAATTACTACGGCTCCGTTACAGTATTGCATAATCGGCAGTTGATGTAAAGTGTTATCGAGGTTGTTTTAATGTTTAACGCTCATCACGTTTATTGTTTTATCTCTATCGTGACACTAAACATTCATTCCACCGTGTCATATCACCAAACTTTTCAAAGCCTCTCATAGCATCGTGACGTCTAAGAATTCGGAACTTCAAAACGAGAACATTGGCTTCACGTAGACAGTTAACTTTGTAATTGACACTGCACATAGATGTCCACTTGTACTCGGAATATTGTGCTCTTTTGCACTGGAATTATAAAATGTCTACAAATTAGTTGTTAATTATTGAATAATGTGGCGACTTAACTATCCGTTCATCATCTCTTTTTCTCAAGCTCTCCGAATGCTCAAACGTGATCCTGAAACACCCCCGCAGAGACGCCACATCGAGCGACATTTAATCGTAAATTAATTGTGTCGTTGATGGTGGCACTGTTCGCAATTTGTATTTTTTTCTTTGCAGGACTGACACGCACAGTTGATAGAATGATTGGTGCTACTCATATCTGTTCGACAGCACTGTGCGAGGTCCTTTATACATAATGAGTTCCAATAAGAGCTAAACCACCTCCGCTCGTGTCACCCACATTATCCATTCTCAAAGTACGGTCCTCTGCTCCGTAACCTCCGTGTGTCTGGGATATTTATGAGGCCACTCACGTTTCCGAGCGCTGGGGGGCCTTCATTCTGTACCCTACGTGGCTGCAGGTGTCGGTGCATGAATCGTTCGTTACAGCGAAAATATTCATTGTGACCCGGAATCCAGGAGGAGGAGCTGGGGAGGGGCGGGATTTAAGAGAAACGTGACTACGGCGATATTTTATTCAACTGAAAAAAATCAGGAAATTCGCAGAAACCGATCAATGCTGGACAAGAGTGGCTGGGCAAAACCATCTCTGTTTATTCTGTTCCAAATCAATTTGCCATAAACTCACGGTGTGCTTTATTCACAGAAACACTCACCCTGGCTTTGTTGGCAAAAAACAAAAACCTTTATGGATACCAAACTTGCGTGTAAGGAGAGTAAATACCATACTGTATGTAAACCGTGCTATCAAGAAGGAAAGTATTCGAGAATAATTCAATAATCGCTTAAGTAACGTACAGTGTGTTGTAGGCAAGCATGTGCTGTGTATTTCAAACCTTCCGACGCCAGTTGAAAGTGGCATTTCTAAAAAGCTTCGTACTCCGCAATCATTGCCACCATCAGCAGCATGCACAGTCATCGCGCAACTGGATGAAGACATCCGCAAGCGATGGCGATCTTCCACCCCCACCGAGCTCGCACACGTCTGCCACCGTCATCGCAGCCATTGTCCGAACGCCACGATCGAGGGAGCGCGTCCATCGGCTCCGTTCTTTCGCTGCCACACTCCCATCACTGTAGCCATCAGACATCGCGGACTCCAGCGATGGGAGCCGCTTCACAGCAAAGCGCCCGTGTCGGCGAACAAACTCCTCGAGTCGGTTACTTGGGGGCCCTCCATGCAAATTGTTACCGAAAGAGCGAGTCATTCTCTTGCGTTAAACGCGAACAGTCAAAAGTCATTTGACCATTTTATTATGAATTGCTTCACTTTAATTGAGCATGAACGTAATTTTCAGCGTGCATTACAATATATTTATTTTGTTAACTTTTTGTATATGTTCTTTGTTTTTTTTTGTCGCTTTAAATTAACTTTAAAGGGACCATATCTCACCTTTGGGGGCCCTTTAAAGGATGGCATTCAAAGGTCACACAGGTCAAGAATTTGAACGCCGGTATGTGGGTATAACCAGTTACGTTTTAAAAGAAATACACTGACATAGATATTCGTTTATGTACGCACATGTTTCTCATTGACATGTCATATGTTAACGCTCATGCGGTGTTTGTTGAGTGAGAGGTGTCCGTATTATTCAGCCGCAGATCAGTGCTGAAACGTGAACTCTGCACGAGGGAGGTCACGGTACAGAATGGTTCGCACACACAGTTTATATACCTTTGAAGTATCTTTTGTGATGAGTAAAGTGGCATGGACTGTTTAGACTGTGGACGCCTTGTTTAAAAAAAACACAGCTTAGTTTAATGAAACTATCGTATGGCGGTTGATATCTCGCTGCTCAAACTCATATGGCTCATTTGAAGCATTTGCATATCGGTACGGCCGTATCGAGCGTATCAACGAATCGGTGCGCGTATATGGCGGTGTAAGAAATCGGAATTTTGGTCCCAGTAACAAAGATCGTTCGTAGGCAACATTGTTTAGGTGCGGCTGCGATAGCGCTCTCTTCTATGGCTGTAAATCAGCGACTTGAATTTACGGGCGAGATTTCAGGCATCTGGTAAGGATGCCCCCTGGAAAGCTCCCCCGGGAAGTCTACCAGGCACGGCCCACTGGGCGGTGACCTCGGGGCCGACCCAGGACACGCTGGAGGGATTACATCCTTCGGCTGGCCTGGGAACGCCTGGGAACCCCCAAGGAAGAGCTGGAATCTGATGCTGAGGAAAGGGATGTCTGGTCTCACTCTCCTTGGGCCGCTGACACCGCGACCCTCACCAGGACAAGCGGTTTAGAAAATGGATGGATGGCTTTCAACCGACAGGAAACACGAGGGAGTGGGTTTGCCAGCAGACTCTTCCGTCTGGTGAAGCTGCGATCGATCTTCACAGTCACTCTGCAATTGCCGCACGCACGTGAGAAGTCATACAGATAATTGGTTGAACTTGAGTTTCAAAAAAAACATGCTCCTGAAGCTTTCTGCGTAAATAACGGATCACCCTATCACGCGAATTGTAAAGTGATTAACTTGACTGGTGCCACTGTGTGCAACAATTAATTTAAACGGATATTTCGCTCTTGTCGTTTAAGGACACGGTGCGACATTTAGACTCAGATTAGTCCTAACCCTTAGTAATGGGGCCTGCTCGCTTTGTGAAATTGTGTACACACATTCTCTGTGCATGATTAATGAATGTGTATTGTTCCGTTGTCAGAGCGAGCCCAGGGTTGTGCTGTATGTGTGTGTACGTGTACGTGGAAGAACTACTCATGAATGCTAAAGGATCGTTCCATAAAATATAGGCCCTCTATTGCGCCAAGTCTATCTGTGACTTTTGTCGCGTCAATGTCTCTGTGTCTTTAGCAATTACAATATCTGTTAATACAATATATGGTAATATGTTGTGGGTGGCACGGTGGCACAGTGGGTAGTGTTGTCGCCTCACAGCAAGAAGGTCCCGGATTCGAATCTCGGCTCGGGTGCCTTTCTCTGTGGAGTTTGCATGTTCTCCCCGTGTCCGCGTTGGTTTTCGCCGGGCACTTCGATTTCCTCCCACAGTCCAAAAAAAAAAACATGATGCTGCATAGGTTAATTGGCTTGCAGATTAAATTGCCCGCAGTGCCCGCTGATGGACTGGCGTCCCATCGTGGGTATATGCCTGCCTTGCGCCATATGTCTGCCGGGATAGGCTCCAGCTCACCGCGACCCTGTACAGGACTAAGCGGTTTCTGACAATGAGATGATCAGATGAGATATTGTGAAGGTGATTTGGAAGTAAAAGCCAGGCCTGTTCACCATGGGAGACCCAAGCAGGCGGTGTTGGACTCCATGCAACATAGACCTGAGGTTCATTGGAACACAAACCCCTCCGCCACGAAACTGTTACAATGACTTGTTTTCTACAATATGTACTGTACAATGCTACATCATGTAGGTAAATTGGTAATTAAGCTGCAGCATTGTGCATTACTATGATTTACGTGCTGACATCTAAGTACTGCAGTTTTGTTTAAACTTTGAGTTAGCATTAGAATTCTTATGCCACATTTAAAAATTAGATTGTCACCAACTAAGGTGGATAACGATAGCGGTTGGCATCCGCCAGAGACATCGCCCAGTTTTTTTTTTGTTATTTACGGAAGCAGGAGGACAGCGATTTAACTCTGCAGTTGTGAACTGTTCGCCGAACCCTATCTGAATAAGATGACCTTTTTAGTTGTAGATTGAATGTGCGCACCGCAGGGTTCAAAACACGTGACCGTGTGTCGTTCTGCCGACGGGATGCGTGGCGATGGCTCGGGTCACCGTGAGAGACATTGAAATTACAAAGCGGCGTTGCATCGATTTCTCATCGGCCTTGAGTGATGCCGCACCGGCTGCTGTCAAGCCAAGGTCGTCCTACAAAGGCTTAAACGGCAAATGTTAAATGCCCTCTCTGTGGAGACCGTTGTGTTTGAGTCACTTCAATGCTCGGTAAATGTAAATGATGTTTAACGTGAAATAATGAAAGTGTTACTCATATAAAAATGTTACAAAATAACAGTCGCGTAAAGCCAGGAGTTGTCAACGTTCTACACCGAATGGCCCCCTTAGCTCACTTGGGTCTGGTCTTCACGGACCACGAGGTGGCGATCGCGGCCCACTGGTGAATCGCGACCACACCGCTTGAGAACTCCCAAGCTTTTAAAGAAGATAAAACACAAAACACGCTTGTAAATATGGGCTGACATGGGTTTTCAGCGTCTTTAATTAAACAGTTTGGATGGTTAATTATAATTGTATTTGACAATATTTCGGCAATACGAAACAAGTAGAAGGTAGTAGAAGAAGTAAATGTACACATTTTGTTCAGGCACGCCTGCACGTATCAAGTCGCAGAATTGCAGAATCTATTCGGAATTCTTGCAGAGCGATGCGTCCACCGCGTGTTAGAAAGCAGGTCGCGGAAGGGAATATCACCCAACTGCTTGTCAATCCGCTTCAGGCGAGCGCGTATCCACATTCTCTCCCTGCAATGAGATACAACAGTGCCACGAGAGGCAGGTTTGCGCGTAGCACGACATTGAAATTCCCACGAGGGGGCGTCTTACGTCCTGGTATGGGGCACGCACAACATCGACAGTTATCTGATGCCGCTGTGCTGGCAGTGGTGAAGTATGGTCGATTTCGTTTGTGTGCTTTCACTGTGTAATTGAATAACATCTTTCTACACAACTCCCACGACATTCTGTCAAATGTTCTGCTGAACCACGGCGTTAATTGCGTGCACATTAGTGCACATAAGTAGTGTTCAGAAAAAAATTCAGGAACATTAGTCATTAATTCATGCTCATCCCCCACTTAATCCTGCAGAGGGTCGCTGTGAGCCGAAGACTATCCCAGCAGACAAAGGACGTAAGGCAGGGCTATACACATGATGGAATGCCAGTCCATCGCTAATAATAATAATTGCACTTCTGGAGCGTTTTTCACCCGATGGTCACAAAGCGCTGCACAGAGCTGAGGAGAGAACAGCATGTCAACAACAACAACATCAGAGTAGATCAAAGTCAAATAATGTCTATAAAATGTTATCTGGGCAGTATGCCTTTGGACTGTGGAAGGAAACCGGAGTACATTTAATAATAATAAATCCGTTAATGAAGCGACCTGCAGGAATGATCTCAATGTTCACTCGCTGCACGTTGGCACTGAGTGGCCTCGTGGTGACAATGGGCACCAATAATGTGACTGCTTGTGGTAAAGTATATGGCCGTTGTGTTAATCTAATCTACAAACTATATGGCCCTTGTGTTAATCTAATCTACAACGCACTCTGGCTTGAAAACGCCGCTGTTGGGAATGCCAGACATACGAGTTTACGAGTCCATCTGAGTGTACTTGAGTCAATTTTAATAGTTTTATTATTATTATGATTTTATTTCTATTCTTTAAATTCTTATTATTATTAATCAATAATGTATAAGTGGGCGGCACGGTGGCCCAGTGGGTAGCGCTGTTGCCTCACAGCAAGAAGGTCCCGGGTTCGAATCTCGGCTCGGGTGCCTTTCTGTGTGGAGTTTGCGAGTTCTCTCCCCGTGTCCGCGCGGGTTCTCGCCGGGCACTCCGGTTTCCCATCGTGGGTATATCCCTGCCTTGCGCCCTGTGTCTACCGGGATAGGCTCCAGCTCACCGCGACCCTGTACAGGACCAAGCGGTTTCTGACAATGAGATGAGATGAGTGAATGATTTGTACGTCACAACTCTTAGGGCCTACTCGACTCACTGAAAGAGTGAAGCCTTAACCTCGTCTCACCTTGCACAGCAGCAGTCGCCTTTACACTACTAGCATCTTACTCACTGTGTATCTCACCTCCATGCTCACCCTCACCTACCTCACCTTGCTCTACCCTCAGGACACTCCTTATCCTATCCGTATCTTCCCACCCGCATCTACCACACCATTCTCTCCTTCACCTCACTGCCCCTCTACACTCTTTCCTCACCTTACTCTATCCTCACCACCTGCTCACCTCATTCACCACACCACCGTGTTTCACTTTCTTCATCTTTTAAATCACCTCGCCATCTTCTTTTCACCTTCCTCACATCTTCAGTCACCCCACCATCTTCCTCAAATTTTCACCTCACCTTACTCTCCCTTCATTACCTTCTTACCTTCCTAACCCTCTCCTGACCACCTCCAACCATCCTCTGTCACTCACATCTCACCACCCCCCTCACCTCTTACCACTCTCATCACTTCTCGCCACTATTACTTAACTATCATTCACCATCCACCCACTCATCACCTCACCACCTAACCACTCACCACCTTGCTACTACTCTACCCAATTACTTGTCATTCCATTACTTCACTGCCTAACTGCTCAACACTTATCCGTTCCCCACATCAACACTGAGCTGGAGATGGCAGCTCAGTGTTGCTTGTGGACAATACCACTAATCACTTCCCCTCCAGCATGCACGTTGGCTGCAACTGAAACCCACATTGCCCTGCTCAATGTGCACTCTCTAAACACAGAAAAAGCCCCACTCATTGCTGAACTGATCTTGGACAACAACTTGGTACCTGCTCTGCTTCACAGAAACCTGGCACCATCAAGATGATTTGCTCACTTTGAATCCAACTCAACTCTGACACTTTGCAATCCATTAGAAGGCTCGTTTCCATGGCCGAGATTGTGGCCTCGCGGTTCTCCACTGTATTACTGCAGACATCCATCCGATTCTGTCGCCGGCCTTCCATTCATTCGAGCATATGTCTCTGGATGGGAAGATAACATTTCTCAGTCCCTGCTTAATCCTGTTGAGGGTCACGGTGAGCTGGAGCCTATCCCGGCAGACACGGGGCAAAAGGCAGCGCTATACCAATGATGAAATGCTAGTCATCACAGACCACCATAGTCAATTTACTCAGCAGATGAATTAACCTTGGCAGCGTGTCTTTTGGCTGAGGGAGGACACAAGAGTACCCAGCAAAACCGCAAGAGTACAGCATTTAATTTCCACACAGAAAGACGATGGGCCACCTTTTCATTTGTCTGATTTCTCGTTTTTCTGAATTCTTTTTCTGTTTTGTTTGCACCACAGACATTTTTTTTTTACAATATACTAACTTATGGCCCTTTTTCGATTCATACCAGGTCAAATCCACAGACGTGGGCTGAGAGGGTTGTTGGACCATACTTCACCATGCTGGTCAGTTCCGGTTAATGAAGAAGAGGCCCCAAAGACCGGTTAAAGTATCATTCGCCACTGATATACGTCCAGTTAGAAATCAGTCTCAGCTAGATTTGTAGGGGATTGTGCTAATCCCTACTCCACCACTTCCTTGATATATTGCCTATCCCTGAATGCCATAAAAAACCCAACCACAGTGGAAATTTCCCTGGCTTGTTCATCAAAAAAGCATTGTGCGTTATTCCGGAGGGTAGCCACGCAGTGATTATCCTACAATATGATAACAATCGTGAACTTGGCGACCTGAATTCGATTTCCACTCGTTACTAACCCCACTTGGTGAGTGATTTCTGCACCGGTTCTGACTCTGCTCACCAGCCAGCCTCCTTCGTTACAAGCCCAGCGTAGTGAAGTCTGGTCCAACAATACCCTATAGCCAACGTTACGTGGACATGCATTCATCTGGCAGTGAATTGACAAAAAGCCAGAACAAAAAGTTTGTTGTGTGGCAATTAATTAGCGCATTGAAAGAGCGCTGTATATTACACCGTATTTACCGTTGTAAATCAGAAGAAATTACCAAAGTGGCTACATACTACAGACGTCTCATCTTAAGTGGAATTACTTTTTTGAGGAATATGGATTATATTTCATAAATAATTTTGACAGTTATATTTGAGGAATAATTCTACTTAATGGATCTCCACTATAATCAACGTGCATATTTGAATGTAAATAATTGTGATAATTGCCATTCACCTCATTTTGTCTTTATAATTGAAACACATTTTAGTAATGATGTTGCTGTATTGCCAGTGATACCGAGGCACAATTAAAAATAAGACTTTGCACAGTCATCAATAGCACGGTTTATTAACTAAAGCAAGAAATATAAATAATTGAGGGCATTTCTGGCGATGTCATTTCATATCAACAATGGACACTCTTGGAAGCTCAAGGACATTTGTGGAAGACCATTATCACCAACTTCCTGTAGGATATGGTACCCAGAAGAAGACTTCTTATCAGGCCTCATGGTGATAATTGCAATCCCCAACTCTTATCAATGTATAGTCTCAATGATATAGTCTCTATATAACAATAATGTAATGTGGGCAGCACGGTGGCTCCGTGGGTAGCGCTGTCGCCTCACAGCAAAAAGATCCAGGGTTCGAATCTCGGTTCGGGTGCCTTTCTGTGTGGAGTTTGCGATTTCTCTCCCCGTGTCCGCGTGGGTTTTCGCCAGGCACTCCGGTTTCCTCCCACAGTCCAAAAAACATGCTGCTGCACAGGTTAATTGGCTTCCAGACTAAATTGCTCGCAGTGCACGGTGATGGACTGGCGTCTCATCGAGGGTATATCCCTGCCCTTGCGCCCTGTGTCTGCCAGGATAGGCTCCGGCTCACCGCGACCCTGTATAGGACTAAGCGGTTGATGAGATGAGAGATGAATTAGCTCATTGATAACTATCCTTATGTGTATTAACATTTTACTTACAGACTTGCTAATTACAACAAAACACCACCAACTACCAAAAACCACCGCCAATTTACGTTATAGTTTCTCAAACAACCGAAAATATATCGCAAGCTACCGCAAAGGTCTCCTCTGGTTAGTAAGTGACACATATATTTGTTTTTCAGATATCTGGCTCCTCTTGAGAAGCATGGGGACTTTAGCTTTTGTTAAGTTTAGTTGACCCTCAAGCCGCCACCGCTCCATTACGTTGACCAACTAGAATGTTGACATGGTCAAACAGCCGCCACAATTCGCATGGTTTGAGAAGGCTTTCATCTGACAGTGGAGTGTCACAAAGGAACATATGGAATTCATCGCCAATAGCAACTGCAAATCCATCGTTAGTTGGTGATATCCACAAATATGCATAATTTTTATTGTTTAAAAGCCTCACAGCAAGGAAGTGTAGGTTTGATTCTTGGCTCGGGTGCCTTTTTGTGTGGAGTTTGCGAGCTCTCCTCGTGTCCGCGTGGGATTTCGCCGCGGGCGACATGACATGATCGCAGTTGATAAGAACGAAACTTCGTGTGGAGTGAGGGGACAGGCAGCTTCCAAACAGCATTATTCAGCCGATGAAAAGATCACACCGCCAGACTGATTCAGCTGCAAAACGCGAGCCGGCTATAAGCACACTGCCTAGGTATGGAAACTTCTCCACTCTCTTAACACCTGCTCCATCAGTCATGGAGAGCTGAGGGGGTGGAGTGTTTCTTGGCATAAAATACCCAGACAGGTGCTTGGTTTTGTGGGCCTGATGGTAAGACCTCCACCTCTGTGGCACGCTCCAGATTGAACAGCAGAGCCCCCAACTCTTCCTCATAGTAAGCTCCAATAACCAAATTGTCGGCATAGATAACACGGTTGGCCAGTAGAGATCCATCCCTCAACCGCACCCCGGCATCGATCAGCCTCCCACTGTACCTGTACCAGACCGTAATTCCACTGCCATATACATGGGAAGCCTCTCGAACTACGTGGTCAAAACATATTTTAATGTTTGTTGCACGACAAGGTAAACATGGAATGGCTCTGACTTTCAACTACGTGTCTTTACCCGGACTTGCCCACCCTCATGAAGGTCATTAATGATCGTGAGCAGGCAGTCAGGGACCTTACAAGTACGAAGAACAACTTGCAGACCTGGGCTATTGATGGCATAGTAGGTCTTAACCGTGCAATAAAGCAAAGATGCAGGTGCTGTTGAAATCGCCTACACCTTTGCTGTAACAGCCACACAGAGAACATGTGGCGTCTGTGCAGGAGCTCCCTGGCCTGAAAGCACATTGGGGTTCCACAAGTATCTCCTCAGCATGCCTGGCAAGGTGACGTTGAATAATCCTTGCCACGACCTATTCCGGCACACTGATGAGCGAGATGCCCCTGAAGTTATTACAATCAATTTGGTCTCGTTTCTTAAATAAAGGGACCACTAGGGCATGCTTTGAATCCTGTGAAACCCATCCTATCCTCCATGCGGTTGTAAATGATGTCATATAGGGCAGCCTGCAAAGAGATACCACCTTCCTTCAGCATTTTTCTTGAGAAATTATCTCTCCCTGGTGCTTTTTATGGTCTCAGGCCCTAGATTGCCTTACGTACTTCGTTTAGAGGTGGCACCTCTGCCAGCCACTCGCAGCGGGTGGCTACTTCTTTCAATATCTGAGGCACCACAGCCCCAGCGAGGTCACCTCCACGTTGTCGCACGGTGTTATTTAAGCTGAGGGGTCCCCCTCCTCGAAAACATCAGATAAGTGCTCTGCAAACCTATGAACTTGTTCCTGTGAATTGGCGACCGCATCACCATTTCCACCTTTAAGGGGTGCAATTGGCATGGCATTGTAAGTAAATCTTTTGATGGTATTAAAAAGTGACTTGTATTTTATGGGCTATTGAGGCAGACTCAATTTCCACAGCAGCCCAAGACCACCATTCATCCTTGCAGCGCCGCACAGCTATGCAGAAGCATATAGATACAGACACTCATAGAGAAATATCGAGACTCATACAGACACATGGATACTCATAGAGACTCATAAAGATAGGAAATGGCCACAGAACATTTTAAATTTGACAAAGCATTACCAATCAAATTTAGCACTAGAAATTCCTAATAGGTTCTTACTGATATTTCAATTCTGGGCACGGCGTTCCCGTGCGTTACAAACCTGCTTCAGCCCAATTCCATCACCGCAGCTATAATGACAAAATGTAACCAAACACAGAGGGAAAATCCTGTGTTCGGGCAGCAACTCCTCTGCCAATGCAGAGGTTGAAAACCTCTCACATGGTAAGCCCCGGGCGGCGTTCACCGCGGTCCTTATTAAACAAGGGGGTGGGGGGGGAGTCGAGAGAGTGGTGGTGGCGGTAGCGACCACAACCACCGCCACCACCACCAACAACCACCAACCACAAACAACCAGCAACCACCACCCCCCCTCTCCCGCGACGGCCACGCACAGTTATCAGCAGCGACACAAGCAGCCAGCGCCGGTGGTAGCGGCAGCGGCGGTGTCGGTGCGTGCTGAGGACATTCATTCGAATCGGCGCCGCAGAGGAGCGAAATCTCTGCCCGAGACATGACTTCGAGAAGGTGAGTCCGGGTGGTGGTGATCGGTCCGGGTGGTGGTGATCGGTGCGGGTGGTGGTGATCGGTGCGGGTGGTGGTGATCGGTGCGGGTGGTGGTGATCGGCCGGGGCTGTGGCTCTCCACTCTGTCTCAGCAGCAGCAGTCATCGTCGGCCATGCTCAGTCCACTGCTGGATGAAGACCTCCCCTAACTCTCTTGTCACGTCACACTATCACGATCAGCAGCCGCCGCCGTGCTCAATTCACTGTTGGATGGAGGCCTCCCGAGCTCGGTCTCTAGTCGTCAGCTGGCAAGGGGATATCAACCGCCCCCCCCCCTCCAAGTTTGTTACCTATAGATTATCACCATCACTCATCAAACATGATCATTCCTCTCTGCCAGATGAAGTCTGCTACAAGCTAGTCTCTTATCGTCGTCTGAGTCCGTTGTCTACTGCTGGATGAAGGTCCAACGTATTCGCCTCTATGTCTTGTTGAATTGTTTTTATATGAATTGTTTTTATATTTATATATTATTTTTATTGTTGCTTCTTTTTAATGTGTTTTAATTATGTACGGTATCCTTGAGTGCCCAGAAAGGCGCCTTAAATAAAATGTATTATTATTATTATTTGTCATCTTTGTCCATGTTCAATCCACTGTTGAGTGAAGGCCTCCTCAGCTAGGTGTCTCACTTGGCATCGTCCATAAGTGTAAAACTGAATGCATTAAAACATTAACGCGTTGTAATGTGGCTGGATTGCACCCTGTTGTGATGTTACCTTAAAAGCGTTTGGCGTCGTTTATTTTAAATGCCCGAGGCTCGGCCTAGTTGGTGTAGTGGAGCCTCGGTCTTGTCTAGAATTTTGCCCCGGGGAAAGGGGCTCCCTCGCCCCTTGGAGAGGCGGGCGGCGGGGGGTCGCGCCGCCGGACCCCCAGCTCCACTGAGAACTTTTGTCTCCTTAAACAAATGCCGCCGCGTTTGTCTTTCGTTTATTTCACAACGCGCTGCATGATACGAATGTTCAATGTTACTTATTACAGAGATGTATCGTTAGGTGTCTAAATTATGCGACGTTCAGCACTTTGCAATTAAAGTCACTTTAAATGTGACGTCAGGTTTTGGGTTTTAAACCAAAAATCAGAATTGTACCGCGGTTAACAAATTCGCACAAAGTAGAGTTTTATTAAATATCAGTCCTCTGCTTCCCATTATAGACGGAAGATTGTGTTGAGTCGTAAAATTAGTCGTGTGTGCGCTGTTCAGCTGATATACTTGTTTGAAAGAGTAGTGTTGTGAAACATGGACTAAACACCATTACAATTACGCAGTCCCTGTAATAAGGACCATTTTCAAATCGAGCGCAATTTATTTATTTCTTAACTCCGTCCTCGTTTTCCCAGCACAGCAAACATAACACGAGATTTAATGCTCGTTTTGTTTTCATCAGTGTTGACTATGTTTTATGTCGTTGTTTAAATTCTGTGCCATCACCATGGATGGCAATCTGCTTTGAAACATTCACCACTGGCTGGCTCCTATAAACATTCACAATAATTGTTTTGGGCATTGATAATACGTTTAACAATAGCAGTGTCTACCTTACACGTACTGGAGCACGGTTATTAAGCTGAATGGCTTCTGACTTAAACATTGAGGAGCCTGGATGATGCGTGGCTGTCACCCGCTACCAATGCACCCTGTCCGTTGTTATTGGATGCATGGCCAGGCGGTGGGGGAGGCTCGGTGGCCCAGTGGGTAGCGCTGTTGCCTCCTCACAGCAAGAAGGTCCCGGGTTCGAATCTCGTCTCGGGTGCCTTTCTGTGTGGAGTTTGGATGTTCGCTCTCCGTGTCCGCGTCGGTTTTCGCCGGGCACTCCGGTTTCCTCCCACAGTCCAAAAAAAACCCACGCTGCTGCATAGTTTTATGGGCTTGCAGACTAAATTGCCCGCAGTGCCCGGGATGGACTGACATTCCATCATGGGTGTATCCCTGCCTTGCGCCCTGTGTCTGTCGGGATAGGCTCCGGCTGACCTCGACCCTGTACAGGACCAAGCGGTTTCTGACAATGAAATGAGATGAGGCTAGGCGAGTGGGCAACGGAAGACGGTGGCACACAATCGATGAAACTGCCTTGAGAAACTCGTGCTGATTCGCATGGTGAAGTATGGTCAAATAAGCGTCACCTTCTGCACGGCGTAGGGGAACTGCTCATTCAGCACAGGGCTGACAGACGTGCAGCAGAACTACAATCATCCGCCTGGATGCGGAGTGGAGGGAGTCGTGGATGCTCTCTATCGGTTGAGATCGGTCTGCTGTAGAAAATTAGCGGCGTCACGCGGTTTGCAGGAGGAATGATCATGCTTCCAGGGGAGTCGTAAATCGCGAGTAATCCGAGATTTACAGGAATGCCGAGATTTTTGGAGTTCTCATCTCATTGTCAGAAAACAGGGTCGCGGTAAGCCGGAGCCTATCCCGGCAGACACAGGGCGCAAAGCAGGACTATACCCACGACGGGACGCCAGTCCATCACCGGGAACTGCGGGCAATTTAGGCTGTGTGGAGTTTGCAAGTTCTCTCCCCGTGTCCGCGTGGGTTTTTGCCAGGCACTCCGGTTTCCTCCCACAGTCCAACAAACATGCTGCTGCATAGGTTAATTGGCTTGCTGTAAAAATATCTTTTTTGCACACTTGATGTTTGTTTTTTGGCACGTTAATATGCTCAATGCTGTTTTGTTTCGTTGTGTTACACGTACCACGAAAGGATTTCAGTTAAATACCACAGTAGAGATTTACGGCATTGCCTTAATTTACTCATTTGCAATGCAGCTCACTATTTGCATGAATAGCCGCGTGCATTAGTAACGATTATACGAAGTTCTCCATTCAGTATCATCATTAGCAATAACCACTTAATCCTGCATAGGATCGTAGGGAGCCAGAGTCTATCCCGGCAGACAGACGGCGCAAGGCAGGGCTGTACATCGCAGGGCATTCGGGGCAATTTACTCAGCAGGCCAATTAACCAAGACAGCAGCGTGTCTTTTGACGGTGGGAGGAGACCGGAGTACCCAGCGAACATCCACACGGACATGGGGAAAACATGCAAACTCCACAAAGAAAGGCACCCGAACCAACCGGGAACCAAACTTGGGTCCTTGTTGCTGTGAGGCAGCAGCGCTAGTCTCTGTGCCACTGGGCCTCCCTACTCAGACCTCTATTCATCTGGAGACGCATTGCTTTTTCAAGAAAGATGACTCACGAGATGCTCGTTTGATATAAAGAAAGAAACGTATTCAGCAAGTAGTTTCAATATATTAGTTAAACACAATGGTTGGTGCGCCCTCCCTTAACCCATGGCCCAGAGTTTAATTCCATCCACTGTTAGCATGAGCGGCGAGTAATAACTAAACCAGTACTGGTTCTACACGTTTTCACAAACTCACACTGACCAGTGTGGTGAACTATAGTGAAAGACAGAGATCCCCTGTACAGCCTTAACAATTCCGAGGTCAAGTGCTCTTAGCGAGCACTGATTACGTCAAGCATATCCCATGACAAACACAACATTGGGAGGCGTTCATGCCGCAAAGGGCATGATTGAGTGATAACTAAACCATTGTTACTTGATTGACAAAGTGTCACTTTGATTGACAAAGTGCGCTGGTTCAGAATGTGTGACAGAGGACTGGATTATTCAAGTGCATTCTGAGTTTTCCTGCAGGGTGCGGTCTACAGGCTATACACTAACATACTAGAATTGCTCATTTAAGTGTAAATTACTTCAAATTACTATCTATTATTTTAAATTAAGCATAAACCCCACGACTTATACTTTTCCAGCATTTAGTTTTTGCGTGAACCCTAACGACCCGGGCACAATAGTTACCTTCCTTGTTTAATTGCTATCCACCGTGCCCTATGTCCAATGATCATGAGATGGGCGGTCACACCAGGCATAGTCCGCTGCTCTCGGCTGCCGGACAATAGAGGACAGTGCAGCAATATCCAATGTTGCACTGTTCTTCTATGTTCCCACATTTACACTCCCCACTTTCAGAAACCCTCCACCCACAGTTAAATAACCTCCACGAACCACATGGCGTGGATTGATCAGAAAGACACTGTCAATCAGTAGTTCTCAACCTGTTGCACCCCAAGGTCCACTTGGGCCAACTTGGGTATAATAATTGCATTTATCAAGCGCTTTTCACCCGAGGGTCACAAAGCGCTGCACAGAGTTGCGGAGAGAACGGCACGTCAACAACAACGGCACCAGAACGGAAAATCAACAACTGTTCTTTTGGGGGGTTTTTTTGTTGCAGAACGTGTAAAAATATGATTAGACTTTAAACTATAAAAGTCTCCACAGACCACGAGGTTGTGATACCGGCCCACCGGTGGCTTGTGTCCCACCAGTTGGGAGTGGCATGTACACATGTATCTTGTTTTTCCAGGTGTGCTGTAGTTGTACATCAAGAACAAATCGGTGTCCACCAATATACATGTGGTTTGAAATGGCACACAATGACATCTCCCTGTGCCTCACCGGTGCTAATAGCAGAACAAAGAAATCGTCATTTCGAGTTGTCCATCACCCACTTCGGGGCGGCACGGTGACCCACTGGGTAGCGCTATCGGCTCCTCACAACAATAAATGCCCGGGTTCGAATCTCGGCTCGGGTGCCTTTCTGTGTGGAGTTTGCATGTTCTCCCAGTGTCCGCATGGATTTTCGTTGTGCACTCCGGTTTCTTCCCACAGTCCAAAAAACATGCTGCTGCATAGGTTAATTGGCTTGCAGACGAAATTGCCCGAAGTGCTTGGTGAGGGACTGGCGTCCCATCGTGGGTACATCCCTGCCTTGCGCCCTGCGTCTGCCGGGATAGGCTCCGGCTCACCGCGACCCTGTACACGACTAAGCGGTTTCTGACAATGAGATGAGATGAGATCACCCACTTCGTGAAAAGTGTGAAACAACCTGCTGGTTAAGAACAGTTGATTTCCCGCTGCTGTCACGATCACACACTTAATATTCTGCACACACAAGTATATTACATGCAGAATTTCAGTGTCTCACTATACAAATTATACAGTCAAAAAGTGCAGTACATTTCTTGCAATTTGCCATGTACTTATAAGATTGTGTGGAGTTTGCGTATTTAGTATCCATAAAAATATACCACATTGTTAGGCCTATTGATATTACGAAAGTCTACTTAAACTTCGAGGCTTGTTTTAAGGTGGACTTTGCTATGAATGTTTGGCAGGCAGTATTTTTGTAAGTGGGATTAATAATATACTGTTATCCAGCATAGGAATGTGGTCTATACAGCACTGGCTCGGAAAGACAGAGATATGCAGCGTTTGACCTTAAACGCCACGGTTGAGTTGGGACAATTATTACTATGCAGAATTTTGCAATTCGGCATGCACCACATAGCCACAGCCCAACCACGTTTCATAGGTTGACTGCTCAGTCCCTCTTTTGAAAGGAGACTTGTTCGTTGGGTATGTCAGGAATTGTCATGATTCAGAGTGGTGTTACTTGCTCATTTAGGTTTTTTTTCTCTAAAGCAAAGACTAAAGAGCCGGTGACTTATTTTCCAACATTGTGCAATCGAGTAGCACGGTTGTATCCACAAGTCTGAATGTTAGGATTAAAGCTGTGGTGACATTTGCTCTCTGCAGCGGTACTATCAGGATAGCCACGTCGAGTGTTCCTTGCCTCGCCGTAGCGAATTTCCCTTCCCAAGTTCGAGGAATCATCGGGCGTTCATCGCGAAGGGAGGTGAAACGTCGCGGCGAATATCGGGACCGCGAACACTCGACGTGGATATCCCTAAAGAGCAGCTATGGAAAGCAATTCTCATACCTCCAGCTGTAAATACGTGCATGAAAACTATAGTGATTTGAAATCACAGTCTAGGAACAAGTGCCAATGAACGCTTTCATTCACTTCATTTGGGTTAAGTGGCCTCGTAGTAGCGCTTGGGTCAAGCGTTGCATAGGCGCACGGTTCTATGCCCAGTAAGCACTGTGGTTCATACCACGCGAACACGCACCGCGTTGGACGTTACATATCCCGTGACATGATTTGCAAGAGAAAACCATAGTGTGCTGGCGTCGTGCTGTAAAGTTGGCATTTGTTAAAATTTTACACCGCACGATGCAATTGTATATACAGTACTGTACAAAGCAGTCACCAACAAAAAACGTTATTGTTGCTGATTTTCCGTTCTGTCGTTGTTGTTGACGTGCCGTTCTTTCAGCAGCTCTGTGCAGCGCTTTGTGACCCTCGGGTGAAAGGCGCTCTATAAATGTAGTTATTATTCCAAGCTGTGAAGCAGGACTCCTGAAAATTTCACGAGATTCATTGAGACTTATGGCAACCAAATAAGGTATCAGAATATAAAATAAAAACTCGCTGGGGTCACGATGGATGAGTGACGCGGTCCTGTTCTAACAAGAGACGTTTTGCCTTTTGAAATGCATTACAGAAGATTCCAACTGACTTTCTGTACAGTGGAGATGAGGTATTTCCCCCCCGTGTGAGCTTTATCAGGGCTATAGTTTCTTCCCACATGCGAAAAATTT
>JAZEWT010000014.1:2678186-2697017 GCA_036362905.1 Mordacia mordax
ACAGAATCAGCCACGTATTCACGTAGCTTTCCATGCCTCAATGCCTGAGAATTGCTCCAAAGAGCTGATCTTATTCGACAGCCATGTCGAGCGGTTTTTTTTGGTACAGCGTCTCCCACGTTGGGGGCACGGTTAGGCCAATCAGCCTGGAGGTGAAATGTCACGAGAATAGAGAAGAGGGACGCTGGACACGGCTATCCTGAAACACCCGCTCTTGTCGAGAATAATTTCCAATAATCAGCCACACAAGATAAACTTTGCAGTTTGAGCACGTTAATTGCCTTTGGGGGGATACATTGCCGTTATAGTCGACTACCCCCGAAGTGGCCTTTATCGAGTTGTATATGTGAATTACAGTTGAGAATACTTGAATCGTATTGACTTATCAACAGCCTCGACGCTTAATGATTTGCACGCGTCTGTGTCCTGATCCAACCCGCTTCGTGTGCCTTTGTTTCTGTGCGATGATAGAACTGCTGCACCCCAGCACTGTGCAACGATTTAAATAACAAGAGTCCAACTTACTTTCAATGGACCTCTTCTCAGTGGACTTGGGAAGCAATGGACACTGTGTCCACTGCTTCCGAGACAGCTGTCGACATTGAAATTAGTGGAAATAAAAAGCTTAAAAAAATCATTGCTATTCGATACACATGTCGCTCTGTTTCTATTGGTGTTTAAGGAGATTCTACGGTGCTGTGCCGCGTTACTACGTGTGCTGTGCCATGACTATGATGACCTCAGTTCACTTCCCGGCTATGACCAATATCGGTTGACGAATGATGTCTGGGCTCTTCATGGGCAAGTTGCAAGGTCGTTGAGTTGGGTCCGACAAACCCCATGAGTAATGGGGTATCATATCGGGCAGTAGGCCTCCTTGCCTGCCCAAGTGTACATTATTATACAGCATTTGTATTATAATACAGGCTCGCTTGTCTAAGACGAATACTGTACACTTTGTCATTTTCAAAAAACGTATTTATACTTTTGTACAGTTTGCTAGCTCGTGCAAATTTGATGATTTTCATTAAGGTGACAATTGTATTATGTAACAGGTATTAGTCAGCCACATAAAATAGCACAGTGGCCATGTGAAACGTGTTTCTGTCAAAATACAGACACATGGAGAAGATTTTAAAGCCTTGCTCGCGTAAAAAGCCCAGTGTCTATGATTGTGATAGAATGCTGAGTGACAAGCTGGTATGTTCGATAGCTTGATAGGATAATGGAATCGGCAGCCCATTCAGGTGTTCCGCTAACGGGCTATTACACCAGGATAAAGCGTTAAAATGACAGGTTTGACAGAGGTTTTAATGATAGTTTCGGCAATAGATGTCACCATTTCGCCCGCTCCTGTGATTCGACAAATTGTCGTTGCCGTGAATGGAAACGGTGGCTCATGAAGGCTGTGCTGCCAAAAACAACGATGCTGGGAGTGCCTTCAACGAAATATAAAACACTCGCACACAGGATGTTGCCAAATACCTGCACTCGTGTCAAATATTCATACGGTGAGTGTCGGTAGTGCCATGGGAGGCATGTAAACGTCTAGAAATTCTATGAGAATGACAAAAATATTCACATGACAGTGTGTGTGTGTGTTGCTCTCATGATAAAACTATGCACGCAATCTCAAAACCAGTGTTATTATTTATATTAGTTTCTTTTTCATTTATTATCAGTCCCCCGTTTAATCCTGTGTTGGAGCCTGTTTTGGCAAGCACAGGGTGCAATGAAGGGCAAGATACAGGATGAGATGCCAGTTCATTGTAGGACACGGAATGCAATTGTCAGGTCATTGAACCTAGGCAGGAACATGTCTTTGCATGCGGACACAGGGAGAACATGGAAACGCCACACAGAAAGGCACCAGAGTGGAGAATCTCGCTCGGAGACTTCTTGCTGTGAGGCCGGACGGCTCCTGACCGCGTCACCGTGCCACCCCAATGATTTACGAATGGGAGATAACGTTTATGGCTCGCCTGTACAATCGAGTCTCACACGCACAATGATTGATGATTGATTCGAAAAGCTGCTCTCGGGACAGCCGCGTCGATGGCTCTCCTAGCGACGTTTCGCTTCACACGTTAAAGGCATCCTCAGGCGCAGTGTGCGTGCGCAGTTCCCGTTGCTCCTTTATGTGTGGGTACGATGCATGTGTCGAGTCATCTTTTGTTGTGTAAGTCTGCGTCTAAATCCCCTTAACATTAAATTCCTTGTCTTATTCCCACCCCGGAACTGTGATTACCCCCTCCCTGCTTTGTCTGTGGCTAGTCCCCTAATTTGATGATTGCTTTAATCTTTTCGTCCTTCTTCAGTAACCTGCCCACTCGCCGTTTGAGTCATTGCTAGGGCGTGCCATGGTCCTGTCAATTATTGGCAGATGGCCCTATCGCTCAACTGAAAAACTGAGTCCCCTAAATTGTAGTCTCACACAGAAGAAAAAAAAATACCATTTTTAAAAAAAATAGACAGTTATGGTAATTGACCATAAGGATTCACTTCGGCGTGGATAGATTTTAGCGATGGTCGCAGTTAAAACGGTTTACAAAATTTATCAACGAGCCTTGATTTTTAATCATTAAGCATGTATGTAAAAAAAGGAAAGATTATAAATTTTCTGGCAATAATACAAGTGTTCAGGTCTTAAAACACCAAATACACACCTTTTCACTGTGTCAAGTTTGTAAAACAAAATTTGACACTTTGCGGAAGGTGTCTATTTCGTGTAATAAGTGGCGATAAAACCACTTTTATGATTGCCAGAAAATGTAAAACCTCTTCTCTTTTATACATCCTTGCACTGGAAGCAATGTACCTCCAGACAATGAGTATGTAATGGTAGCAGCTTTTCTAAGCAATCGTCAATGAGTATTTAGTTTTGCGCGACCTTGAACAACCCCTCTGGTTGTGATTATTGAACGGGGGTCGTCACGATTCCACGAGACCTTTACCTGCGTCCAAATCCAGTGCTTTGCCTTGGACTGCGTCGCATGTTTACCAAAAAGCATCCCCTGTCAATCATGTGAGAAGCCTGTATCTGCATAATGCGTAAATATGTTGGCCCGATGCCAAAGACTAGAAGACCTTTGGATTCGCTTGATTTATGCTGATGGCCGTTGCATTCACATTTTGTTAAGCAACCTTTTTCTACCACTGGGGAATTTAATAACGGTAAGCGAGAATAAGAATCTGGAACACATTTTTACGTTCTTAATTATTATCAGAAGACCTCCCTGCACCACTGTAGTCGTGGGGGGTTTGACCATACTTTACCACACTGGTCAGTGCAGATTTGCAGGTGCAGTGGCCTAATTGCCCAGGTACCGCACCACAAACATAGCAACATAACGTCAATTCCTGTCCATGGCTTACGGTGGTGAGTGATATCTGAACCACTGTCGGACAAATTCTTTCATTATAGCAATCAAATAATTGTCCTTGAAATTGTATTTAAGCAATATTTTTGTGGTTATTTCGACGGATCATGGTTATATTTAACCCATTCAGTAAGGAATTCATGTCTCTTTATAGAGCATTGTGATCGTGTCGAGCAGAGGTTGGTCAACCTTTTCTACCTCAAGGCCCACTTGGCCCACGTGTGTCTGGGTCTCCACGGGAACACTCAGTGGCTCTTGTAATAATAATAATTGCATTTCTAGAGCGCTCTTGACCCGAGGGTTAACCCTAACCCACTGATGGGTCACGACCCATCTGTGGGTTAGGGATCACAACCCATCAGTTGCAGTGTGACGGGTGTCCCTACCCAAACTTGGTCTCATTATGTTCAGTCTGCTCAGTAATAAATAAAAATAATTAAGAGGGTCATGTACTTCTGATACAGTACCCGATTCTCGTTACAATCCTCAGATGGTCATTTAAGTTATGCAATTTATCCGGTTACAAAACCCTCATCCAGTTAAAATTCCTGTGGATTCTTGAGCGCTGACCAACTGCTGTATATGGCAATACCCTTAAAAATCTTAACTCGACATATATAATACCTTTAGACCATCGCTTGTTATTGTTAACGACTGAATTTCTGTCAACCACTTTCAGCTTAAGTTCATTAAGTGTGGATGATGGGGGAAAAACATAATCCTATATATAGTTCGTCTAATAATGAGGAACTTCCATAATCTGTTAGCGTATCTTGGATTAAAGCTGGACTTAGCCGCGTTTTTGCAATTTTCAGATGCTAAAGATTTTCTTTTTAAATTCACACGGCAGTCGATGGAACCAGCAGAGCTAAAGCAATGTCGCGGGTGAAAAGGTTAATCACGGATTCGCCAGGCGAGAGTGGTGAATCTCCGGACCTCTGAAGCTTTCACACAACCTTTGGAAAATCCTAATTAGGGCCCTATGATGCCTCTCCATGGAAAAACTGTCACTCGCTGCTGACGTCAAAGGGATTATGGTTGTTTGTCATTTATTTCATTCCTTTTCTGACCGAGATTTTGCACACCCGGTGTAAAGATATGGGGCATAATATGTTTTCTTTTGATGGGGCAAAAAAAAACTCTACGACAATTACAACGAGCGCTGCCTTGTAACAGAAGAGGAAACATTCACGTGCGTTTGATTTGATATTTTTCAAAGGAGTTTTCTGGATTAACCCTGGCTCCAAACTTCCATGTCCAGGGGACACGTGTGCTACGTCCATCAGCACTCCAAGCTGTGTGTGTGTTAGTTGAATGAGAGTCAGTAGTTTTGGGGTAAATCATTAGGACGGGTAAAAATGTTCTTGCAAAAAAAATCTCACTTGCGAATAGAGTAAGTGTGATACACTGTGTCCCTTATGGGTTTTTATCAAAACAATACTCTGCGGAGACTTTGAATAGGTTTTGAGCCCTTCACCAACACGTGACGGATAACATCCCATCACACGGTTATAATGGAGACGATACTGTAAAAATAATGTGCGATTCGCAGAGCATGATGCGAGCAGTGGCCTTGAAAGAGAGAGACGGCTTAAGACTGTAACGCAGTGACTGACTCAGCCCGTTCGAATACATTGCGCTGTGACGAAAGTCGACTTCCTCCTTCCCAAACAGCGGCACCGTGTAAACCCAAGTCTGACCCGTGCTGTAATAATAATAATTGCAATTCAAGAGTGCCTTCCACCCGAGGGCCACAAAGCGCTTCACAGAGCTGCGGCGGAGTGAACGGCACGTCGGGGGAAATCGGCACACGTCAGGCTCGCAGAAATCTCATTTGCAGAAACATTTCTGATCCGTCATTTAAATGTGACGGCTGTTCACGTTGTTTTGCTGGGGTGCGCTTACATGGGAAATGCTAGATTATCGTGCAGCCGGTGATTCGCCGGAAATGTACCGAGGAATCCTTCAGAAGAAGAGCCAGGCATTCTCTCTGGCTGCCATTTCCAACCGGTGGGTCGCGACCAATGAGTCAGCCCCGAGCACCACCTCGCGGTCCACGGACACCGTACCCGTGGGGTGTTCACGGTTGAGAATCCCCTTGCTCTACGGCTTGCACGACGTCACTGCTTGACGAGCCACAGCGCTTCTATCACCCCACTTTACAGTTGTACTCGGACGTGAGTGACGGTCATCTCTTGTTCATGTCCACACTGCTGCTGCATTAAGAGATTGTTCCAGGGCCTTTTCGAAGCCGCGTAAAAATAGGTTGAATTGTGCCGATATAAATAGCCCTCTCGTGTAAGGTACTGTGTGCGCGTTACCACTACGCACAATACTTTACAGTGATCTTGACTGAACAAAACGCTCGACACGCTTCATCTGTAACACCTCTTTTCCTGCTGACTTTATGCCCTGTCATTTATCGCTACTGTTTGGCTTTCGCTTGAACTGTTCTGATGTTGTTGTTGACACGGCGTTCTCTCCACAGCTCGGATTTGTAAAAACAAAAAAAAACGTTGTTGCTGATTTTCCGTTCTGTCATTGTTGACGCGCCGTTCTCTCCGCAGCGCTGTGCAGCGCTTTGTGACCCTCGGGTGAAAAGCGCTCTAAATGCTATTATTATTTTTACTTTGGCGTGAAACTTTAATGTATAGTGGCTGACGTTTCGGACAATGGCCCTTCATTATAGTGCGCCAATGATTGTGCGCTATGATATGAGTGTTCTGTGAGGAGAGATCGGTCATGAAAATGTTGCCGATTATATAATTTTTTTTAAAGCCGTGTTGTTATTGACGAATATGAGGGTTCATTAGTTGTGATTGTGCACTGTCAACGCAGTCGCCTCAGCGCACGTTTTGTTTACACGTACACTCTGTATGGGTGTATTGTTGGGGAGGCACTGTATAACTATTAATAATGTTTTAAATGTCGAAAAATATCGTTGACGACTCGTGTAAGCATTTGCCGCCGAGCAATTCCACACGTTGTCTTAAATGGTGATTGCTTCCAAAAGCTGCTCTTTCGGTATAGCCGTGTCGAGCGCTCCTCCTCCTGCTCCTCCTCTTCGTGACGTTCCGCCTCTCACGTTGGAGGCGTCCTCAGGCGTCCCTGTCACTGGTTTGTGTGGCTCTGCTGCGTTGAATGTCGTCTCGGTCTAACACTTCTGAACCCCTCTCCCGAACCCCCTCTTTCAATCGTGTCGCGTCTTTAACTGAAAATTAACTTCGTCGGACCCCACTGCTGATTTATGATTAACCTGGATTTACATTTCATGAGTGCCTGCCGAGTCGTTGGCAAAGTCTTTGTTGAATGTTGGTTTCATTTTTCTAGCCTCAGGTGTGTGTGGCACAAGCCGAGTTAGCAATGCCGTCCAGTTGAGACTGGAGAGAGGGGGAGCGCTGGACACGGCTATCCCGGAATAGCCGCGTTTGGAAGCAATCGTCACGCATCGAGTCGTAAAAACCCACTTCAGTACATGTCAACATTTAGGCTCTAGATTGTACTGAGCAACTTGTTGTTCAGTTAACATTGTAAGCCATCGGTAGCCAACCATTTTTAAACATAATCGTTTCTGGGATCTTTTCATTTTGGAGCAATTCCCGAATAAGTTCCAACTTTGACTTCTAAAATGTATCCCCCTTAAATGTACTTTCGACACTGCATGGTGTCACTATTGCACGTGCAACTCAGTACAATCAAGCCCAATCCGGCTACATTAAGTAATTGTTGAGGATCCTGGGATTGGCTGTTTGGAGACCACTGATGTAAGCCAATGAATAATCAAAACATGCTTACTCAGGTGATCTTGAGCTTAGGAATCGCTATTAATAGACGAATTACTTGGTGATGTTGCGTTGGCTGTGCTTTGAAGAAGGACCATTGCCAAAATCGTCGCCTATTATAAACATTTTCTCTCAGGGTCCATGGTGTCATTGACGAATGCTTTGCCGGTTCCTTGGCTTATAGAGGCGTCAATGTATGTATTGTTTGGCTTAAGCAACAATTTAACCATGCGCAGGTAAAATCAAGTGCCAGGCATGACAAAAACATATCGCATGAACATTTACCAACATTCAGAAAATAAGTGCAGATTAAGTGAGAACAACTCGCGTACATGAGTTAAATCGTTTTAACAACAATGTCTCAGCAGGAAAGGGGGGAGACCTGCAAACCATGTCTTCCTTTCGCTTTGTTCCACTGAAGCACCATCCATCATTTTACGGCGGCGTCCTTCCTGTGTTTTGCAAACGCTTATTCATCGTGACGACGTTACACCGATTTGGCCACAAGGCTTTTGTTCTTAACTTCATTTAAACCAGGTGGAAACCATAATGACAAAACCAGTGTCTCTTACTTATAATAATAATAAATGACATATATATGCAATGAGATATGTATGTTTAGATGTTTCAGTCAAATGATAAGTGGTTCATGCAAATGGCAGGAAACCGGAGCACCCGTGGAAAACCCAAGCATATGAGCGAGGGGGCAACACGAACCGCGCAGAGACTTAAGTGCAATCAATCTCACGACGTTTGTGTGGTGGGCCACCAACCCTGTGCCACTGGCTCCGCACTGCTAGATGAGAGGACACGTACATAGCCACCAGTGCTTGGCTTACGAAGGGGACCTGGGTGGGAATGACCATGAGAGAATCGAGGTCGTCCATATCAGATAGGATTAATCCACGATTGAAGGAGTTTGGAGGTTAATGGAAAAGTGTAAATGTACTGATGTGTAACGATGTAGGTTTTCACGGCTCGATGCGTGACGATTGCTTCTAAAAGCTGCTCTCTCGGGACAGCCGCGGCGATCGCTCCCTCTCTCTCCCTCCATCGCGACGTTTCGCTTCACACGTTTAAGGCACTGCGCCTGAGTGTGCCTTGAACGTGCGAAACGTCGCGGTGGCGAGAGAGAGGGAGCGATCGACGCGGCCGTCCCGAGAGAGCAGTTGTGGAAAGCAATTGTCACGCTTTGTAAATGTTATTTTGAGATCAGACTCAGCGCAAAGGCTCCTCTAAAACACAACGTGCGGTGCTCATAGTAAAACTAGCGCGAATTGCTAGCGGTGCGTGGATGTTGGGAAGCATGCACAATTGGAACGCTGATAAGCGTAAGCTGACTATATAAGTACACCTTGTATAAGCACAGTTCATGTACACCGTTTACATCAATGAAGAAGGACGCAGGACAACTTCTGATACAAGCACACTCTAACAAATATGAACGTGGCTGGACTCTCCCGCGGGGCGTGCTTGTGTCTCGCCTCCACTGTATGAATGTGGTAGTTAAAGCGACTTTGGCATGGTAGTTGCATCACTAATGTGCAATCGCAAATGACTGGGCGCGGAGACCTTCAAAACCAGCTGCGCGCGCGAACTTGTCCAGACCAGAGAAGCGGCTGTCACATTTCACTTTTCGCCCCGGGGGCTAAACCAGCATCCCGAAAGGACTGGCTCGTTACGCTCACAGAGACGCATTCACGTCTGTTGGAACAATCGGCAAGCGAAAACATGCCAACTTCCAAGGATTCTTGGCGCATACGTAGCACGTCGGCATGTGGCATTGCTTGGACTTGACGCTAGGAGAGGGAGAACGTGGAGCAGTGGAGGAAAGTCAAAACCCGCTGGGCTGCCGGCGACAGATTCATTTGTAAGGCCTATCACTCATCGAACAAACGTGCATCGTTCGTGCCGTTGGTGTCGGTGAGAGGATTAAACGCGAGCCTCCTTCCCGCTGTCCCTGTGGTGTCCGGTCGTCTTGTCCGAGAACGGCCTCATGAAACAACACCGCAGAACTACTTCTGATTTCAGTTTAACAGCACCTCGCTGACTGGCAGTTGGCTGCCCCATGCCAGTGATCCAATGTGTGTTTAAGGACCTCGTGATATATGGAGCTGCAAAATCACAATGCTCTCAAGAGCTGCTCTTGCGGGATAGCCGTGTCGAGCGTCGTCGCTCTCCTTCGCGATGTTTCGCCTCCCCCATCGTCACCCGAATCAGGCGAATTCACGTCTGTGGGAGGCCTTCCAACGTGGCGAGCGAAGTGTCGCGAAAGACAGAGGAGGAACGCTCGACATGACTAGCCCGATAAATCAGCTCTTGCGTGCAATTCTGAAACTTCAAGCCATGAAAGCCTACAGCAGTACATTGATTGAACGCATTTACTGTATATGGTTAGGTGTTTTTTTTATAGTCATCAGAAGGCCAATAATCTTAAGTGACCCAGTGTACATTTCAACTGTTAGCATTATTTGCAGATGATACTCACTGACATGCAGCCCCCCCCCGCCCCCCTAGGGGGAGAGAGCCAGCCCTTTCCAACCGGATATACGTACCAAAGCAACACACAAGTTCACTGCAGCGTGCACTCGATTAAAACCTTCCGACACTTTTTTAATCGTCTCTACTCAGCAGATGCAGATGCATTCCTGGCTCACCGCTTTGTTGGATAATGTACAAAAACAAACCCAAAAAACCGTAAACAAATAACAAGCTTTCTGAATCAGAAACGGCGTTCAGGAGCTGAGTCATCAATCCCAGCGGCTGCCAGACTTTGTGACATAGGAGAGGTAGGTTCTTAACGTAAGCTCTGGTTAATCACATTTCAGTCAAATGCACGCACAGATAGTCATTTTTGAGCGATAGCTAATTGAACTTGCTTTGTAGGCCTGAGGTGAGCACACTTGTCTGTAATGCCACCCCTTGTGCCCTCACGGTCACACCATCTCGTCTTCTTTATGGCCAATCTTAATCATGAACAATATTTAGTTTTGTGACCAGTGGCAGAACCGTGGCATAATCTCACCCCATTCCATCCGATCCCATGCCTCTGTCACCTTCCAATGCTGCGCTCCATACTCTTGGGATTTTCAGCTGTGACTCGGAAAGGACAGTCTTGGCGATTTGGCTTGGAGATCCTTAGTGCTGTGGGACACTGTCACCGCCCTGTACTGACCAGGGGGTGGTTTGGTCATCAAACAACCCGCGTGCCGCGGGAAGGCAATTCGAAAATTTCCCTCGAATTTTTAGGATTATGAATGCTTGCCACATGTGTTGTAAAACATATACATTTTACAACCAAAACTGCCAACCTGCCAATTCTTAATTGCGAGACATTTTTAGTACAGTGTAATGGCGCAGTGTAATGTCATGTAATTAAAAAACACTGTCCATTTAACAGCAAAAATCTGATCATCTCCAAAAAGGGCCGTCTCTCTGCACAAGCATCACCATTGAGCGAGCGTCACACTTAGCCTTCGTATTTTCTCGCTCGGGCGCCCGGCGCGGCGGCAGCGGAGGCAGCGGTAGCGGCAGCGACGAACCCTGCGAACAATCCCGGCGTGACGCGTCGGACAGGGGCCCCGTGCCAGGATAAGGTGAGGCCCGTTTATGTTGCAAGCGCTCGCCCAGCTCGCCGCTCAGCGGGGCCTGCAGGGGGGCCAGGAGGGGCCGACAATGTCGAGGAAGGAAGCACGTTGCACAACACAAAGCGGGCCGGGTTTAGTGCCCGGTTCTGTCCCAGCACAAACACGCCATTGAGTTGATGGGTTTTTTTTTCGTCCAAAGCACATCGGCTTAATCATATCCTGCCCTCGGCAGGACAAAGCGGAGCCTTATTTTTCTTCTCCAGGCCTTACAATTTATCGCACGTTTGTTCCGCGCGAGCGTCGGGCGCTGCGTTGTGCAACGAGTCGAATCGTGAAAGCTCGGTAAACGGCGGGCGAGCGGGCGCTCGGACGTGTAATTTTAACCTCTCGGTAGTGCGAGTGGGAGTGAGTTGAGGATACACTTGTCAAAACATTTATCCGGGGTTCAGTGAGTAAAAAAAGAAATATCAGGTTCTGTTTGTGTTGCGCGCTGAATTGCTGCAAGCGCACATTGTTCGATAACAATTCGTTTAATATTTTTCTATTCTTCCATTTTAACTTCATCTTTAATTTTTCAGGCAGAGCAACTCTCCATCAAGTTGATTGCTTTGTTTCATATGGAATGTATATTAGCCTTGTTATTCAACGGCAAATTTAGCAATTAAACTTGTTTATAAGTGCAAAGCCAAGTTTGGTTCTAGCCTTCATTTGCACGGGCTTGTCCATAAAAAATAATATCCAAAAAGAAAAATAATTGGACAGCAGTTTTAACTAAATTGTTGATAAATTGGTAACGGTTTTCTTAAAAGCCTATCGTTTCTAAAACCAGAAATGTTAAGTGATCTTTTTCAGTGCATTATTAAGACGGGCCATCGAGAAAAATAATCACAGCCACTGTGTTGGTGAACTCCTGATATTCCCAAATGTAATGTCACAACTTAACATTCGGACGTTTAGAGGGATAGGACTTGTACAATAACCTCCTGGCACAATTCAAGCTACTCTCCTAACAGGACATATTTTGAAAGTAAGATGATTCCCTTTATGCTCACCATATTTACAATGGAGTGGTCTTTAAAACACACCCGTATCTTGGTTTAGTTTTAGTAAAGCTTGCACGCTTTGGATGACTCTCCATGGTCCACCCCTCCAGGTCTTTTACCTGGGTTTTAATTTCAAGTCATGATTGGTAAACTACCCCCACATGATCTAGAATGCGCTGATTTAAATTAGAGCAGATCTTGTTGGGAGGTGTGTAATCGGCGTGATGTAATGTACGCTCCTAACGAGTTTGTGCCGACTCAGGATCTTTATATCCGAATCACCCTCCATATCTCCTACCATCGCATTCCAAATGTGGCGTCCAGAGAGCTGGTGCACGACAGCATTATGATTTTATACGCAGTCATTAGCAACTGGCTTGCGAACATCATCGCTTTGCGACACTTGAGACCCCCGTTTAATCGCCGCCATCATCATCATCATTAGCACGTGCTCAGCTAGGGAGTGGTGTACCGGTTACGCATTCATGTGCTACAGACTTGTCGAGCGCTGCTCTCGGTGACCATTCAGTTCCCTTAGCAATGATCCGCTTGGCCCACGTGTCAGGTGGGCAAAACCTGGATTTGAACCTAGGATCTCAATCCATGATCTCAACAGTGCCAGCTCGGTGCTGTGGGCCCCCTTGAATCACTTCAGCCACCCCGCTGCAACATCATTAGCGTACAACTACAAGCCCACACTGATTATCTCACATGGGCGCCGCTCACCAGAGAAAGAACGTTGTGGCACATTATTGCCGAGGCGGTGATTCGATGCAGTGTTTCACTACCATAATGATGTAGGTCTTCACGGCTCGATGCATGATGATTGCTTCGAAAAGCTGCTCTCTCGGGACAGCCGCGTCGGAGAGAGGAAGCGATCGACACGGCTGTCCCGAGGGAGCAGCTTTTCGAAACAATCATCATGTTTCACTACGTCAATTTCTTGGCATTTGCAAAAATTAAGTGGCACCCGAGCCAGGAATGGAACCCGGGTCCTTGTTGCCGTTAAGCTCGAGCGCTGCGCGCTGTGCCACGGCGCCACCCCGTTCACGGTCATCGCACTGCCTGCAGAGCCTGAGCCATGCCCTTCCTCCCTGCGTGCCCTCCTGCTGCGCTGCAGGTGGTTCCACCCCAACATTTCGGGGATCGAGGCAGAGCATCTGCTGATGACACGCGGCGTGGACGGCAGCTTCTTGGCGCGACCCAGCAAGAGCAACCCCGGGGATTTCACACTCTCCGTCAGGTGGGTTACCGCGGTGACGTTTGGTCGGTTAACCCTCTCGACCCATCGCACCGAGGGGGAGGATTACAAACCAGCAGTGGATTAACAACGAGGCTGTGAATCAATTCGTCACCTGGCTTCCTCCCTCACTCTCCTCGCCCACCTCCCTACGCTCCCCCTATCTTCTCTCTGCTCCTCTCCGTCCATCCCTCCTGCCACCTCTCTGTCTCCACATCCATCTACCCCTCCTGCCCATCCCCTCCTTGCACACTTGCTCTGCTGCCCCCAGATCTCGTTTCTCTCTCACTGCCCCTCTCTCCTTTCTCCCTCCTTGCTGTCATTCGGAATTCCATCCTTCACTCACTCTCCGCTGTCTTCCTATCTTTCTGCTTTCCATCGGGCCTCTCTTTCCCTTTTTGACCTTTCCTGCTCTAATTCCCTTCTCTGAGAATCTCTGTCTCCTCCATCTCCTCTGTTTTACTTTCCCTTCCTATCTTACCACCTTCATCCCTTGTTTGTATCTTGCCATCTCTCAAACACACGGTGCTTTCCCCGAGCACTCGATAAGAAAAAAGTCCTGTGTCCCACAACAACCACAACTACCTCTATTCGCCGCTAAGTGGTGGTGACGTCACCACGGCTCTTGTGGCCGGCCAAATGCACTTTGAGGCCACATGAAGCGATGAGAGCTCGCTGGCGGGAGGCCACGGGACAGACCTAGGTGCCATGGCTTGCATGACCGAGGTGACTGGCAGATGCACCACCTGTGCTCCCTACTGTGACAACTTGCAGTGTTTTAGCCGCCCGATGCTCCGCTTTTCGTTGTGAGCATCGCTCCTCTGCCCTGCGCTGTTGAAGGATGACTCCAACTCTCCAGTAGTGTCTTTCAAGAGCCTTCTCCACAGAGGCCTATCTTGAAACCGCTAGTACTAGCCCTGGATCCGCACACACCCCCACACAAATTACACCCACTCGGCCCAACTGTCAACTCCGTCTACGAGCAAGACTCCCGGTAATCTGCGACAACGCCATAGTAGCACTCGTGCGAGCAGTGTATTCAAGTGGGTGGCTTTAATCTCCCCGGATTGGCAGTGCGGTGAATTCGCGAGAGCGTGCGCGGAGGGGTAGGGAGGGGCACGGCGCCAGACGAACGCGTCTTCGCTACGTCGATCCCGACGTCTCTTAATGCCGGGTTTTGTTAAATCTCGCACGTGGATATTTACGCGCGCTTATTGGCAGGTGACAAATTGCGTTACGTGTGAGACCACCGTTTAACCCGCCGGGCCTCGGCTGTCTCCGTCGCATTAATCGGCACCGATACCGTTCCTCGTACGGTCCGTGTTGTCCTATTTCTAGACCGGTTATCGCTCCCAGTTATGTCGCGTGTAAGGATGTGCCCGTGTCTCGTGTGCGTGCGCACTTATGGACAACACCTTTGCGATTTTCTGAACCGGTTCTCGACCACTAGGGTGACAAAGATATGGTTCTGGCCAGTCACCGTCTCGTGTGCCGTGCTGATCTTCATAGCTGCACGCAAACGGTACTGTGACTCGGCAGTCTCTTATGGCTGGATCGTCGATCTTTGTCTTTTGCATATAACTGGAAACAGTGGCGCAGGGGTTTCACACACCTCACTCTTTTCCTATGGAATTATTAAGGCACAAATGTTAGTGTTATGGCGGGAACAATCAGGTTGCATGGCAAACACCATGCGTCACCATCTCTGTTTTCCCCATTGTCCCTGCATCGCTGGCATTGTGTATCACGCTGCACCACATACCTACTGCGTTCAGACCGAAGCACGTGACCTGCAGTGAGTCTCAGAAAAGTCAGACGCCATGTTGCTGTGCATAAACAATGTACAGTCGGGAATCGAACGTAGGCCAATTTGATAACACAATTCAGCGAATTCCGGAAGACACCGCAACGCTCCTTTTATTAACGGTCGGTGATGGTCGAGTAAGGAAGCACTTGGCTACAAGTCCAGCGATCAGTTCCATCCACAGGATGCATCAATGCCGTGGATATTTGTATTTCTCTCTGTGCCATATTCTGTCGATCATCTCGGGCTAATGAACGTCCAGTAACTGCTACGATAAAGTGTGGTTATCACCATGCGCATTGGGGAGCTGGAGCTGAGTGGACTTGCTGAAGACTGGTACCAGCGGTGTCAAGATCGACCTCTGTGGAGAAGGATCGTAAAGGACGCTACGGGGCAGTTGGAGGCAGTCGCCCTCCAACAACAATGGAGGGCAGAGTAGCGACGCTCACAACAACAGCGTCGGGCGGCTAAAACACAGCAAGTTGGCACAGTAGGGAGCATAGGTGGTGCATCTGCCAGTCATCTCAGTCAGGCAACCCATAATACCTGTGTTTGTCCCGTGACCTCCTGTCAGCAAGCCTTCGACACTTCACGTGGCTTAAAGGTGTACATGGCCTGGCACAGGCGCCATGGTAACATGACCGCCACTTAGTGGCGAATGGCGGTTGTTGTTGTTATTGAGGAGACGAAGGTCGGCCAGACCTGCGTGGAGCTGAGCGCACACTTGGCCGACGCTTTTCGTGCAGCCTTTCCGTGAGATAAATCGTGACCGTTGTCTCCGTTCAGGGGTATGAGCGCATGTGTATTTTTTGGTGTATGTCGTATGTAGTTCCTGGAAAGCAGTCGTAAATTTGGTTCACCAGTAGTGGGTGTCTCGAGCCTTTAATATGCTTACAGTGGATATTGTGCGGTGTTTGTGGAAAATGAGATTTGGGATTGCCAAGCGCTGCGTTTGCCAGCTGTCATGGCAAGCACGCAAGATTTTTTATAAGCCTTCATTAACCTCTTCCATATGTCCACTACCATATACATCACTTTTGCGATATTGCCAAGTGGAATTCTCTTGCAAAAAGGTCAATGTTACACACATTGCCGGAAAATGAATTTGCTACGCAGATTTCAAGTACATTGTCTAATCAGGGTGGCTCAGTAGGTCAGAGGACTGTGCTGGCATGGCTAAAATCTTTGGTTTAAATCCAGGTTTCAGTCTCCCGTAATTAAACTGGGATGATGGTCTCGGCCCAATCATCAATGAGTGCATACGTAATAAGAAAAAAATGCTTATCTTGGCATTTTAACTACATTTTGCCATTTTTTACATATCCCAATACTTCAAATGTCAGTTATATGGCCATGGAATGGCATCTTTAAGAGAGTGAGCGCCATCGTGTGTAGGTAAGAAAAGGTCGGTTAAAGGAATATCAAAATAGGTCAGCGGCATCACTCTCCGCTATCCACAATTTTGAAAACGTGCTGGATGCAATGCTCAGTAAGAGTTCTGAATGGATTGGTCTCGTAACATGATGCGAAGAGCTCGGTTGCAATAAAATTGCCTAAGCGGCAGCAACGATAAAGTTTGTTGGTCGGCATATGTAGCGTTTTAAAAAATTCTCAATAATGTGAACAATTTCCAGCGTATTAGTTTAGTCCTAGTTGAGTAGCACCGAACGTAGCGAACATTGGAATTTGCAGTCTTATTTTGGTTCTCTCACTATAACAAACACGCATCTACCGTTCACATCTCTACTCCATGTTGTGAATTTTCACCTTGTGGTGTTCTTATGACCCTGGAAAGGAGTTATTTTTACAGAGTTACTAAACACAGGCCCGAAGGCCCAGATCATCAAGCAGCCAACAACAATCACGAGTGGTTGATTTAAATGATGATAATTAAGTGTTTCCTTGCCCTCTTGTTACATTTGACTTACTGTTATGTCTATTATTATTCTTTAATATACCAGCTGTGCTTTAATGTAGTCCCCAGAAGCATTGGGATCACGGGAGCTCAATCGCTAAAAACTACAGGCCTAAGAAGTAGCCGTCGACATAGAAGTCAATTTTATTCTTGAAGGCAATTGCAAGCTATCAATGGAATGGTCCCCATCAGGCAGATATAACTATTTGAGGTTGGATTCCCCCAGGCTGTTCAACGTGAGTTTGAAACCGTGTTGGTGAAAGTACGCTTAACTGTAAAGAGTTCTTGTGAGGATCCTCTATTTGTACTGATATAGGTGTTCACGGCTCAGTGCATTATTGTTGTTCTCTCCAATATTGGCGGTCTTCTGTCCTCTGTTGTTGTCACTGCTCTGTTCACACAACCACAGCTCTGCGTGTATAACAGCTGGGCCACTGTTTAAATGGGACCACCATCCGTACAACAAATTAAAATACACTGAAAACTCTCAAGTGTCTTATTAAAGCACAGTCAATGTGGCCGCGACGTTATTGTCATTTGCTTTAAAACGGCATCATTGGGTTGACGTCAATAGGAGTCTACGAAGGAACGATTGACTGGATTTGAACGATTTAATGTCTTTTTAACGACCGTTTGAGCGACCGAGCCTCTGTACAGGGCTAAACTGACGTACTTACTGTTGGGTTGCGTATTCCTTCCCTAAACTGGTGAGGCTCGCCCCTGCACTGAAGCACGAACACGAAATAGTTGGTCAAATGTCTCAAAGCAGGGAACTCCTGTTTAAGACGTTAAGACTCGTGGGAGACTCCTAAGGTACACTTATAATTATAAATAAATAACTACAAATTCCACCCTTGTGGTGTAGCTGCGTGGTCTGCAGTTTCCAGTGCTGGGTGATAATGTGTCGTGGAAAGTTATGGGATGGTGGGCAGGTGGATTGTGGTTGATGCTGGTGGCTGATGGTGGTAGAGGTGGGATGGGAATTGTGGTTGTGTGGTTGTGTGGTTGGTGATGGTAGGTGGTGGTGAGTTTTAGCTGACGGTACTGATATGCTGTGATAGTGACTGAGATGGTGATGGAGGATGCTTGTTCGGTAGCTTGTGGTTGGTGATGGTGGTGGTGGTGGTGGTATTGGGATGCTGGTTGGGTTCTTGGTGATGGTAGGAAGTGGTTATTTCGGCGGGTTTAGTCTGGTAGTAGCGGTCGTGATAATGACTGATTGAGATGCTGAGACGGTGACTGTGGATTGTGTCTGGCGATGGCTCGTCATTACCCAACAGTGTCCCTGCATAAGTCCGCCGTGTGTCCCCGTATTGATCGTGTCCTCCTCCTACGAATGTAATTATTTACTTCCCTCTCTTGTATCCCCATCTGCCGTTGCCACGCGTACTTCGCCCCAACGTGATTTGTATTTTCGTAGGTTTTTCGTCCTTAATCACTCTCCTATAATGAAGCACTTGTTGGCTGGGTCACGTAAGTAAGGGTCACAAAGCCACCTCCACCTGATACAGCGGATTAGTTAGGATTGTCACGTGAACAAAACTTGTCAATTTATTACACCGGTGTGTTAGAGAGCAGCGCGCTATTGTGTTGGGGAGCAGCGCGCTGTTGTGTTGGAGAGCAGCGCGCTGTTGTGTTCGAGAGCAAACCCATAACATTTACAATTGAGTACGACGTTCTGCTGGTAATTGCAGTCCGCTTTATGGAGCTCCTCAAACAAAGGTTCTTCCGGTGTGCTGAAGTGCTAGAGAATTGAAACGTTCTGTTCGCGTAACGAAACTTTGCTAATAGGGCATGTCGGGTGGAGGTGGGTTTACAACACTTGCTTTAGTTATGTGACCCGACCCACAATTGCTTTATTGTGGAGAATATTGGTTATGGAAGCCTTCGTGTTAAGCCCTCGTCTCTTCGGATGGACGGATCGCAGGCGCAATGGCGAGGTGACGCACATCAAGATCCAGAACACGGGCGACTACTACGACCTGTACGGAGGGGAAAAGTTTGCGACCCTCGCCGAGCTCGTGCAGTACTACACGGACTACCAGGGCCAGCTGCGCGAGAAGAACGGCGATATCATCGA
>JAZEWT010000014.1:2724784-2737087 GCA_036362905.1 Mordacia mordax
GTTTTCGCGGCATAACTGCTCTCTCGGGACAGCCGCGTCGATGGCTCTCTCTCCTCTCCTCGCGACGTTTCACCTCACACGTTAGAGGCGCATCCTCAGGCGGCGTATGTATGTCCTCAGGCGCAGTATATATACTGAGGATGCCTCTAACGTGTGAGGCGAAACGTCGCGAGGAGAGGAAGGAATCGACGCGGCTGTCCCTCGAGAGCAGCTTTTCGAAGCGATCATCATGCATCGAGCCGTGAAAACCTACATCATTATATTCTTGTTGATCCCGGTTTAAACGGCCACTATTCCAGTTGACCCGGGTTGACCTCGTGCTCCCCAATGTTGGGGCTATTTGAGTCGGAGGGTCTTGGAATCATTGTTTGTCTGGAACCTCCCCCACCCCAGACCTATTCACCAAGGGAGGCTCCAGCAGCAGTGCTGGACCCCAGGTGACATTCTTCCAGGGTTCAGTGGAACTCACAAACCTCTCGACCACGACAGAGCTCCGCTCAACAAAACCACTTGTTACCCGAGCTTGGCTGGGCTGGGGTAATGGTCAGTCACTGAGCCGGCACTGCCGAGATGCTGGGTTTAATAACTCGGTGTGCCGTCGTGACGACAGTACATTACCTCCCTCCCCTGATGCACAGAAGCTCATGGGCTTCATCCCAGCCCTTCTTGCCTGTAAATTTGGAGTTGCGAGTTCTCTCGCTCTCTCTCTCTCTCTTCCCCCGTGAGTGTCGTGTGGGTTTTTCTCCAGGTTCCTCTGGGTTTTCCCTCCACATTTAGAATAATGTGTTTGAGATTATTTGGCTACTTCTCTTTATATAAACTCACATGTGTGTTGAGTGCATCTCAGCCCCCTAACAAATCACTCATTCTCAATTACAGTAAATCACAGCCTCGGTAGTGAGGTCTCGATTAAAGCAAATCTCAGTTCCCTGTAGCAGACATTTGGATGTAAATTAGAGTCACACAGAGAGGGCTCTATTCATCTCCGTGGAGATTGGCAAAGATACAATCGTTATACACTTCTGCCACATGCATGGCTTCTCATGGACATCTGACCGCTCAATACCCTTCCCTGCCAAGGGCTCGACTGCGACATCGACATTCCCAAGACCATCCAGATGGTGCGGGCGCAGCGGTCGGGCATGGTGCAGACAGAGGCGCAGTACAAGTTTGTCTACATGGCTGTGCAGCAGTATATCGAGACGGTGCAGAAGAGGCTCGCTGAGGAGCAGGCAAGTGCGGTAAATTAACCTGCACGCCCATTCCGTTTACCTTTACTAGCAAAATGCCTGCCCTGTGGGTGACCTTGTTCCAGAAGGTGTAAGAGTGCTTCAGAGAGTCGACATTGCGTTAAAGTTTCAGAGTAAGTGTCAATAAGTGTGAAGTGAAGCTAAAATAGGATGTAAAAGCTTTGGTGTTGTGTATTTAAAATTTGCAATTCATGAAGGAGTCAAACCCAGTACCATAGTGTACACATACATACAAATATATGTATGTACAAACACTTGCTCCATTTTATGTATATAGCTTTAGTGTACACGGATTCTGTGTATTGTTCCATCCAACTTAAGATGTTCTCATTGCTCCCCACGCGGTCTCAAAATAGCAGCTCTTGAGAGCAGTTCTGATAGACTGAGATGTGAAAACGTACATCGGTGTCGCATCGCTAAATGTAAACGGTCTGATTGGGTGTTGCTTGTGCTGCGCGAACGTTTTCCTGCAGAAGATCAAGAAGAAGGGAGTCGAGTACACCAACATCCAGTACTCCGCCGCGGACTTTGGGGGCGGAGAGGGGAACATGACACCCCTCACACCGGGCCGAGTGTCCCTCTCGTAAGTCCATCATTGTCGTCGACTTGATCTGTTAACTGCTGGATGACGGACCCCTTTCTCTACCCCCCCCCCCCCCCCCCCCCCCCCGGCGGTCACCATCCTTCGCAGGCACTCGCTCTGAAACAGGCCGTCTCGTTGCGATGTCGCACGCGTTGACGCTCCGTACTGATCGAGTACTCACGTCCAGAGAGTGCGAGGTGGATTGGACTCTTATTATAAAACAGTTGATTTGGCTGTGTCTGTCTTTGCAGATTTATTTCTGTTTCTTTCATTTGAAGGCTTTTGTGACGAATATCGATGAAATCCATCTTTTGGGTCAGGTCACATAAAAAAAATAGTGTCGTTTAACCCTCCACCACCCAACACGGCCAATTAGTAAGGTTTGTCACGTGAACAGAGCGTGCCAATTTCCTCATTATCTCGGTCCCACTCCCATTCATTCATTTATTATCAGTTCCGCTTAATCCTGTATAGGATCGCGGGAGCCGGAGCCCATCCCAGCCGACAGAGGGTGCAAGGCGGAGAATACTCATGATGGGACGCCGGTACATGTTTTTGGGCAATTTACTCGGCAGACCAATAAACCTAGGTAGCAGTGTGTCTTTGGACGGTGGGAGGAAACCGGAGGACCCAGTAAAAACCCACACGGGCAAACTCTACAGAGAAAGGCACTCGAGCCAGAAATCGAACTCGGGACCTTCCTGCTATGAGGGGACAGCGCTACCCACTGTGTCACCGCGCCGCCCCAATGTCAGAAGTGGGATTCGAACCCACACTTTAAAAGGAGACCGTGACCTAAATGCAACGCCTTACACCGCTCATCTATACTGACTGCTGCCCCAGTCCCATTCTTCATTTATTTATCTTCCTGAGCGAGACTGTTACCACTTACTCTGTTGAAGCCTTGTCCAGGATAGTGAAACTGCCACTTCACCGTCTTGAATGTCGTCATCGCTGTTGTTCCGTTATTGCCATTGTCATTATTCCAGGATGCAAAATCACGTTTCGGTTGTGAGATATGTTGCTGATTGTCCTCAGGAGTCAAGACTTGGCGCGACTCGGCCTCTACGAAAACGTCTCGAACCTGCCACTCAGCAAGGCTAGCGGGAAGCTGTGAGAGAGCGCCGTGCCGCAGGTGGGTGCCGGAGGACGGATTGTCCAGTGCAGTCGCCTTCGTTAGCGGGACGACGAGCTTGCGTGCGTCGGTCGGGGGTCGTTTCCGCCATCGAGAATTTTCTCTCCCAGGCAGTCTCCCCCCAGGTTACGAACGGTGACGAACGAGTTCCATTCACAAGTTAGTTTGTATCAATCTGGTTGATGTTGTACTGTGTGCTGCATGCCATGTGCTGTATTCTGCAGTTAATACTCTGTTGTGAGAGCTTGTTCACAAGTCTGGGTGTTGGTAAGTCGGGTCTTGCCTGTAGCTTGCGTGACTTGTTAATTTAACGCGCTCGTTCCATCGGACGTGTTGCGCTATGCCCTCATCTACTCGATTCTTTAACTGAGAATAATTTGTATTATTATTTTGCGGTAATAACCAACGAGCCCTACATGTCCTGGGGAAGCATAATTTGTGAAATCATGCCTGAGAGTGCCACGCTGGCTACCAATCAGTGACTCACGATCATCCACAGTGGTTCTGCAATCCATCACTTTCTCCAGTGCAGTGGAAACACACCCATGCAATCGAAACTGATGGCAGACACGAGGATTTTATTTATTTTTTAGGTTGAAGGTCACATGGCATACGCATGTTTTCTGTTTTCAGTCGCGCAAACTTTTCCACATTCGAAACGTATTCCGACAACGCTGTGCAGCCAATTGCAGTGATCCCCCCCCCCCCTAATTTCCGTTTTTCCATGGATTCTCGCCAAGAGATAGATGTGTTTATTTAATTAATTTCGGTATTCTTAATTTTGGTTTTGAAGAAGGGACATTATCCGATGGCACCTATTTAGATAGTTTTCCTTTTAAGGTCACACAGTATTATATGGCAAATGTGCAGCTTGTGGGTAACAGAGAGCAGTGCAGAAACATTCAATGTTGTATTTTACTTCTATGCTGCCAAGTGTGTGCTCTCCCGCCTTCGCCGAGCATGGTGAAGTATGGTCAGATAACCCACATTGCATGGGCGAGGCCCTGAACCAGTACGTTAAAATGCGGAGGTGAAAATAAGCTGGTATGGTAGAGTATCGTGTACGGGTAAAAAAGTAGCTTCTACATTCAGGTGGGTAGGAGAGATTGCATACGATCATACCAGTAATAGATTTAAGTTCAATTCACCTGTACAAAAGAGTGATGTGGAGGGTAATATTGAGACTATGATCCCAGTCTGGACAAATCTGATTTGGCAACAGGGATGGAAGCTTCCAAGCAGGTCAGATGGGAGGTCACATGACAGCAGCAGGTTATGTGCTCTGAGCACTATTGTTTATTAAGTACATTCTTTCATCAAACTCATTTGCATTGACTAGACAGAACTGTAGTCATGCTTTGCCTGGGTAATACAAAGCTGTCAACAGCTGTCCTCGAATTGAACATAAAGACAATACTAGGTATGCGTATAAGTCTCAAGACTCACTGGAAGTTGTCCGAAATTCAAGAGACTAAAAACGACGAATGTCTATTCTTCTGAAAGTTTTATTAGAAACGAATCAAGCTTACTTTGCTGTGCGGGTTTTATGAATTCATCTGATTGTTGATGATTGCTTTCCAAAGCTTTTAGATTGGGATAGCTGTGTCGGGGGCTCCTTTCTCGTTCGCGATCGTTGGCGTCCCACTTTGGAGGCATCCTCAGGCGCGTGTTGAGATTCCGTTTGCCAAATACTCCGCTTCAGTGTCCGTACCTCTGAGGATCTCTCCATGTTGGGAGGCGAAATGTCGCGAAGGACAGAGGAGGAGCACTCGACGTGGCTATTCCAAAAGAACAGCTTGGAAAATTAATCGTCTTGCATCGAGCCTTGAAAACCTACATCTGATAGTTGCAAAAATATAATGTTAGCATATAAACAAATGAGTGGCTTGTTCCTGTTCCAGCTAGTTTTAAGATTGTGGTTCATCGTTAACTAAACGAGCATCTTTTGTGTGTGTGTGTGCGCGCGCGCATTTGTGTTTTAAAGATGGCTGCCATTTCAAGAAGGAAAGAAAACAGGTTTTTTTTTTAAGGAACGGTTTTCTACTGACATGAGCTGATAAGCACGTGTGCCCACAGAAGCGAGATTACTTTTCATCGCATGGCACGGCACAGACTGATGGTAGGAAATTTCTGCTTCTTTCTTTTTTTTTAAACGGTGTTGTGCTCTATCGACCGAATCGCGGAAAGAGAGAAAAAAAACAGCGCGCAGGGAAAAAAAAGTCCTACGAACGAAAAGAATGGAAGCGGTCGCGAAAAATATCACGAGAAAAAAAAACATCGGGATTATTTTTTCTGAAGTGCCTCCCTCCTCCTCCCCCATCATTGGTCTGCAAAATCCACCGTCAAACGCCCCCTGCTCCTCTGGCTCCCGAGTTCTGTCCTTAATTCACAGACGAGGCGTTCGTCCGTATGTCACTGATGAGTCGACATTGCCGCAGTACGCGGAAACATTACTTTATTAATAGCGCGTTTCTATTTTAGCGGTCGCTATCTATCTATATATCTATACATACGAGAAGAATTGGTATTTTAATGCGAAACAAACTTCCATCCACTCACTCGCCTACGTAAATCGTCGTCAAAGCTATTTGCAAGCAGGTTTTACGGGAGGAAAGGAAAATATGAAATTTGTTTTTACGGATACGTATAAAAAATAGACAAAAAAGATCGTGAAAAAATTCATTTATCTGCTTAAATGTGTTTGCACAATGTGTGATGCTAGGGTAAATTGGATTGGATAATTGATACGATGCTTGATTTATTATTTTATTTTTGTATGTAATGATCGGCTTCATATTCCCGCATGGGGCAGCAAAGCAAAACGTTGCACATCTTCAAGTTGACTAAAGGTATATCATTTTACGAATGCGCTACTTAAAAAAAAAACACGTGTGTGTGTGTGTGTGCGCGCACGCACGCGTTGACGTGAACGCTTAAAGGATTTCGTGTTCTCTCCATTTTATTTTGTCTTGGGGCCTGTCAAAGTTCACATTTAACTCGTGAAAATATCATGGGTTATTTTGTTGTTTAAATGTGTTTCTATAGCTTTAGTTTTTTTTGCTTCAGCGAATGCCCGCGTGCGTAAAAACATTTCCCAGTTTGGAACAAACGCGTTGTCGTTCCGTCGTGAGACAGTATTAGAACTCGGACTTTCCGTAGCCTCGAGAAAGGTTCCAGCTTGTTAGAAGTTTTATTAAATTTGCTCTTTTATTAAACGAAGAAAGCTATCCGATCTGGAACCATTAAACTGGCTGGCGGCAAGTTGATGGGGTAGGATGGACACTGTAGTGACCTACAGTGGATGACGCGGTAAAAGTGAGACTGAGGACACACATCGGTGACACAGAGCAATCCCAGGCAGTGGAGAAGAGAAATATCTTAATCTTGAACTAAACAAGGGAGTCTGAAATGCGGACGACCAAGCGGAGGAGACAAAAAAACTTCTCAAGCGCCTTATGAGCAGAGTTCCACTATGGTGCTGTGTGCACACTCCGTTTACGTGTCATGGTAAGCAATTAAATCAACTACAAAATTGATGGGGATTGAGAATTCTGGACTCCACAAGGGAGGTCGTTCCCATTGAAAGGGACCTTTCGTGGAGGACCTTGGCCATTGAACTATAAAGCGAGCAGGCTGACCCCGCGGTTTGTGCTTAGACTCGCGGTGTTGCGTGCTGCTTTCCAGCACTGGGAGGTCATTCCCTGGAAAAGTAAAAAAAGAAAATTTCCACTGTTTTAGAAACCTCAGCGCTGAAACCTTTCTTGACGTCACGCTAAGTACAGTACAGTTTAATGGGATGGCTTTTGGTAATATATATTTTTACTGTAGGCTATCCCTTGTGTTTATTTTATTCAGACTGTTATGCTATTATAATATTGCTCTTATCGTTATTACAATTTAATAAGCACTAAAAAGAGACCGAAAGCAACATATATGTCAGAGGTTTGTTATTAGTACATGAACTGAAATACGCCATGTTCCAGTCTCGAGGTAGCGTGCGATGCGAAACATTTCAAGTTATAATTTCAAGGTGTGTGTTTTTTTTCTTTCTGGCACCCTGCCCAAATTTTCTTCTCTTTGGACATTTCGCGTCCCTCTCCCCCGCCCGTACAGCTTTCCAATCACGTCTACGTCTCGTAACTCGTGCGGTCAGGCACGAAGTCCGACGTTTCGCTCCACGTGCCGCGAGATTGTCCATGCGTTGAGCAAAACAACGCACGCAATGCCGTGTCGGCAGTGGGCACACGAGCAAAAAGAAACAAACGCGTTTCTCAGTGCTCCTGCCTCCTGGAGGAAAAAACTATAATATGTGACGTTTTAGGCACGAACCCTTCATCATAGCAAAGAGATCTCTCTGATAATCAGTTGCTGAAGACGGCCAGCTTTTCGAATTTCAAGCAATCTAAGATTCTTGGACTTGGAACGCTGCGCCAACAAACACGTGGCGCTATAACCCAGAAATGCATGAGATGCGTGACCAGAATGGCCGCGAAAACCTACGCGATAGTACCTCGATGATGGACAACGGGCAGGGCGGACACCGCTAATACGGGTGCCTGTGTTTGACAGCCACTTAGCGCTAACGAGAAACCTTTTGGAAATGGGCAGCTCATAGGTCATCGGTGGCTTTCGTTTGCCAACGCGTACGACCGCATTTGTTAACGAGCTCGGCACCTCTGCCGTTACCCCTGAGTAAAGCTACGATTGTCACGGAGGGCACAGGTCACGGAGATCACGGAAATCGTAAATTAGCATATTATCTGGGAACCTACATCATTATATCTGGGATCTATTGGAAATAATAATAATTACTGTTTATAACACGCACATTCAGTTTCGAATGACTCTAAAAAAATCACATTTCAATTAGGTGCGTTGCTTATTTATTTTGAGAACCACCGTACGTCACGTGCTGATAGTACAAATCTACATATTTCATGCTTGGCATGTGGCGCTCATCACAGGTCGGCCAGTAACGTTCGCAGTGGATGATGGTGCTGGCACCACGGCGATAAGAATCTACGTAACTCGAGTCACTCTCCGTGATCGGATTCGTTTTCTCCGTACCTCGGCCGTGATATTCACTCTTAAATGACTGCCACGAAATTCTAGCCGCCGCTCATAGCTGCCCGTTGTGCTCACACGCTACGGCAATTTTTCGTCCTATTTTGGCATTGGCATTACCAAAATCGTGCACCCGCACAGAATACCACGACTAATCCCGCTGGCCCCTAACGAAGTTAACGAAACTCACAAGAGGATTCCAGCCAACAGTGTCTTAACTGGTGCTGGCCACGATTAACAACAGGTAGACTTGGAGAAACGTGCGTTGGTCACTCGGTTTTAGACTCCGAAATATCTTGATGGCGCGCACACTTTGGCTTATGCTTGGCCATTGCCAAATCCCTTAGGCTATTGTTAATGGATTCGGGAGGTTATCCCCGCCAGTCCCCCTTCACCCCTGACACTGATGGATGGCTGGTTTTTGAGGTGCGTTTCCATTCGTCAGAAAAGGGCATTTGAAAAGAGTATTAAATTTCTGATTGTAAATCGCTTTCATTTTGGTCGTTTACCTGTATGGCAGGTGGGGGTGGGAGTGTGGGAAAACATTTTTCCTGCACGTTATCGTGTGTGTGGTGAAAACATGTTGGCATTTTTCTGGTGCGTAGTGAAGATACAGCAGTGGCTGTTTTTCAAGTTAAACGGAGGCAAAAAAAGACAGCAGGCCAGTTTATACAAATATATATAAAATAAATGACACAAATGTAACTTTTCACTGACAACACGCAGAATGTCTGATCTTGCCGTTGCGTGCAATGCAGGTCGCGAGAGTGAGTAGTCGCGCGCGCATCGCGCGTGCTCTGTAAGAGCCCAAAGCCGGCTTGTTGAAACGTTTTACCAAAATACCATGGTGCATGACGTACACTTTACACGCAATGACCGCTGTAGCCTCAACCACCCCCCTCCTTCACACAACCCCCCCGCTCCCACGTGCCCCGATGGTGGTAGTGCCATTGAGAGTGGAACTTAACATCGCCTAAACCTGTGTTGTCTGCCACGGTAATCGCAATCGGCTTAAAAAACGGGCCAGTCCATTTATAGATACCCCACCAGTTTATATTGACAGTCTTGCCTGCGTCTCAACAGGTTGACCATGTATTGTGAAAGTGAAAACTGCGTATTTTGGCGGTGGAAGGTGCTAAAGTATTGAATCTGTACGTCTTAGTATTGTTGGGAAGAAATGGTGCAGGCTTTGGAAATGAGATGTTGTATTTCTCTGTCATAATTACTATTATTTTACTGGGGTATCTATTAATGGATCACCTAAAAGTTCACCAGGAAAGCCTCACTTCTGAGTCTCTGTGACATTAGAACCTGGGCTCAGGTCTTTTTCCAGATAAATGCTACGGCGAAATCATTGCTAAGGAGACCGTTGCTTTCCAGTGAGCAGAGCGAGAGTACCCTGACTTGAGAGGCCCAGTTGGTGTGAATGAGCAACCCTCGAGGTTCGATGCAGAACGTAACTCTCGAACTTGTGGAACTGCACCGCATCCTAGAGGACACGGTGTTATTTTACATTCGGTTGGCATTTCTAAGCCAGCATTGTTTTAGTGGCGGCCGTACCACGTGAACGTTCCACCAATTCAAGGTGACTGCGTGGCTCCGAGATCAGAAGCGCCGAGTTGCGAGTTTCAACGCAGGAAGCGTGTGATCAATCTGGGCTCTCGAGTTCCTCCGCTCGTCACGTTACGCCTCCCACGTGTCGAGCGTTCCTCCTCTTTTCCTCGGTGACGTTTCGCGGCCCACGTTTGAGGCGATCGAAAAGAACGGCTCTTACGAGATCCGAATGTAACGGGTACCGCCAGAGAAGGCCCGCGGCCGCGGAGCATAATGCATGCGCGGTTCGTGACGCGAGGCACGGCGATGGAACGTTTTCACTCGGCAAGCCGGCACAACCACCCTTCCCGTCGCTCCGTCCATATCGCTCGTGAATTGCCTTAGCGCAGTGTCACTCATATCGCGGTCCTCTTTCGAGCAAACCTACTCCACCACTCCGCACTTCCACGATCATCAGTCGCATCTCTCCATATGCAGGGTAAGCAACCGCACGCGCCTAACGGTTGGTAATCGCAGAGAGCTTAGACCGCGGGTGCCTGCGGGATGGCGGCAGCGAACGATCGTGATGACGGTTTCAGAAACGCTACTTTAGGCAAGGTCCGGTTGCGTTGGTGAATGTGTTCAAATGGACGTGATTCGTATTTCACTGCGAAGTAGATCACAGATTATACATACTTCCTTCTGTCTTTATGTCAAAGAAATCAAAATCACCTTTTATGAAATATAAAGAATTCGTCCTGAGACCAAGATGTCCCGAATATCCCCTGCTTTAGTGTCATTGCCATAATCTCGAAAACTCTGTTCATAATAATAATGTCCTTAACACTCAATATCAGCAAGATTAACATTGTGTCTGCAATTTCTTGTCGAATTGTTTTAAACACCAAAACATTTTGAAAAGTAACACTGGTTGGCCGATTTTTTGCTTCCAATTACTTCAGCATTATGCAAATGAAAAATTAAAGACACAAGCTACAGTATTTAGACTATGGCCATGCTAATCAAACTGTGAACCGTGTAGTAAACCCACTGCAGTCTGCATTCCATTAATAGAGGATGAGAAACAGCAAAACTACACTAACTCGCTCTGCTGAAGCCCTCTTTTTCTTGTCGTGGCTAGGAAAAGAGCTCCACATTGGCATAAAGCTGCCGAGCGTATTTCTGCTGTCACGTGCAGGTTTTCAGGGTTTGATATATGGGGGATTGCTCTCAATAGCTGCTGTTTCAGGATAACCGTGTCGAGCGTTCCCTCTAATTAGCCTGCTGATGCCTAATTAGCTAATCGGCCTGATTATGCCTCCAACGTAGGAGGTGAAACATCGCAAAGGAGAAGGGAGGAGCGCTCGACACGGCCATCCCGAAAAAGCCGCTGCGTTTCCAAGTTTGCCGGTGGCTCCAGACCACGCGGCACCAGGTTTACGCTCGCGGGACCCGGTCACTGACGACAGCGAGGAGCGTCTGCAGTCGTGGACGGGCCCCGCGAGTCGACCGTGGTGATGATGCCTGCGCAAACCGTACCGTGCTCCCAGGAGCGCCGTGCTCAGCCAGGCACCAGACGCCGCCGTCTGATTTTCGTGCCATTTTCACGGGGCGCGATTTTTCCATCAGACTCATCATCCAATTAATGCCTGCAGAGACTGCTTGGACCGAATTAAAGTGGGAGGGATTATTTAATTATTTGCCGTACGATTGCGTGGTGGCAACATGGGCGGTGGGGGTGTGTGTGTGGGGGGGGGTTCTGTGGTCATGGTGATCCAACTCGACCGCGGGTGAGACCGTGAGCACCTGCTCGCAATTAAGATGCGATCTCTCCCGGTTCAACGCTGCCGTGACGAGGATGATTGGCGTGAGCTCCCACGGGTCATTTGCCCACGCTATATTTAACCTCTTAATGAACCCCCCCCCCCACTCTTATTCAGCGATGACATGGCAGTGGATTCATTGGATTTGGGGTTCAGCAGTGGTGACGTCAGTCCAGCAGGCCACGTTTCATTCCCCCAGCCATCGCCGCGACGATGGTAGGGAACAATATCAGAACCAGTTCTCAGTGCCCCTCCACTTCACCAACTCGCACTGACCAGTTTGGTGAAGTATGGTTAAACAGCCGCCACGGCCAACACTGCTTTGAGGCCATCATGTTCTTAAAACCTTTTAACTGACTCTTAGATTCACGCATCTTATGTTTCTCGTCCAGCCTAAAATTAATGCTTGTTGAATACTTCGTGTGCCTGCAGTAACACAGAGCACCATGCTTAGGCTATATTCGTGGTCTCACAAGGCCGATATTCGCTCCGGTCCATTCCTCGTGTGTATGTTGCCAATCAATCTACGGGTGTCGTCTGTCGACAATACGTTAAGCATGCTCTTCGCAACACTCACGGCTAACCGCTTCGACACCCGATTATTGCGATGAATTCTGTGCCTGGCTTGATTCCCCTGTCTTATTCCTATCTCTGTATCTCTGCCATCACACAGCCGTACGCTGTGCAGCAAGTAATTCGATCTCCGTTACGATGCGACTCTGCAACAGATTGATCGGTGGCGTGTTCCGCGATAGATGCGCGTCCGCCGAGCTCTCCGATGCGTCGAGCAATGCACCCGCGAGCTGTCCGTTCGGCAAGATGTCCCAACGTTCCCGAGCCATTTCACTTCCGTGATGAACGCCCGGCAAGTGGAGCGAAACGTCGGACATCGTGCCGAAGAGCACGCGGCGTGAC
>JAZEWT010000014.1:2742730-2755774 GCA_036362905.1 Mordacia mordax
TTGCGATGATCTCTTGGTTGAGGCTTGTTTCCATGTGCTCGGCGATTCTTTGGCTTTAATGACAACGTCCCCAGCAACTCACCTCTGCCCCCAAAGACACGCCGATGCCCATGTTAATTGATCTGACTGCGTTGCCCTTCGTGCCCCATGATGGACTTTCATCCGATCATGGGTATAGCCCAGGTTATCGACTGACTTACGGCTCTCCGATTGACAACTGTTAAAAAGGTCTACATAGCTCAGCGGTTCCTTCCAGATTAAAGACTCGCTGACCGCTGCCCCCTGCGTGCCCCCATTACGCGTGCACACTTCCCTGCACCTACATTTGGAGGCAAGCACCGTAGCCTCCTCCTCATCCTCCCCCATTCATCCACGGTCACTTTAATTTGAATGCTGTTCAATTGACCGGTAAATATGCTGGCCCACAAAAGGTGACGTCACTGTTTATTCATCCATCTCCTGCCTATATGTACACCGCAGCCTGTTTGTGATTCCACTGCTGGATGAAAGGCTTTTCCGCGTTGTGGCAGACACGGGTTTATCTGACCATAGTTGACCACACTGGTCGGTGCAGGTTTGGACGAAGGGATCCGGTTCCCAGGAACCGGTTCGGATGTCGCTCCGCCACTGACGTTAGCCGTGGCCGGGACTTGAACTCAGGTGGTCGGGGTTCGTAGAGCCGCGTGCTCGCCACTGAACCACTGCTCTGGCCTCACTGCATGCGATAAATATACGTTAAGGCGTGATTCTATTTATTTTATTTGGATAAGTTATGTTTGTTATTTTTAATACGCCTGTGATGATCAGGAGCAAACAAAACACCGAGTGGATCGCATCATCCTTCCCGGCGGAGGATCCACGATTCATCGCCCGATAGCATTGGGATTCTGGTGTCGGCGATGCGATGGTTCCTCGTTCGCGATTATCCGTTGGCAGCGCGATGCTCAGTGTGTGCACGTACGTGCGCTTGTAGTCAGTCGTGCCGACTCGATGATTAATTTTAATTGCGATGATCTCTTGGTTGAGGCTTGTTTCCATGTGCTCGGCGATTCTTTGGCTTTAATGACAACGTCCCCAGCAAGCGGTTTGTGGTGTTATCGAGACGCGGTAACGCGTGTGCAAAATAATTCTGTGAGGTGTCCTGAATGTTCTGCGGAGTCACCGTCGTGGAGATCTGTTGGGGTCAGAGTTCACTGGATATTTTGGGGAGATCGTTGACGGCAATTGTCATCGGCAATTTTCACATTGGGAATTGCTTTTCAGAGCCGCTCTTTTGGGATAGCCGTGTCGCGCGTTCCTCCTGCTACGGAGGGACGCAAGTGTTATTTGACAGAATTGTCAAGTAACACTTGCGAGGATTTATCAACGGGTCGCAATACCATCATGGTAGGAACGCGCAGAACCCACGCGTTACGCCGTTCATATGTACCTCCTGTGCACAGAAGTGTGGGTTTAAACCTACACTGGGTTCTTCTATGAACGTCAAAACATTGAGGGCCAATTTCACGTGTTGGTCGAGAAAAAGTCCAACTATATTTGTTGAGAAAATCGACCAGATTTATCACGATTGTTAATCCAGCCTTCTGCTGGTGAGTGACACGGAGGTGGGTTTTTACCCCATGTGAATCAAGCCTCTCGAACCTTTTGTTTCTCGTGTCAGTTTTACAATAGTGCCGGTTTCGCCCCCTTTGAGGGCTCATCGCAGCATCGTAGCATCCATTAGCTGTGTAACAGTTTCACCCAATGTGATGCAACAGTTGTACAGCATGGTCGCTGCAACACTTGACGTATAACCACGAGTTCATTGGCTGATAACACCTTAATCTATATAACCGCAGATAATATATCGAGAACCGCAGATAATATATCGAGAACCGCAGATCATTGGGGTGGAATGTGGCACGGGCACGCCGCCTGGCCACGGCATTTTCCACTTGTCGGCGATTCTTAACTCATCCGCCCTCTTGTCCAGAGTGATTGACAACTGCATGGTGGGGCGCTCCAAACCAAAATGATAATTAATTACTCAAGTTACGAGAACTACTACCAGAAGTTAACATTTCGGCTGTAACTAAGAGCCCGAGCCATCTTATGTCGCACCACCTTTACAAACTCGTTGCAACTCTTCTGGGCGCCAAGAGTCACGCTGCTGTGCCCGTACGCACTGTGGCGTCAATGCGTACGGAGGCTGTGGGTGTCTTCCGTGATGCCCAGCAACGTGTGGACACACGTTCGCTTGGTGTGTATTTTGGCCCCTGACGCACGCATACCCACCCCACAGTGCAGACAAGGTCATTTTATTTTAGTGGAGTCCGCTCTCATTTTTCTTTTAGGGAATCTTGTCTTCACAGTTTCCCCAAGTTCCCCGTAATACCGAAGTGACCCAGTCCGTCGGTGCAAGTCTGTTTTTTGCGGTTGACTGGAGTCCCGTAGCTTATATCGGGTAATTTTGCCAATAACATCTGGTAATCCAGCAGCATGTGTTTAACAAGCCTGATAAATGATGAGAGCCGTAATTATCACAACCAATTCCCAGTTGCTCGCTTAAACACATGCTGCTTGATGGGCCTGGAAGGCAATAGGCTGATGGACTAAATGATGTGTTTATTTATATGTGGACACGCGAAATGGAATTGTGCTTATGTCAGCTTGGTTTGGCTGTGGCTCTGTCTGCTGTTGCTGTGCAAAGGAAATGTGTTTTTATAGCCCAGAGGTTTGTCCAGTTATTTTTGAAAGGCAGTGCCTGATGCGGATGAAGTTGACCTGAAATCGGGGGGAGGGGGCGGGGGGAAGGCTATCTGTGGTTGCCACTCGTTTCTGGTAACATTGAGCAGCCACACGAGCTTATCCCTGGACGAAGCATGCAATATCGGTCAACCACTGAAATCCAGTCGCGCGGCGGCAGAATATTATCTGCGTTAGAAAAACCGTGCCAAAATGTTTGCACTTTTAAAGACCAAACAATCCTGGCATGTTCCCATCGCTATTGTCCCCCTTCATCCCAAAATATTGCACTGAGTTCGACTCCTAGGTGTCGCTGCGGTCCGTGTCACCAGTCGCGCACGACAGGCGTTGTTGGTGTGCTTGTGCACGGCCTGGACTCTTTAACGGGGCTGTTGCAGCCACGCGCACACACGTGCACACACGCACGCGCGTGCACACGCGTGCACTCGCATGTACGCGCACGCTGTTCCAACGCGGAACGTTTTTTTAACGGGATGGCCCAGTTTTGCCAAGAGTTTTCACGGTGATGTCCACGTGTTTCTTTTCTTTCTGGAAAGTCTGTAAGAGAGGTTTGTTCTTGTGAAAGGACTGTGTTCAGCCCTAATGGAGGTATACCCTGTACAAAGGTGTTGCATAAATAGCTAAATAAACTAATAATTTGTTGAGCGTACCGATTGTTTATTTGCCTGTGACTGATAATCTCTTCCCTATTGGACAGTCTCGAAGGTCTCCGTGTCACGCCTTTCGTAAGCCTATGGGTACCTTTTTTTACCAGTACAAAGATGTAAATAAAAAAGCTTTTAACACGTATGGAAATTATACAAGTGTTAAGATGTTAAAACACCAAATAGACGCCATTCTGTGTCAATTTCTCAAAAAAAAACACATGATTGTGGCAAAATAATTCAAACAAAGTGCTTTAATAATGCATGCATTGTCCTTGAAACAGATTGGCCCACATCTTTGTACTGGCAAAAAGTACCCATAGGCTTAACAGCTCGACCTGAGCTTCTAATGCATTGATGTTGCGTTTCCTGAACTGATTGCCTTTTGCCAGCTCCTGGGTAACACTGAGAACTAGGCCAATCAATTTGAAGGACATTGCATACATTGTCAAAGTATTTTGTGAGTGTATTTTGCCACGTGTCCTTTTTGCAAACTTGACACTTTATGAATGCTATTTTGTGTTTTAATATCGTAACACTTACATGACTGATTTACATGGGACACAAGCAATCATTAGTTGACCTCAGTTGACTTGATTTCTACCAGACAACGGAATCGAGCGACAACTCGTGGTTACAACAAAATTACATTTGTTAATTTTCGAGTTAACTTGAGCGTAAGATGGGCAGGTCTTTGCCAGAATTATGTCCACGTAAGATGGAATTCTTGCTCAGAAGTGGAAAAATAAGCTGCACTGCTTCTTGGGTATGGGTTTAGCATGTTGCTTTGTTTTTTTACAAAAGCAACAAGATTTAATATCCTTTTTTTCACTCATAAAAATTGTAATCTAATAAATGTTTTTGTAAGTTGTCTTTCATATGGCTAATATAGGTGTTGAGCAACAAAGGTAATAGTACATTTGTGTGTTTAAGCCAGATGATTAGATTGGGATTAGCGGTATCACTGTCATCCCTCGTGTGTATTTACGAAATCAACATTCATTCGTTCCATGGTCTGTTTTGGGTAACCAGTCACTCATCCATACACTCAACCGTTGTATGTTGCACGATCTGTTTGGATGACTAGTCAGTCACTCACCCACTCGTTACATGCTGCACAGTCTATGCTGGCTGACCACACTCACACAATGATGAGGTTTTATTTTTGCGTTTGTACATCAAGTCCCCACCACCGTATCTGCAATGCTTTGCGCAGAGGATGCAGTTGAGATGCTTCCCATAAGTGTGTTTTTTTTTGACAATGGTCCTACCACATCAGTCATTCATTCTGCAACATCTCTGAGCTCATCTGAACTTGGCTCGTAACAGTTTGGTGCCACCCGTGCTGCGGATGAAAACTACCATTATATGTTTAACCAAAGCCAGGGTGGCTTTGGTTAAACATATAATGGTAAACGTTGTAACTGTACTTCAGACCCTGCGACACGCCACACTGCTGTCTCGTGAAAAGCTGGAATTCATTTGCTTTCCATTCAGAGTATTTCAGACCTCAGATTAGTCAAGTCGGCCATGCAAATATGCAGCTTAGCTTGTATATTCACATTTCCTTGGGGTTCCACGGAGCTGTTTACATAATCCAAATGGAATCTTATTATTACGTGTTAGGTGCACTGACTAAAACCAATGCCGAGATCACAAGTGGTGGCACGTGTGTTAACTTTTTTAATAAGGCTCATAAGATTCACATGTGGCAAGATCTGAAGTTACACATCCAGATGGCATCTGAAATTAAATCAGTTTACTTAAAATATATAACCAGTAGTGGGGGAAGAAAAACAAACTTTACGGGGAAGAACTTCTCGTTTTTAAAGGTGCCCGGCTGCAGTCGGCAGAGAAAACTGCGCGTAGCAACTAAAATACCGTTAGAATTTATAACACGGCGTTATGACCACCAGATGAGCGGCTTCCCACCGGCGCAAAGTATCGCGATGCAACAAATCCACTCACCCACGTCTCGTACGCAAAAGCTGACCTCATCGCTCCACCTCCCATGATCGATCTCCAGGCCATTTTCTATTCTCGGCTGTCACTCCGTAACTAGCCTTGACCATCGCGTCCCATCTCGCGATGTGTATGAATACCAAAGTAAACGTATTTTCCTTCACAGTTCCATTTATATCGGGTGGATGTTATCGGCCACAAACGCTACACATAAAGGCGCCCGAGGTGAGAATCGAACCGCCTCGGGCAGAACTTTATTTCTGTGAGGCCACCGTGCCACCCTTTGTGTCTACACTTATTCCTTATCGCGACGTAAACGTGAGTTACCTTTCAGCCATGTATTCTCAACAGCTTGTATTTAATAACATTATAATCGGGGGCACTTCTCGAGCCCCTTTCACCCGAGGGTCACAATGCGCTGCACACAGCTGCGGAAGGCACGTCATGTCAACGACATGAGCGAGCACATAAACAAATAACGTTTTTGTGTGTTTACACGCCCGCCATAAAGACGAAACAAACCCCCACGCCACATGTATTAATCGCTAAGTTATCATCAAGCCAGTTAACCGAGGGAAGCATGTCTTCGTACTGTGGGAGGAAAACGGAGTACCCATCGAGTCCCCCACGTGCACGCGGCAGAACGTGCGAAAACTCCACATGGAAAGGCACCCCCTCTTGCGAAAGCGTCGTCAAAAAGCATTCTCACCTGGAGACAAAGCAGATGAATAAGTAACACTGAGGCTAACCTTTCACGGGCGTGAAAGGCAACGCTGTCACCTTCTGTCGAGTGGACTCGGAACATTAAGCAGAGCTGTTTCGAGTGGAGTTTCACAACTGTAAAATTTATAAAGCACTCGACCTTGTACGAAGCAAGTGTCGTGACGTAACCATGGGGGCACGCGTGTTACTAGGCATCAGTTCACCATTACTAGTATATATGTAAAATACATATCAATGTTAATAGGCCGAGTATGTTGAGGTACGGTATAAAGTGTTAATCGTTACGATGCAAGCTGCAATCATCTCAATGTGCATCACTCCATCGTTAGTCTTGACCAACAACCATTGCTCTGTCTTCCTTAACAGTATGTTGCCGGTATGGCCCATCCTGTTGTACGTTCAATAACCTATACATGGTGATAATCTGAATACAACGTTTGGTAAACATAAAAACACACAAGCTGGTGTGTGACTGGTTACCTAGAGGACACCATGGAGACATTCCGACTCGACGGCCGATTCACAAATAGGAAGCGTGCATCCTCACAGCCACACACTCCGCTACTCCTGGCACAATTATCTGGCTCAACAATCGCCTCGACGTAACATTATTTCTGAAATTAAATGAACATCAACAAAGCACAGTGAGGGTCAGTGTTGAAGGCGATGAGAACGGACATGCAGTGACAATGCTGGATCGTTGCTGCACAACCCTCTGCTGCTCTATAGCAACCCACAGGACGTAACATTTGCTAAGAGCTGCTCTTTCGGGATAGCCGCTGCGAGCGTTTCTCCTCTCCTTCGCGACGTTTCGCCTCCCACGTTGATGGCGTTTTCAGAACGCGGCGCCCACGTGAAGTGGGTTCGTCTTTCTATACGAGATATTATATTTTCGTGATGCCAACGGAATGGTTTTGTCGACATGTGGCCGAACCCCAATATTTACTATATTGAAAAAAAAAACTAACAATTTGATGCTGTTAAACGATAAATTGCAATACATGCAAAGTACTAATACCAATTAATAACAGCCATTCGTTTGAATAACAGTTATTCACTGCACACAAAAACATATTTTCTCAGAATAGCAAACATTTGGTTTCGCCTGTGTTCATAAGTTCATCCAACTGTCCCTGCTCAGCGCTATTAACCCACATCACTGTAAGACCGTACGATTGAGCTGCAGAATGCCGATGACGCCTCCAACGTGGGGGGGCGGTGTGTGGGGCGAAACGTCGCTAAGGAGAGGTGAACCGCTCGACACTGCTATCCCGAAAGAGCGCCGCTTTGGCTCCGGTCCCGTCTGCACGCGTTCCCGCACCTTCCCGGCCACGTGTTCGCCACGCCGGGCCCACGCGCTCACTTCCGCGTTTCCCTCATCCGCGCGCCCCTATTGGCCGAGGCCGCAGCCGCGCGGCCAATGGGCGCGCGCCACGTTGCCTCGCGCCTAGCAACAGGCGATTGTTGTGCGCCCGTTGCCAGGGAAGCCACTTTCAAATTTAATTTAAAAAAACAACAACAACCACCGTGAGGCTCGAACAGTGAGCGGCCGGGCGACTCGAGCGGTTGTTAACTCGGTTGTTAACTCGTTAACCCGGGGAGCAACCCGACGCAAGCAAGCGGCACAGCATCGCTGCTCGCCGGCGCCTACGCGGGGGATCCGCCACCTGCGTACGCGTTGCCTGGACGTGGCGCCGGTGAGCCTGCGCTAGGCCGCCGGCTGGTTGGAGGTCGCCGCGGCCGGCGGAGTGTGGTGGTGCGGCCGGGGTTTCCTTCTGCAGCCCGGCGCCTGGAGAGTAGGGGGGTGGTGGTGGTGGTGATGGCACTGGAGCTGAGCGGAGTCGGGAGGAGTGCGGAGCGCGGCTCGGGTTCCGCAGCGTTCACAGTGATGGTCTCGAGTTGCGAAGCGCATGGTGATGGAGGTGATGGAGGAGGAGGAGGTGGAGGAGGAGGCGGCGGCGCAGGCGATGGGCGTGAAGAGCGCGGCGACACGGGGGAGAAAGAGAATGCGGATCTGCAGAGAGCCTTCCGAGAGTTCAGGGAGAGGAGGAAGGTAAGGCGGGCGCGCAGACACACAACGCACACAGAGACACATATAACACAACATGCAGACACAACACACAGACACAAACCTGCACAGATATAAACCTATATATACATGGACTTAAACTCACACATAGATATAGCATAACAAATACAAACACCTCCTGTATAGCCTTAACCGACTAGGCTCAAGTGCCGTTAGCGGCACCTATGAAGGTCGACACGGCACACGAGGAGAAGGGTGACCTGCACCACGCCCGGCCGCCTTTGTCTCCCTTGTGGCAATGTTTACATACTGCACCAATTAATCATGTGAGGCTGAGTCGACCTAGCGGAGTCCCGAGACTGGCTGATAACATTGTCAGTGGTGATGACCGTGAGCTGGATTCGAACTCGGTTGCACCGAATCGCTGCCCCACCGCTCTCGGCTAGACATAACACGCAGATATAAACATACACGGACATAGACACATAGTCATGCATGTGGATGCACCCAGCACGATCCGGTTTCACTGCGTACATTCCTGTGCGTGAAATGTGTAATGAGATTAACAAAGATGAGTTGTGCTTTAACGCGGCGCCCTCCTTACGCCGGGGCACCGCGTCTCAGACCGCTTCATCAACACGGTCTCATCTCAGCGCGCTTCATAGGGCACCCCCAGGGGCAGCCGTCCGTGTGCTGCACATAGTGACGCAGGCACGTGGCCTGCAAGCGGACACGTCGACTATGGGGTGGTGATGATTGGCCTGGTCAGGTCAACGAGCACCATTAGGGGCAAGTGATCCCCTGTGTGTGACACAAGAACGTTCAGTACTTGTGCGGTAAGTGGGTATTTAGTCTGTCGGGCGTGATGAATTCCACGCATAATCCCAGTCGAGTCAGTTGTGGTGTCTCACATTTGCCAAAGTGGACATTGACGCCCGCACACAATGGTTTGCAGATTTTTCTTATTATTATTCAGCTGCTACCCTTATCCAAGGTGATTTACATCGTCACACGCTTACATCATCATCATTATTAATACCCGCATAGTCCTGTACAGGGTTACGGGGGGTCGGAACCTATCCCGGCAGACAGAGGGCACAAGGCACGCACCGTGCTTTAATTATCTGATAACACCTTAATGCGAAGAGGACCGCAGAGCTTGGGCAATTTTTGGTGCCAGCTCCCTGCCTGGCTGTTGCCCTCAAGCTTGTCTGTGGTTCCTCCTCGTAACGACGTGTATATTTAAAAAAAAAACCCAAAAATGTGCTTAGTTTTCTGTTAAATCGTGTAATTTTCAGCCCAGTTAATGTTTCACAGCACTTCTCTGCTTGACTATAAAATATTATCTTGTGGTGGTGGTGGCGGTGGCTCATTACCTGGTCAGCTTGTCTGCCCATTTGCCACGTTTTTGTCGCCATGCAACACACTCTGCTCATTTGAGCCAGCGTAGAGTTCGTTGGCTTCGTAATGTAGGTCTTTCATTCGTTGAGCCAGCGTAGAGTTCGTTGGCTTCGTAATGTAGGTCTTTCATTCGTTGAGCCAGCGTAGAGTTCGTTGGCTTTGTAATGTAGGTCTTTCATTCGTTGAAAACACACGGACATATATGCGAATGCTATCCGAGCATGATGTGTGCATTCCAAAGCTGTCCTTTTCGAATAGCCCTGTCGAGCGCTCCTCCTCTCTCCTTGGCAACGTTTCGCCTCTCGCGTTGAAAGGATCCTCAGGCGTTCTGATGCCTCCAGAGATGGTAAGCTTAGGATTGTGGTATGATCTACCATAGACGAGTAGCACCTCCGCCGAGCAGCAAGAAGAATCCAAGTTCGATTCCCGGCTCGGGTACCTTTCTATGTGGCGTTTGCATGTTCTCCCTGTGTCTGCATGGATTTTCGTTGGGTTCTCCGATTTCCTTACACAGTTCAAAGTCATACTACCTTAGGTTAATTGTCCTGATATAATTTCCCCCTGGTGCCCTGAAATGTAACTTGCTTACCTGTCCCCGTTGGGCAACTATTAAAAAAAAGCTGGGTGGCTCAACGGTTTCTTCCAGCTTGAATAAAAACAGACTGAACGAATTACGGTCACTGTAACGGATCACATGAAAGTGAGTTGTGGCTTTGATGCCCCCTATGAAAGGAAATTAAGATTGAGTTTCAAAAGTAAATGTATTACTTTCACACCGTTCTCCCGGAGGGGTAGTTAAAACAATGGGGGCAAGGCCCCTTCTCCTCCCCCTACGCGCCCCCACTCCCGGGCCCCCACACCTCCATCTCAGTTCAGTCAACATATGCACAACCACAGGTAAGTCAATCATTGGCTCGCATATGGTGGGATAAAACGTGGGTGCGCCCATATCTTAAAAAAAACACATCTGGTCAGCGTGGATGAGTTGGGCAAATACCCCGCTGAACTCCCTCCAGTGGAGGCCCTTCCGCCAGCAGTGGTGGGGGGGGCAAGGAATTGCAGGGCTGCACCTTTACAACTGATATCTTCGTACTGTGTGAGCACGTAACCCTTATTGAGGGCTGATTGATGGTGATCTCTGAATTACGGTCGTAACTGGCCGACCATGCTGCGGCAAAGTGAAAAGTCAGCCTGGCAGGAGACGTGATGATGGTAGGGGTGCAGCGATGTGTGTATCCATCATCGAGTCTCGATTCTCAAGCACTCGATGCCTTCCATTGTGTGCTCAAGAATGGACTTCTTGTAATATATATATGATGTGAATCTCACCTCGTCTCAATGTCAGAAACCGCTTACAGGGTCGCAGTGAGCCGGAGCCTATCCCGGCAGACACAGGGCGCAAGGCAGGGATATACCCACGATGTGACGCCAGTCCATCACCGGGCACTGCGGGCAATTTAGTCTGCATGATGTGTATAATGAGTTATAAATAATTGGCTGCCCTGCTAGGCTGTCAAGAATATAATAATAATTATAATTATTTAATTTATATAGCGCTTTTCACCCGAGGGTCACAAAGCGCTTCACAGAGCTGCGGAGAGAACGGCGCGTCAACAACAACGGCACCAGAATGAAAAATCAACAGGAACAACATTTTTGGGGGGTTTTATTTTTTTATTTAAATACACACGGCGTTGCAGAACAACATGTGTGGTATGATCAGACCTTCAATCTTAAAACGCACAATTGTCAGTGACTATAATGCACGCTGTGTGTTCCTTCGACTGTCGATGATAACAGCATTGAGCTCGACCCCCATCACCTCCCGTCCAGCGGCACACGCAGGCACAGAAGCGCTCTTCACCCGAGGGTCACAAAGCGCTGCACAAAGCTGCGGAGAGAACGTCAACAGCAACGACATTAGAAAGGAAAATCAGCAACAAGAACATTTTTTATTGCAGTCGAATTCATTGGTCTTGTAATCGATGTCGTGGACACAGTCATCGATTATGCCATCTCTGGTTGCTATCACTAACGTGATGATGCCTTTGCTAACAGAACAAAGACAAAGCTTACCTGTATAGCCCTGCAAGGCTGTTGGGGCAAGGTGCTGTTAGCAAGTGCTTGTGAAGGCCGGCAGGAAATACGAGATGGTGCATGACCTGCACCACGCCCCGCCGCCTTTATCTCCCCACTCCTAATGCTTACCATGCACAAGGTACTCATTCAAGGCTGAGTCGACCTGGGATGAGGCCCAGGATCGGTTCAGATCGTCATGACCGGTGTCTGTGGCCGTGACGTCGCTCTGCTCACAGTGCGGCGCTCTCACCGCTGCGCCACCGCTCCTCGATTGTGCGCAAACAGTCGTGAAATAAGATGCCCGAGTGTCTAATCTCTGGCTGATGTTAATGAGCGGGTGAGGTCATGCGCGCGCCCAAGGTGCTCAGGCCTCTGCTCCATTGTGTATCGGGCTTGAGAGCTGGGAAAAGCCATCAATCCCTAGGTGCGGTGGCTGTCTTGAACATTACATTTATAAGAAACGATATATCACGTGCAGTGGCGCGGATCCGTGTTGTGTGGTGCGAATTCTTGTTGAGGAAGCCTCGATTTGGTCAAGTGTTGTAGTCCATTAGCCTCGAATGATGGATCGTATTTATCAGTACCACGTTAAGTGGGGCGAGTTTTGAAATAAGAAAATAAATAAATACAGTGTACGACTCCTGGCACACAATCATTCCATTTGGAAGGGTTCATTCGACGAGAGAACAGCTTAGAGATGAACGGTAACGTGCAGAGTCAGGGAAGTCAAGCCACGTGGTTAACCGGTGCCAACCTGCCCAGCACTGCGTTCTTTATGTTGTGGGTGGTATTCGACCAGTTAACTGAGTGGTTTTTTTGTTGTGGGAAGAAACCGGAGAACCCCGAGGAAACACACGCAGAACAGGATGAGAACGCACAAATTCCACACAGACAGGCACCCGAGGTGGGAATCGGACCGCCTCGGGCAGATATCTCTGTGAGGAGGAGGAGGCGCGGATGTTACCGCTGCAATGCCACCCTGCCGCCCACTTTAACCGTTTTACAAGTTATCGTCGTGGCCAGTAAGGGTGAATTCCACGCCTCGGCATTCGTGCCCTGTCTCTGACCAGGGACTGAATTTGCGCACGTTCTAAAGCGAGAATGGCAGATTTAATCCCTGTTTACACTCGAATATCCACGAGCGTGTAAAAGGGCCACGGAGGCCTCACCAAATCGTGGTCTGCGAACGTCCGCAAACCGGTTCACTCCTAGCCCAGGGACTGTTTCCTGGCCGGTGCCAAAGCGGACACACGTGCGGTTACCGGAATCACAATACTTCCGCGGTAGTGACAAATACCATGGAATCGCCGGAGGTGTGAATCCTTCGATGCGTAAATTCATCAGCCCCACCCCAGGGTGAGGGTGACTTTGTTTTATAACTGGTACAGTCGCATCGCAAAAACACCCTTCCCACCCGTACCGTACCGAAGGCTTTGGTTGTTTTATTACGGTATTCTCCAC
>JAZEWT010000014.1:2789245-2801301 GCA_036362905.1 Mordacia mordax
CTGTACGTGCAGTCTCGCTGTACGTAAAGTCTCGCTGTACGTGCAGGCTCGCTGTACGTGCAGTCTCGCTGTACGTAAAGTCTCGCTGTACGTGCAGGCTCGCTGTACGTAAAGTCTCGCTGTACGTGCAGGCTCGCTGTACGTACGGTCTCGCTGTACGTACGGTCTCGCTATACGTGCAGTCTCGCTGTACGTAAAGTCTCGCTGTACGTAAAGTCTCGCTGTACCTCCGGTCTCGCTGTACCTCCGGTCTCGCTGTACGTGCAGTCTCGCTATACGTGCAGGCTCGCTATACGTACGGTCTCGCTGTACGTGCAGTCTCGCTGTACCGCCCACAGTGCTCACCATGCGTCCACACACGGCTGTCTCGCTGCACGCGGTGTGGTTCCACGAACCACGCGGCGTGGTTCCACGAACCACGCGGTGTGGTTCCACGAACCACGCGGCGTGGTTCCACGAACCACGCGGTGCAGTGTGGTTCATGGGATGCTGGAGGTCCAATCCGGGTAGGCGTTCTCAAGCACAGCAAGTTGATGGTCCCTGGCCCTGCCACAAGCGCACTCTTTGAAAACAGCCGTCACATCGCGTGGCATGAACGTGGCAGAGTCATTTGTTCGTTTGCTCACGGAATGGGAAGGTGTTCCCCAGTAAACTGTGTGGACCCAGGGACAGAGGCAGAGGTTAAAGTTACTGAAATATTTTACCGGCACAGTTGTATCTTCACTCCCCTTCTCACCTGTACTGTATTGAATGATTCTGTCACTTTCTTAACGAGTCATCGTACCGGACTCTACCTGACCGTACCGGACCCGACCTGACCGTACCAGCTTACTTTCATCTCTAACCAGAGGTCACTTCGACAGATCTTTAGAAAGCAGGTCTGAGCCGTTCTGGAACGAGGAAGGGTTGCCATTGTTCTCTTGAGATTTCTGAATGGATTCTTCGTCTCTCGGCATGATGCCAGTCGTACAAATGCCATCAATTTGGGAAGAGGTGGCACGCTTGGGGTGAGCAGGTGGGTTGGACGGCGAGTGAGCGGGGAAGGTGCTATTGCAATGAGCGAATGAGTGAATGGGTGAGTTGGTGGGTGAGCGGGCAAGTGAGCTGGTGAGAGGTGAGTTGAGCCGATGAGTGGGTGAGCTGTTGGGAGAGCAGGTGGGGTGAGCACGTGGAGTGACCTTGGATGGAAGACACGGCTTGACATTTGTATAAAGTCATCAAATAATAAAAAAAAACTGGAACTTCCTGCCCTTGCCGCTCCCAGTTTTGCACGAATTTTAATTTAGATTTGTGACTCAAATCGCCTTTGTGTGTGTGTGTGTGTGCGCGCTTTACATACACGGGGTGTGGCTCACCTCCTGCGGGGCCGCCTTTCGGTCACCCCAACCTCAAGAGAGCATCTCATGGATTGTGCCAACGTAAGTGATTGTGATAATTGCTCTCCAAGAGCAGCTCTTTCGGGATAGCCGCGTCGATCGTTCCTCTCTTTGCGACGTTTCGCACTCCCACGTTTGCGGCATCATGAAGCTACTAAATGAGTTGTAAAGAAGTGTTGTATTTATGTCTCGAACACACGTGTGTGTGTGAGTGTTGTGTGCGATATTCGAAATCCCGTCATCCCCTCCGCTGAGTCCGTTGGAGCGTTACTTAAAGAGCGATGATAATTTCCGCACATTCCAAAGTCTGAATGTGGATAACAATTCTCATCCAGAGCGGCACGGTGGCCCAGTGGGTAGCACTGTCGCCTCATAGCAAGAAGGTCCCGGGTTCGAATCTCGGCTCGGGTGCCTTTCTGTGTGGGAGTTTGCATGTTCTCCCCGTGTCCGCGTGGATTTTCGCCGGGCACTCCGGTTTCCTCCCACAGTCCAAAAACATGCTGCTGCATAGGTTAATTGGCTTGCAGGCTCAATTGCGGTGATGGACTGGCGTCCCATCGTGGGTATATCCCTGCCTTGTGTCTGCCGGGATAGGCTCCAGCTCACTGCGACCCTGTACAGGACGAAGCAGTTTCTGACCATGAGATGAAAATCCTCCTCCATTGAGCCGTGAACATCGACATGAAGACACGCGTTTATGTCATTTGTTACACGGATGATGCCCCCCTTTATCCAGCTATGTTACAGAGACACACGTGGCGTCTGAGTGGTTGAGTTTGCACGTGTGTGTGTAGTTACACGGATAATGTCACCCTTTATCCAGCTGTGTTACAGAGACACACGTGGCGTCTGAGTGGTTGTTTGCACGTGTGTGTGTAGTTACACGGATAATGTCTCCCTTTATCCAGCTATGTTACAGAGACACACGTGGCGTCTGAGTGGTTGAGTTTGCACGTGTGTGTGTGGTTACACGGATGATGCCCCCCTTTATCCAGCTGGCCAGCTATGTTACAGAGACACACGTGGTGTCTGAGTGGTTGAGTTTGCACGTGTGTGTGGTTACACGGATAATGTCACCCTTTATCCAGCTGGCCAGCTATGTTACAGAGACACACGTGGCGTCTGAGTGGTTGAGTTTGCACGTGTGTGTGTAGTTACACGGATAATGTCCCCCTTTATCCAGCTATGTTCCAGAGACACACGTGGCGTCTGAGTGGTTGAGTTTGCACGTGTGTGTGTGATTACACGGATGGAGGTTGTGATCCCGGTCGACTGTCACACGCATCGTTGACACAGGAGATCCGTGCTGTGCCAGCACAGCCGTACAAAATCATTCGCCTGTTGACGACATTGCCTCCGGTGCCCTTTAATAGACTATTGTCCCATCGTGGGTACAGCCTCGCCTTGAGCCCTGTGCCTGCCGGGATAGGTTTCAGGTCACCGTGACCCTGTACATGATTAAGCACAGATTGATATGGATGATGGCTGAATGACACCGTGGTGCCCTGCGAAGGACTGTCGTCCCATCATCGATATAGCCATGTATTGTGCCCTTTGTCGTCCGGGATAGGATTCAGGTCACCATGACTCTGTACGGGATTAAGCAGTTACCGGTAATGAATGAATATTAGTTCTCGAACCACGTGGATTCGATCACGGACTGGTTAGGTGATGATGCTGTTAATGTCTTGAATATAAATGAATGCTCCTACGTGAGCCCACGCATATCAGTCCAAACATCTTGTTCTCTAAGTAATGTTCACCGGGCAATATGACCTTCAGTCATCAGTATCACCCTTATAGCCACCATTACACAACAATATGATCGCACACAATTATTATTTTCATTCAAATAAGGCGGGTTCATATAATGAGAAAGAAAAATAAGCTTGGTTTCGTGAAATAACAAGGTTTTTGTACAACGCATTGTCACCTCTTGTTTAACAAAAACGCAATTACGTTTCCATAGCGACTGCCACTGGCGTCATACGTCGTCATGTCACAGCGACTGCCTGATGACAGCTGCCTCTGATTGGATGGCATTAGTGACGTGTGACTGACGTCAACGCGACGGCCTGATTCGGACTGTCTGTGATTCGATGGTATCCGTCACGCGTGGCTGATTGTAGCGCAGCTCTGTTCGGACTGACGTCTGATTGGGGTTTAAGCGTAATGACTGGGTTCACGCGCCTGGTTGTTTAATGTACCTGGTGGTCCAGATGTCTTGTGACCCCTGTTTAATCGACCCCCCCCCTAACATTTAACCCCCTTTGCTCATTCATCGCTCTTTTAAGTAACCCTTATTTATTTTAGACTAATTATTACACGTCATGTTATATCGCTCACATTACACGCGCTCTGGCATTCGATCATAGTTTTAGAGAACGAAACTGGGGTTATAAGACATCTGGATCGCCGTGTACTTACCCACGTGGGGGTACCTTACCACGTTCTTATTTACCATTGCCAACCTTGCTCAAGGGGGCCGTCGAGGCCGGGCTCCTGCACACAGAGACTGACTCATAGCCTCGTTGTGTGCAGTTTGCGCGTTCTGCCAAAGTGCCGGCGTGCGGGGGGAGGGTTCTTGCCGGGTACTCCAGTTGCCGCCCTCCGTCCACAGACACGCTGCTGCCGCCGCTTGCTGCCCAGATTCATCTCATCTCATCTGACTGTCAGAAACCGGTGTCGCGGTGAGCCGGAGCCTATCCCGACAGACACAGGGCGCAAGGCAGGGATATGCCCACGATGGGACGCCAGTCTATCACCGGGCACTGCGGTCAATTTAGTCTGCAAGCCAATTAAGCAGCTTTTCGAAGCAATCATCAGCCAATTAATCGTCCTGCGGAATAAATTATTGCCGGTCCCTTGCGATCGACCGGCGTTCTTGGTATAGCCTTGCCTAGCGCCCTGTGTATGCCAGGATAGGCTCCGGCTTCATCGCGGCTCACGACGGGATTAAGTAGGGATTGAGAATAAATATCCATCAAGGTTTTTTCCAGATTAAATTAAATGTCGATGGTATAGGTGTTCAATAACAGCACTTGCCCCAATCGTCTCTTAAGGCTATGGGGGGGGGAGGTATGTGTTTGGTGGTACCGCCCCCTTAGTGGATAATTACAACCTTAATAGGTGCTCGCTAACAGCGCCGTTCAATTAGGAAAGATTGGCCAGTTTAGTGTGGGTGTGAGTGCGCGCGTGTGTGTATATATGTGTGTGTGTGTGTCGCGAGAGGTAGTGTATCTGTTAGCAACGCTGCGCTTCAAACCACAGAGCACAGTTCGATTCCCGCTCACGGCCAACACCCAGTGACGAATTGCTGAACCGGTCCGCGGAATCCCCACGGTCGACTCGGCCTCAAATGAGAACTTTAACCCTCGAGTCTGTTCAGGGTATAGAGACATCTTAGCCTCTGCGGTATATATGTGTGTGCGTGTGTATATGTGGGACTGACCACACCACCTTTACACGTGCAAACTCCCTGAATCACAGTAATAGGTGCTCGCTAACTCAACATCAAGTCTAGACGGTGAGTGTGTACGTGCGCGCGTGTGTGTGAATCCGTGTGTACATGTGTGTGTGTGTGAATCCGTGTATATATGTGTGTGTGTGAATCCGTGTGTGTATGTGTGTGTTAATCCGTGTGTGTGTGTGTGAATCCGTGTGTGTGTGTGTGAATGTGTGTGTGTGTCAATCCGTGTGTGAATGTGTGTGTGTGTCAATCCGTGTGTGTATGTATGTGTGTGTGTGTGAATCCGTGTGTGTGTGTGAATCCGTGTGTGTGTGTGTGAATCCGTGTGTATATGTGTGTTGGTGAATCCGTGTATATATATGTGTGTGTGTGTGTGAATCCGTGTGTATATGTGTGTGTGAATCCGTGTGTATATGTGTGTGTGTGTGTGTGAATCCGTGTGTATATGTGTGTGTGTGTGAATCCGTGTGTATATGTGTGTGTGTTCCTGCTCACGGCCAACACTGGATGACGATAAAAAAAACTAGTCCTGGGGCTCCTCTAAGTTGACTCTGCCTGAAATGATTACCTGGTCCGCTGTGTAAACATCGTCACGAGGGAGACAAAGGCGGCACGGCGTGGTACCGGCCGCTCCCCTCCTCGTGTGCCGTGCCGGCCTTTACAGATACCCCCGCTAAGAACGCTTCACCTCGCGATCCGTTGCAGCGATACGGCGGCGTTCTGCCAACCTCAGTTCGATACGGGGGCACGGTTTTGGACGGCGGATTTTAAACGTCGTGGCTGGGGAGACAAAGGCGGTCGCGCGTAGTATATTGGCAACACCATCCCTTGGTGGTGCGGAGTTACGGCATTAATAGGTGCTCGCAGACATCAACTCCCCCAACAGTCTGTTGAAGCCATGAGCGTGGGGCATCTGCACCTTGCACCGCGAATGCGCGCGGACTGATGTCTCTGGTGGGCGGCGCGGTGGCCCAGTGGGTAGCGCTGTCGCCTCTCAGCAAGAAGGTCCCGGGTTCGAATCTCTCGGCTCGGGTGCCTTTCTGTGTGCAGTTTGCATGCTCTCCCCGTGTCCGCGTGGGTTTTCGCCGGGTACTCCGGTTTCCTCCCACAGTCCAAAAGCATGCTGCTACATAGGTTGATTGGCTCGCAGACTAAATTGCCCCGCAGTGCCCGGCGATGGACTGGCGTCCCATCGTCGGTATATCCTTGCCTTGCGCCATGTGTCTGCCGGGATAGGCTCCGGCTTCACCGTGACCCTGTATAGGACTAAGCGGTTTCAGATAATGAGATGAGATGAGATGATGTCTCTGGGTGCGGAGCGGTGGCGCAGCGGTTAGCGCACCGCGCTGCAAACCCGGCGAGGCGAGTACGATTGCCGCTCACAGCCAGGACAATTGACACAATGTGAACCGGTTCTCCCCTAGGTCGACTCCGCATTATACGATAACCTTGTGCAGGTGTGCAAACAGCTGCAGGGAGACAAAGGCGGCCGGGCGTGTTGATGGCTACCCCACGGCTCCGAGCGCCGTTCCCGTGTTAATGGGTGCTACTCGCTAACAGTACTTGCCCCGACGGTCCGCTAAGGCTATCCGGGGGATCTTTGTATGGAATTGAGCATTGGTGAATCTCAGCCGGGTCGTGCGGTGGTAGCGCAGCGGGTAGCGCTGTCGCCTCACAGCAAGAAGGTCCCAGGTTCGGTTCCCGGCTCGGGTGCCTTTCTGTGTAGAGTTTGCGTGTTATCTCTCTGTACGCCTGGGTTTTCGCCGGGTACTCCGATTTCCCCCCACCTGCTGCCTACGTTAGTTTGCCTGTTGTGTAAATTGCCCCAAAATGTGTGCCCTGCGATGTGCTGGCGTCACATCCTGGGTATAGTCCCGCCTTGCACCCTGTGTCTGCCGGGATAGGCTCCAGCCCCCCACGACCCTGTGCAGGATTAAGCGGGTGTTGACCCTGAACTGACTCTCAGCCGGGAATAATTTCGTTATTCCGGAAATGATTTGCTCATTGCCACATCCATGTCGCATTGCTGTGTCTTCCTACGTTCCGTGTGCATCTCCTCGGATGTATGGATGAACGTTTGCCACGGATCGACATGTCAGAACTGCACTCAAAAGCTGACTCCAGCTTGGGAGGCGAAACGTCGGGAAGGAGATAGGGATAATGCTCGACACGGCTATCCCAAAAGAGCAGATTTTGAGAGCGATTCTCAGGCATTTAGGATTGTACTCCAGTGATCGTGCCTTACGCCGATCACCTCTCCTCCAAGGCAGCCTAGCAGACTTGTTTTTAAAATATCGGGTGAGAAATTATGCCCTCTTTCGATGTGTGTGTGTGTGTATATGTGTGTGTGTGTAAGAACGGTGGGGAGCAATGGCTCAGTGGTGAGCGCGCTGGGATACAAACCTGGCCACCTCAGTTCAAATCGCACTCGTCGCCAACCCCAGTGACGATTTTCTGAACCACTCCTGAGATATACGAGGGATCTCTGAATGCAGGGTGCACGATCTGGACACAGTCCCATCAGTGAGCTCCTCAGACAGGCGAGGCTGCGGTCATCATGTAGCCCGCATGCCCAGCCACCGCGTGGCCGAGCAGCCTCTGTTTGGCCGGATAGAGGATGGGGCTAAGCGGGTACCTTGCGGGCGAGAGACGAGTTGGGCTCACGTGGTACAGAAGGATGTGAAACGAATCGGACATTTCTAAAGATTGGTACCTGCCGTGTCAAGATCGACCTCTATGCTGGGGGTTCGTGAATGACGGCGATTGAGCAGTTTGGAGGCTGCTGCCCTCCGGCAACTGTGCAGGGCAGAGGAGCGACACTCACAACGATGTGCGAAGAGCCGGGGCGGATAAAACGCAACAAGTTGTTGGCACAGAGTGGGGAGCACAGGTTGGGGCATCTGCCAGTTATCTCAGTCAAGCAACTCATAGCACCTGTGTCTGTCCCGTGACCTGTCAGCGGGCCTTCCCACATTTCACATAGCCTCAGTGTGCACCTAGCCTGGCACAAGGGCCGTGATGGCTATTGTACATATGTAAGTACCGATTGCGGTCTGTAAACGTCAGCACTGGGGAGACAAAGGCGGCCTGGCGTGGTGTTGGTTACCGACACTCCCGCGTGCCCACACGAGACCAGTCGTGAATGGATTTGACCTCCTCTGAAAAAGTCTTCAGTCCCCCCCGCTAATGAGGGGTTTTCTCTGGTTGGCTCGATGACAGGCTTGATGCGAGTACTGTCTATAGTCTCTACAGTCTTACTGCCGTCACTCACCGTGCCACGAACAGACTTTGATTCAACAACAAGTCCCGCATGAGACGATTCGATTCCCACCTCGGATGCCTGTCTGTGCGGAGTTCGTGAATTCTCCTCCTATGCTGCGTGGGTTTCCTCCCACAACTAAAACACTTCTGGAATGATTTGCTCATAACATCGATATATCGGATGCTATGTCTGGCGTGTTGGCAGCGGCTGACCGCCTCACTCACTTCCCCTCTCGACTGCCGTGTCCAGGATTCTCATCCGGGACCGTCCGTGGAATTTGCGCGGCGCCTTGTAAATTATTATCGCATAAGTATTCATAATACAGCGTCAATATATTGTTTATTTATGATATTGGTGTAATAGCGGGTGGCGCAGTGAGTAGCGCTGCCGCCCCATAGGAAGGAAGGTCCCAGGTTCGCTCCCCTACACGGGTGCCTGTCTGCCTGCCGCGTGCTCGCGTTGCGCGCACTCTAGTTCACCGCGATATTCCCCTGTGCTTGGGTGGGGGAAATGAAACGTCGAACATCAGAGGGCCTTCGCCTTTTGTTCGGAGCTGAGGCTGCGTCAACCGCTGCGCCACCGCTCCTCCGCGCCGGCAGCGCGGCGGATTAACGATGATGACCCCGACACCCAAATAAAATGCGGCGTCTCTCCCCCATCCCCCCCCACCACCTCCCTCGCCGTGTTTCACTTCCCTTATTTTGATTGTAAGCGCCGCGCGCGGTGTGCCGAGGAGTATCCGCTATCTATTATTCATCGTCCTTTAGTCAGCCACGCGCGGGCCTCGTTGAAGATTCATGAAGGGGAGGATGTGTGCGGAGAGAATTAAACATTAGCTCACACCTTGCGGGTTTGCCACTGATGTTGGTCAGCCGCGGTCGAGAGTCGAACTCGGGTTCAAGGATTGCAGCGAAACACTTGGTCACCGCTGCCGTGACGCCGACCACCCCGCCACCAACCCGCCCAACGATTATTTAGACTAGCAGAGTACCCGCCCTACGGCCGATCGTGTTCCAAGCTGGCAATACGTTCTTGTGACGTCAGGATAAAAATTTCGTAGAGTGGCTTAATAAGAGGGCCGATGGTACTGGTGCGAATGTGGGATTTTAAAACTGAGAGTGTTAACGTTTTAGAAGCGTGACCCTCAAATTAGTGGAGCTGAAATGAGACACACAAGGCTTTGGTGTTGTGCAGGTATTAGCGCTTATGAAGAATTACAACCCAATACCTTATGTGCGGACATACGTGACACCCCCCCCCCCCGTCCGGGGGAGGGAACGTACAAACACTTGCCCCATTATATATAGCTTTTTTTCTCTCCTAAAAATGGTGGAATTCGTCTTTTCGGGTTAACCGTGTCGAGCGTTCCTCCTCCCTCCTTCGCGGTTATCTCGAAAGAGCCGTTGGTAAGAGTACCTATCATACAGCAAGCCGTGGAAACCTCCATCTGTATTTAACAAAAATGTTTTAATGCAAGTAGATATTTATTATGATAGCACAAAGTGCCAGTGAGCTTGCAAGCTCTGGATGCGGGATTCCTGCGACACAACAAACGTTCGACCTGAGCAACACAACGACATAGAAAATCATAAAGTGAGACAAACAAAATTTCAGGACCTCATCTCATCATCTCATTGTCAGAAACCGCTTAGTCCTGTACAGGGTCACGGTAAACCAGAGCCTATCCCGCAGACCAATCTATGCCGCTTCATTAAGCGAGGAGTCCGTAGCTTTTCACGTCCACGATATTCAATAACATCTCGGCTCGGGTGCCTTTCTGTGTGTAGTTTGCGAGTTCTCTCCCCGTGTCCGCGTGGGTTTTCGCCGGGCACTCCGGTTTCCTTCCACAGTCCAAAAAAAACCATGCTGCTGCGTAGGTTAATTGGCTTGCAGACTAAATTGCCCGCAGTGCCTGGCGATGGACTGGCGTCCCATCGTAATTATATCCCTGCCTTGCGCCCTGTGTCTGCCGGAATAGGCTCCGGCTCACCGCGACCCTGTACAGGACTAAGCAATTTCCGACAATGAGATGAGATGTTCAATAACATCTCTCTGTGCTTGACATCTATTTATACAGATTGGGCCCGAAACAGCTGACTGCTTAATGTCTCCACCGGCTTGACACGTCACGTGTCTGTCAAGTATAGCCTGTCTGTGTTAATTTTTACACTTGGTCACGAGCGTAATTTTCAAAACACCAATGTTCATATAGTTACAACGTGATGCGGATCAGATGATTAACATTAAATAAAAGCCTCTAAAATAATAGCGTTGTGATAACGTATCATTAAAATACAGTTCTCGCAAAATGATTATATATGAATACACAGCATTTATATACGTATAATATGTAATTACATATATAGATGTTCTGTTGTATACAGTCGTATATCGTTACGATTTTATATATGTATGTGCACACGTGGTAGCTGTCTCAATTGTCCAAATGTGCCAGTTTAAGGACGTACCGGTTGAATCGGTTCATACCCCCATAATCATCATGCGAGGTGGGATAAAGTGTGGGTAGCTCCCACATCTTCCAAGACGCCAGCAGTGACGTGAGCAAGGCATTGCAGGACTGCGCCTTTACCCTTAGCTGTGTGAATGTGATTGTACGACTGTTCGTGTGTGAGCGCTATATGGGTCCCACTCACTAACGGCACTTGACCCTACAGTCGGTTATGGCTATACGGGGTATCTTTGTCCTTGTATATGAAGATGCCACCTGAAGATGCCTCCAACGTGGAAAGCAGAATGCCGTGCAGGAGAGAGAAGATCCTTGTTTGCGTTGCTCAGTTCGAACGTGTGTTGTGTCGCAGGAATCCCGCATCCAGAGCTTGCAAAGTTCACTGCATTAATAAGGAACACTCGACACGTCTATCCCGAAAGAACGTGCTCTTGAGACTAATTCTCGTTATCTCCGTCTGTGATCGGCGTCCCTTCGCAAAGGACGTCGGGGTGTCTATGCAGTGGTAACATCTGCGTTTCACAAGCAGAAGATCCTGCCCGAGATGGTTTGATCCGTGCCTCGGGCGTCTTTGTGGATTATTTGTCTCCCCATCCCCCCGTGTTGTGCGTGGATTTCCTCCGGGTTCTCCGGTTTCCTCCCAAACTCAAAAAACCCTCACGAATTGAGCGATGGCATCAAATTGTAGGGGCCGCAGTGTCTTGTAAATGTTGGCGCAGGCCAATCGCACGGCTGTCTTCCCCTGCACCTCTCTGCGGTCTCCTGGGGCCTCTGTGCCGTTGTCTCTTCTAACAAATAGCTGTGACATTGAACGAATAATGTGCAGCCACGGGCGTTATACATTGTCATATTATTATCAAACTGGATAATATATATACACAGCAAAATGGTTCTCATGGACTTTCTCCATTGATACTGTGAGTTCAACTCAAGAATGTTGCCTTCAACTCTCCTATAAGTTGCATCCAAATATTAAAATTGCTCATGGTGTCGCTTGGGTCGCCCCACCCACCCCCACCCCCACCACCCCCACCCCCCACGCCCCACACCCCCCACCCCCCGGCTTCATATAATGTGAATTACAAACAATTACACGCTTTCTAAATATATATATTACACAGTTGCCCTCGAGAGTTGATCCGTGTCCAGCGTCCCACGTTCCCACGTAGGAGGCGGCGACACGTTGTGAAGGAGAGAGGAGGGGCGCTCGACACGGCTATCCCGAAGGAGCAGCTCTCGAGAGCAATTGCCTTAAATCAACGGATCGTTGCCACAACCACTGCAGTGATCCCCAAAACCGCTGGGACCAAATGTGCCCTGGTTTTACATTGTAAGGCAAGCGTTATGCTCGTGCATAATTCAAGCCGTACCTCTCATACGCCACCGATTATACAACAACAACAACGGCCATTCGTCACGAAGTGGCGGGGACGTCACCACGGCGCCTGTGCCAGGCCACATGTACCTTGAGGCCAGGTGAAA
>JAZEWT010000014.1:2821495-2845361 GCA_036362905.1 Mordacia mordax
GTTAACGTTAATGGTGGTGGTGGAGTTTGTTGGGGGGGGGGAGACACTCTCTCTCTCTCTCTCTGGACTCATATCAGTTACAAGAATTCGGCTCCACGACAAAGACGCAGCCTCTTCTCGCAAAATGGAGCCACGGCGCGCGGCCCATGTGATGCACGGAGCGGCACGGGATTGGTCGCGGGTCCTGATCAATCCGGCGCCTCGGTTTGATATTTGCATGAGGAGAGTGACAGACGTGGGTTTCGTGATGAGCGGGGTGGATGGATGATGGGTGGTGAGGTGGGTGGAGGAAGAGATGGAGGGAGCGGGGGTGAGGTTGGTGGAGGGAGCGGGGGTGAGGTGGGTGGAGGAAGAGATGGAGGGAGCGGTGGCTCGGCCGATGGATGGATGGCTTGAAGAAAAAATTGAGTTCTCAGCCGATGGACACATGGGTGGAGGAGATGGAGGGAGGGGGCCCAAGCCAATGGATGAGTAGAAGAGGAGGTGTAGGGGAGGGTTCAGCCGATGTGAGAGCGGTTGGAGGGGAGGGCCGTGGGAAAGTTAATCTTGCGAGGTTTTTTTCTGGTCTTCTTGAAAAAACCAGTTGCACAATGTCCTTCAAGGCCCTCCTCGGGTGGGGCTGTGGGGGGGGCAGATTCGTGGCGCTTACCTCCGGAAGAGGGGGAGGAGGGGCGGAGTGCCGCCGTGATTTTAAACAAATATCATGACTCAGATTTATTATAATAATTGCACTTGTTGGATGCAATGTTTTTTTAAACAAATAAACAGAAGAATCTTTATGCTGAATATGAGAGAGAAATCATATTTTTCTTTTTAACCGTGAGTTTTTATTTTTTTAAATGGAGGTGATTGGTGAAAGAAAACATTTTTTTTTAAACTAACGACGCCAATATTGTGCAGTGAAATCTCCCGAGTCTCCCTCGTGTGCAGTGCTGCTGTCGCCCTGACACCACGTGCATGGCGGCCACGTGGCCTGCCCGGCGACACTGTCAGACCCACCGGATTGTGTCACATCCTCGTGTGGGTGCGGAGGCCTCGTGGTTAGCGCAGTGGGCTACGAACACATCTGTCAACTCAAGTTTGAGTCCCACGCGCGGCTACCGACACCGATTTCGCTTGTTTAAACCGGTCTTGGGCCTCCCCGAGATCGACTAAACCTTACAGTGGGTCCGTGGTGTTAAATTTAACCATTGCACGTGAAGTAAATAACGTATGCGCAGTCGACGCGCCCTCCCGATTCTACGCGTGTATCACGAGCTTTCAGAATTGAATTTCATTGATAAGCGTCGGTTGTCACGGCTCGGTGTACGAGAGTCGATGTCAGGAGCTGCTCTCTCTCGATCGCCGTATCGAGCATCTCAGCAGTCTCCTTGGCGACGTTTCTCCTAGCACGTCAGGGGCATCATCAGGCGATGGATCATCCATCATATATCGTCACACGCACAGCTATCAAATAGCTGCTACGACAACCTCTAAAGCGCCGTCTCATCTTGCGTCTCACTTCACTCCACCTGTGAACAATGGAACATTCCAGGCGCACCAGCTCATGGCACGTGCAGCCTTGCCATTGGCCACGTGTGCCCGCCCACGTAATAGAAATTGCTCCGACCCAAGACGCACCTCCGGGGGTGGGGGGGGAGGCGATGTGGGAAGGGCAAGGGTGTGGTGCCACCTGAGCTGACATTGCAGTGGGGACTGTAAGATGGCATCCGCTGAGACTGGGTCGCTTAGATCTCAGATTTGCATCTTGAGAGCTGCTCTTTCCGGACGGATTTGCATCTCATTTGCAACCATTGCTGGCGATAAATGGAAGGAGTGATTAGTGGATTTTTAAAAAAAATCACCTGTCCAGCTTTTTGGCCCAACAGCTGTCCCGAGAAATCTGTACGTTTTCACGGAACAAATTGTTATTGAAAGTCTGCGTTTTCCAGTTACCCAGGCTGTACAGTCCCCTGTCTCTCGGCCCTGTTGCTCCATTCACGATATGTCCGGGTTTTTTTTAAATGTCTCCCCGAGGTGGCAACCCTAATGACATCGTGAGTCTGGTTCGTTACGGGCGAGGCAGCGGATGCGGTGTTTCATATCAGCTATTCCTCGCACAACGGTGGTCTCCGTTTTTCAAGTTTCTGCACCTCGCTCAATTCATGAAACTTTAACCAGCGACCACCCCCATCACTCTTTGATCAACAAACCTTCGGCAGTGGCTGATTTATTGCTACTTCCCCCTCCCACCTCCCCGGCAGTTAGGCCTTCGAGTCTTGTGCTTGACAACCGTGATAACACAAAACACACACACACACACGAACACACGAACGTGTTTGTCGATCGGTATAATTGCATGCAACCTGCGTGCACAGCACGACCCCATTTTCCTTTAAACGCAATACCAACATCCCACGCGCGTGTGACGCCCAATGGAGATTGCCAGAGTAGGTGGAGGTGGATTCGGAGGGGGTGCGAGATGGAGATTGACATCTGGAAAAGGCCACCTCAAGGCAGTCACTGTCATCGCCGAAATAAAATTCCAGTCACAACGACCGTGTCTGGCTCCAGCCGGAAACTCTCCAAACCCCCCCCCCACCCTCCTGGTATGCGTCACATAATCCCTCATGGCCACCCACCCCAATCTCGTACCTGTGTCGCGGGGTCCCTGTCGGTCCCCTACCACCTTGCGTATTGAGGTAGTTAGCGAGAGCGCGGTTATGTCCCGCGAGAAAATAAAAATTGTAATCTCTATTTATTAAAAAAGAAATACAGTTGTAAAAGTTTGCCGTAAATATATTTGCCATACAATGCTAAATGAAAGGACTGTACGTGATGTGTGCGGGGTTTTTTTTCAATTTCAGTACATTTGAAGGGATAGAATGCAGTGGCCGAGACGCTTGGTTCCAGATTTCAGATGCCTGTGATTGGATTAAAGCCAGCTGTGCCAGTGCAGCGAATTCATGGACTCGGCCCAGTCAGCAGATGACTTTGCGAAAAACGACAACGTGTTATTCGGTGCTCTGGCCAAATTTCAAACCGAAAATTATAAATTGCCTTTGGCCATCTTTATGGTGTGGGGAAGTGTGCCTGTCTCTTGTTCGCTTTGAACGAAGTTCATTCGTGAGCAGTTCTTAGAAGGCTTTTTTCCACCTTCTGGTCTCTGGTACGTGGTTGGGGGAGGGGAAGGGAGGTTAAGTGCCACAGCTCTGTAAGAGTTGCAGATCGATACTTCATCTTGTGACAAAGGTCACGGAGAGCTTACTTGGGAGGGAAAGAAAGCTGGCACAAAATACAAATGAAAGCATCCCATCGGTAAGCGTGGCGAGGAACCCACTATGTAAAATATCCATTTTAATTTTCCCATGTTAGCAACAGCCCATTGAACGTGCTTTTTTTATATCAAAGAGCGGCAAACAAACCGACGGTTGAAGAGAACGCGTGCTCTGATCGTCTCCGTGCGTCCTCCGTGTACCGCGTATGATCTCGCACCAATGCGCGTTGCTATCGAAATACGGTGCGAACAAAACGAATCGATATTCGACGATGACTTCACGTGGGCGCGAGGGAACGGTAAACGAGTTCGAGCCGCCTGCCGCGACACCGTCTCAGCGGTCGGCTGAGACTCGGCAGCCAAGGCAAGGCTGTCGGTGTTCGTCGAGCGGAGAGGAACAAAAAATCTCGTCGCGTCCAGGCCTCCGTTCGTTTTGCCGAGGCTCCTGCGCGCGTTTCGGGGCCGCGCCATCCGCGAACCCATCCTGCGCGCGGTGGCGCCGTGCACGAGGTCCCGCGTTTATAAACCGTCGCGTTTTTACCGTCCTTTGAAAAACATTTTTTTTTTACAGGAGACTGTGGGAGAATCGCTGCTGTAGAGCAGATTACGATTGAGAAAACAGAAATCCCATGTTTAAAATAAGGACGTAAAAGCTTTATCGCTACGTAAATTACATTTTTATGTTTTAGCGTGGACATTCTAAGAAATGTTTGGTTATTAAGTGCAGTATTCATTGTTATGTAGAGATCAGCCGAGTGCCATTGACCAAACCCTCAAGAAAGTTGTGTTTCGGGTTCGCACTGCATCTGGGCTCTCACTCCGAGCTCTCACCTGGGACTCTTGCCCGATAACGTAAACGACAGTCGCCTGGGCCGGCAGGCACCCAGCACCGGTGACCGGGAACCGGTCCTAAACCGTATTTCTCTGCTGGCAAAACATTACATTTTTTTTTCCCTCTCTCTTCCGCACCGGTGGAAAAAAACTAAATAAAGCCGCCATACACGAAACTGCGTCGCCAGTGTGAATCTGGTTGAAGCCGGTAACGGAACTGCGTTGGACTAACCCGACGATCGAATCTCGGCTCTTTCCCGAGTCCACCGTGCCCCCGCGCAGGATTACAGAACCCGCGGGCGAGGTCATCGAACCACCCGCGCAGGTGCTAAAGGTCAGGAGGTTGATGCCTGGTGGCTCGGCGAAGTTAACGCCGCGGGTTGCCTCTGACCTCCATTGTAACCGCAAGCCGTGAGTTTAACGGCCTGCCGCGGTTGGATGTGCTTTGCTGGCGGTTGATGGGGGAAGTTTCTGAGACACTTCGTCTCCAGCCACACGAACGGGCACAACCTCAGTTGTTCCATTGTCCGGGTCACGCGCCGTGCCGACTGCCACCTCCGAAGTCGTCTGCGAGTGTCCTGTTGAGCGGTGAGATGCGTTAACGCGCGTGCGTTTGATTCGTGATCATCTGAACCCGTGCTGAGCCTTCTCTAGGTCAACTCGGGTCTCAAACGAGTACCTGGTAAGGTGTGTAAAACATCGCCATCATGGAGACAAAGACGGCCAGGCATGGTGCTGGCCACACCAGTACTTTTTGCGCAGGACTATACGGGGGTTTTATTCATACTTTCCCAAGCGTGCACGTGAATGCGTGCGATGGAGCAATGACATGAGCTCACGTGTGCCTGCGTAGACGTGTCTGCGTACTTATGCCTCTTCTTCCGAATCGCCTGACCCAGCGTGGAGGAGCACATCTCCTCCTAGCAGAGATGGGGGCCTTGCGTTCCGCCAGCGGTTGCGCCCTTTACCGCTCGACCGCCTCCCGCGCCCGCCCCTCCGTCCTCCGCGCGCCGCCACCGCCGCCGCTCCCGGTTAGTCTCGCGTGTCCCGGCTCGCGGAGTCGGGGTTCTCCTCCCGCTGCCCGACAGCGGAACCTGGCCAGCGGCTGCCGTCTTACCCGGTGGTATTGGGTCAAACTGAATTCTAATACTGCCTGGTAATGATGGTGGCCGCCCGCCCGTGACAACTTCACAGCCGAAGGGGAGGAACGCTCGACACCGCAAGCACGTAAAAGCAGCTTTTAGGAGCGGATCCCACAGATGTTATCTGCGGAGTCCACTTCGTAATTAAAATGCCCCGAGCTGCTGCTACCAGTGGTGGCGGCGGCGGCGGCGGCGGCATGGGGAGTTCTTCATCTGGTGGATTGACCGCGCCTGATCACACTGATGGTGGCGATGGTAACCTCCGACTTGCGTTGGTAAGTTATAGTCTTTGTTGTTCAGCTCTACGGGATGTTTCGTCAAAAGTGCACACGAGTTTAATGTAAAAAAAAACCCATCGTGAATGAAATGAAAGCAGGAGATTTAAAAAAAAAGTTGGGTAGAGGTGCACTTAAACTCTGTGGTCGAGTCCTAGCAGTGACATAAACACACGCACTATGTAACCGATAAGGTGAATGTGTTGTCAGTCGAGCTTGCACAACGTGCAGCTCATCATCCATTATCATCACCGTGATTACTCATCCGGTATAAACGGCTACTTATGTACCTTTTTGTATTGATTTAGATGAGTTTGGCTATGGGGAAGCACGGTCGCACAGAGAGTAGCGCTGCCACTTCACCGCGAGAAGTTCGATTCCCGGCTCGGGTACTGCTTTCTGCGTGGAGTTTGCGAGTTCTGTTCCCGTGTCCGCGTGCGTTTTTGATCGGTACTCCGGTTTCCTGTCAGCCCAAAAACACGCTGCTGCCACTGCTGCTGTCTCGGTTAATTGACTTGCCAACAATCCCCCCCCCCCAATGCCCTACGAGGCACTGGTGTCCTATCCCGGGCATAGCCCTAACTCGTGCCCTGTGCCTGCCACGATAGGCCCTGGCTCACCGCAATACTGATAACGATTGAAAGCACCGCATCTGTTGTAATTTCGCGGACAAACCGCGGAACCAATCGCTGCTGGGTTTGCGCTGCTCGCAAAACCGTTGGGGTGGTAGGTGTCTGCGTCGGCCACCCTGACCGTCCGTTTGTCAATTGACCTCCCCCACGCCCCCCCCCCCTTATCACGAGGTGTGCGATACCCCCCCCACCACCACTCTATTCCACCTTTCCGTTTTCCCTGCTTTATCGGCCTCGGACTTTGAGTTTGGGCATCGTAAACGCGCCACCCTAAATCACATCTTTATTGACCCGCGCTGCAATTTCAAACTCTTGTGCAATCACCTTTATTGGGTGGAGGTGGGCGGGGGTGCAGGTGGGAGCAACGAGAAAAAATATATAAATATATCTGCGTGTGCGCTGATGGAGCGAAAGGTGGGACAGCGGTTAGCGCGCTTGTACTATGAACCTGGCGGCCACAGTTGGTCGTCGTGTTCGGCGAGGAGGTTAACAGGCCCCATATCCTGGTGGTCCGTCTCTGCCACATGTTCAACCACCCGTGCTGACGAACGTGGTGAAAGTATGGTCAAACAAAGCACCCGATCTTCCGATTGCAATAGACGCAGCCATAACGAAAGTCTTCCGCCAGCACTGGATTGTCGTAGGGAAGCAGTAAGTTTAACCACACACGAATCGTGTATGGGATTATGTAACATTCGTAAGTGCGAGGCGAATGTGCTTTCTACAAAGCCAACATTTGTAGGTCAGTACAAATAGCAAACTTCTGCCAGAACTAATTCATTAAAAAATAAAACCTTTCGTGGGCCCGCGACACAACATGAATGCGTATTTTTTTTAACACCGAAACACTGGCTTCTGGTCCAGAGAACTGATGAATGAGGAAGAAAGGGACTTGGAAAGGGGCTTTTTTGAGTACCTCTGTAAGACAAAACGCTCAATTTTAAGCTGTCACCTGAGCTGAATGGGGCGGTTCTGGCCCCAGGTTTTTGATTTGCTGCACAAAGGTGGTGTCTATACCTGTACGAGAGACTCCTCCCTCCCACGAACACCCCCTCCCCCCCCCATTCGGCCTCCCTCCCCCAAAACCGTGCCGTCTAGGCCAGCCCGCATTCTTTCACAAAGCAGTTACGCTCCGTTAAAGGTCACGGGCGCAACTCTGGGACACGAACCCTTGTCGCCTTGGTTCGTTAGTGGCGATGGAATCGGTTTGTCCTTTGTGGGCCTGTGGGGTGGGGGCGGAAGATGCACGGCGGCATGACGATGGGGGGAACGAACAGGCTTAGTTCAGTTGGAACGGTCATTGCCACCCATCATGGTTTGCCGAGGATGAGATTTTGTGGTAGTTCTGGGAATTCTGAAGTCTTTCTGGGATATCCTGGACTCAGTATGGTGTGTAGTAATGTGTATGCCACTCAATACGAGGTCTGTGCTCTACAGTTCTCCAATTCCACTGCTGTGAGATCATTGTCGTCTTCCGTGAACCTCCCGGGTTTTTTGTACCACGGATGTGGCGGCCTCAAGTCAGAAACGTGGCACAGGCGTTCACAGTCCCGTGATCCATCCACTGCTGGATGAAGGACTCCCACCATGTACTTGGTTGTTTTGAGATATGCATCACCACGCTGGCCAATGGCGGGTTGGTGGAGATGGGGGCTTAGGATCCGTTCAGGTATCTCTCACCAGCGATGTTAACCAGGGCCTGGAATTGAACTCGTGTTGGTGAGTTTACACCGCGGTGTGCGAACCAGTTAGACTTACTCCGTTAATGAGTTCTGCAGTGAGATTTTACTTTCAGTAAACATGATGCAGATCTATCGTTTGGAGATCCTTTACACCAGGGTGTTGCCAGCGTCAGTGGTTAGACATCCCCAGGACACGGCACTAACGGGCATCGTGGCCGGTGGTCGAGACGTACCTTGCAATGGCAGTCAAAGGGGAGAGGGCATCTGCGGGAGAGATGGAGCGGTGCAGAGGTCAGCTCGCACGCTGGAGCCACAAAGCTGACGACGGCGTTGCGTGACTACGGAGGGGAATGAAAGCTCGAGTAGTCGGCCTTTAGTGCAGCAGTGCATAGATCTTGGCTGTAGATAGCCAGTCGAGGTTTGATCAGCGCCCCGAAATAATGGCGTCAGACACCACAAGCTGTTGTGCCAGCTTTTGTCAATTCTGGTTCCAAAGCGTTTTTTTTACCCGATAGGTCAAGTTACTACATCACGATGTGTTTTGTTTAATACCACATTTCCTGTGCCAACCTCTCCAGACACATACAGTGTGGTGTTTAGCCAAACGAAAATGTTTGTCACGCAGGGTTTTACACTGTGCATCAATTTGAATCGCTCTATAAGCACTTAAGTGCTGCCTTTTCGGGATGGTCGTGGCGAGTGTTGTTCCTCCTCCGACATTTTGCCAGTCTCTCTATGTGAGCCATGTCCTGTCTCAGATATCGACCGTCATGACCTTCCGTCAGTTTATCTCTGTTTACTCAATAATTTAGTACTAGATTCTCCTCCTAGTTGCATCCGACTTTTAAAATTACTTATGGTGGTGTCACGTCCAGTCATTGTGTCTTCCCTGGCTTGTTGTGGTATGTTTTAATTTCCCCAGTGAACTAAGCATTCATTTGATCAGTTATGGATCTTAGCAAACGAACCTGTCATGAGAAGGGTTGCCCAGATAAGTGTGTTGATGGTAAGGTGTGTAATGGTGTAAGTTTTCACGGCTCGATGCATGATGACTGCTTCGAAAATCTGCTCTCTCGGGACAGCCGCGTCGATCGCTTCCTCTCTCCACCTCGCGAGGTGGAGGGTGTTTAAATGCATCAATCGTGGGTTAACATCGATTCTAAGCCTAAAGCTAGACATTTGGAATCACGTGAGGATTGACATTATTAGCGATTCATGGTAGTGATATGCAAATGCATGCTAATGGTATGTAGATTGTCAAGACAATGGCTTTACAAAATTAGACTGGGATTTAATTTTTTTAGACAATAACAATTGAGGCTGAATTTTTCCTTGCGTGTCGTTTAAAAAATGATTGAATCAATTCGCAATACTTCTGCGAATCCCCCCAAACTTTGGGGGGGGGGGGGGTTGATGCTTCAGTGGCTGTGGACACGAACCCACCTCTAAGTGGGATCGGATTAAGGAGCCACACCTATCTGATGACACGGTGCAGGCAAAACCGACCCCACATGTCAGCTCATGAACTAAACCAGCGTGGCGGAGCTTACAAGCAACTTGTAAAGAATGCCCAATAGCCAGCGGGGGTGATCTTTATTTTATTCTCTTTGACATTTGATCTTATGGAAGCTGTCACTTGTGTCTTCTGAAGCCCTCTCGTCATGGCCAGCGGATAAGGTTGCCACCTGTCCTGGTTTTCCCAGGATCGTCCTCCTTTTTAAGGAGGCAACAGTCCTGGGAAATCTGTACGTTTCCACGGAACAAGTTATTGAACGTCTGAGTCATTGCCACTTACACAGGGTCTGGCCAAATCTCCTCTCTCTCATTCCTTTAATACCATGCACGCCATGTCCTGAGATGGCAACCCTACCGGCAGACATTGGCATCATTGGTGCCAGCTGATCCACGTGGTGGTGGCGGCCTTCCTCTGCCCCTTGAACTCATGCCTTCTCCAACATGCCCGCCTTCGAAGTGGTGTCGCGCGTATTGCCACTGTGATCTTGCGCAAGCGGAGGAGAGACGAGAGCTTCCCCGTCATACAAGCGTCGGATAAACGCCCTCGCGGCGAGTATCTGTACAGTTTCCTCGACCCAAGTACCCCTTTCTAGCGGCAGTAGCGTGAGCAAGCCATTGCAGGGGCTGCGCCTACAAAAGTCGAAGCCTCCCCCCCCCACACCTCACCATTGAAACATCTCTGCCCTTTGTCCCACCACGCCATTGGCTGGAGCCGTTACCAAGGCAAGCAAGGTAGCTCCGCGATTGGCCACCGTGTAGCTCGGGGATACGCGTGCGCTATTGTGGCCGGAACAAAGGTCTCCACAAACTCCTGAGTGGTCCAGATGTCTTGTGACCCCCCCCCCCCCAATTTCCTCGGCTTTGCATGCGAGTGATCTTTCACGAACCCGCCGCAGACGTGACTACGAGCCGCTCTTCGACGGCTTATTGACTCGTATCGGCCGTCTGAGCGACGGGCTTATGTAACACGTGACTGAGCAAAGGAAATCTGTTCAGGAGTCCATGAACATGGGGCCACGAGACATCCACAAGAGTTGCTGCCTCTCCTCCATTAGTTGCACGCGATGTTGGCGTCGAACGCTCGCGTTCTACCACCTTCCCGTGTCGCGTCACCGCCGCGTGGTTACTACTATGCTCGTTCGAGCGGATCGAACGCGCTCGTGGGTTTGTGCACCGTGTTAGAAACGTGTTGTTTTGTGTACGTCCAAATGGAAGGTATATCTTTACAGACGTGGGTCATGTAACCTGGAGAGCAGGGTTCCGTGCCTATAATCGCATGGGCGTTCCCGAGCAATTGTGTCAAGAAGACCTGGCTGCTGATGAATTCACTGTCAAAACGGGGGAGTCTGGAATTCTCAACACAAATCAATGCCGCTGTAAATATGAATTCGCAAAAGGCAGATCCCACGACCGGCAGGGTTGTGTAAGAAGTTGCCTTTTTAGTTTTGTGATCGCCTTTTTAGTTTTGTGATCGCATTGAGAGAATGCGACTTTGTTCGTCTACTTAATGACGACTGGTAGCACGGTGCTGACGCAAGTAGCGCTGCTGCTGTACAGCGAGAAAGTTCCGGTTCGATTCCCGGCTCGGATGCCTTTTACGTGTTCTCTCCGTGTGGGTTTTCGCCGGGTACTCCGGTTTCCTCCCATAGTCCAGAGACACTCTGCTGCCTATATTAATTGGCCTTCTGAGTAAATTGCCCCCTAGTGCCCTGCAATGTACTGGTGTCAAAACCTCGGTATAATATGGCCTTGTGCCTGCCTTCTGTCTGCGGGGATAGGCTCCGGCTCCCGACACCCCTGTGTAGTACTAAGCAGGTATTGATAATGATCATGCTCTGTGCAGCGCTTTGTGACCCTCGGGTGAAAACGCTCTGGAAGTGCAATTAGTCTGATAGTGCTGCTGTCGGTTTTCGCGCGCTGGGTGAAACACTGGGGGGGTGGTTGTGTGCAGTATTTGTGTCGTGGTTAAAGTTGGGCGGCCGTAAAGCGTAACATTTGAAACAAAGGGGAGAACATGGTAAATAAACAAATAATAAAACAAACGGCGAGCGGCGGAGTTGTTGGGAAGCGCTGGGGGTGAGAGTCGCCGCTTGAGAACCCACACCGGACGCACGGACGCGGCAGGGCCGATCAAACCTGGGTCTCGTCGAACCGCAGCAGCCCGCGTGCACGCCAATGTGCTGGTTTTGAAGCGATGGGATAAAGATGGGAATGGTGAAGGTGGGGGAGAGGTAGACGGGGGGGGGAGATGGATTACGAGTTACGGGACGCGAGACAGACGAATGAGAAAGATGGTGAGATAGACAGGATGAGGGAGACTCGAGGGGAAGGCACGTGGAGAGAGGCTGCGTGCGACGGGAGGCGATGTGGGCAGAGATTAGAGCTGAGACAATGGAGGGAGGTGGAAGAACGAGTCGAGTGGGAGGTGGAGGGAAGACTTTTAAGAGTTGGATCTTTCAAATTGGAACTTGAGCAAGGTTTTTTTTTTAACAATGCCACGTGGCTGAACAGGAACGTTCCATCTCTGAAGGGAGAGGGGAGGGACAAGTGACGCCAAACTTGAACAGTTGGCAAGGTTTATTTTAAGTTGCTAAACATTCGTGAATAGTCACAGGGCTTTGCACGCCACGTTTCCAGATAAGTGTACTTTTGTTCCTGCGAGCTAAGCATTGGGTCTCGGCAAAACGGCCGGCGTGACAATGCACCCATCGATCACCAAACGATTAATCCATTCGTGTGTTTGCGTACGGTGCGCGCTGGGTTCGCATGCCTTGCCGCCTCGAGAGGCCGCTCCATGTCTCGCCAATTTTGAGTTTTGAATAATCGGCTCAGGGCGGCGCGGTGGCCCAGTGGTTAGCGCTGACGCCTCACAGCAAGAAGGTCCCGGGTTCGAATCTCTCGGCTCGGGTGCCTTTCTGTGTAGAGTTTGCATGCTCTCCCCGTGTCCGCGTGGGTTTTTGCCGGGTACTCCGGTTTCCTCCCACAGTCCAAAAGCATGCTCCTGGATAGGTTGATTGGCTCACAGACTAAAATTGTCCCGCATTGCCCGGCGATGGACCGGCGTCCCGTCGTCGGGTGTATTCCTGCCTTACGCCCTGTGTTTCCGGGATAGGCTCCGGCTCACCGTGACCCTATATAGGATTAAGCGGTTTCAGATAATGAGATGAGAATAATCGGCTCGTTGAGTTGAGTCGCCCGGTGCATCGCGCTGAGCTGACGTTACTGCAGTGACCGTTCCCTTTGTAAAGTACGGGCCCCCGCCACACACGGTGATGGTGTTGGGCCGCGACTTGAGATTATTTTTTTGCTCATTCGCCGAAGCTTTCAAGGTCGTACCGTGAGCCCGTGTGAAACGACAAGCGCCACATTGCGTTGTTTCAGTTACCTTTTGTGGTCATGCAGGGAACAGGATGGTGGGGGGTGAGGAGGGGGGGAGCGTGCTGCTGTCACCTCTCTCAGGGTTCACAGTTTGATCGCGTGAATGAAACCTTTTTGCGAAATTTGTTTTAATTGTCAGTGGGGAGGAAATGGAAACGTTTGTGAGAGCGTGGATATCGAATCCGCTCGAGAGATGCGCGGCCACGTGAGTGGGTGACGTGACTGCGGTGACGTGACTGGGTAAAGGGTGACTGTGTGGGTGACAGTGACGTGCTTGTCACTTACAATGGCGATTGAGCGAGCTCCGTATGGCAGGTGTATGTGTGTGCACGCGTGCATTGTGTGTGGAGTGTGTTTATGTACCTATCATTGTGTGTGTGTGTGTGTACGGGCGCGGTGCTATCCACCCACCCCCTCGTGGGCTATGCCGGCCTTTCATAGCTGCAACTCTGCGAGCGGCGGCACACTGTCCCAACAGGCTATTGGAGACTACACTGGTATAGGGGGGGGGGGGACACCTGTCAGCACACCTGCCCGCGCTTGCTCAACTTGTAGAGGTGTGGCGAAATATCGCGCACCCAGCGTGCGAGTGAAACGAAATAAATAAACACGCGGGCAAGGGATTGACGATTAAACAAAAGCCAAGAAATTGAAAAGATGTCGGTTGACATTTCGTGACCGTGGGGGGCGAGGGGGTTGGTAGTGACGGTACTTAGAGTGAGGTCGGAGAGTTCAGGTGAGTGGAGGGGGGGAGAGTGGGGGTAGTGGGGAGGGAGGGGGCCACGGGGCAGGGAGGGGAGAAGGAGGGAGGGAACTGGGCTTGTCGGAGACGAGACATAGTTGTACGGGGCGTTGTCACCATTCGCCGCCGCCTCGCGGAATGCACAGGTGAATGGCGCGGCGCGCCGGCCCCCGCGTCGCTGTCTCCGCGTCGCTGCATTGTGTCTCGGTGTCGTTATGTCTCCGCACTAACCTCTGTCTCCCCCCTGTACGTTCACTTGCGCGTCGATCTCTGGGTCGGTGCTGTCCGTGTGTTTCCTTGTCCGTGCCGACTCGGTGTGTCTGCGTGTATCTCTCGGCGTGTCTCTGTGCGGAGGAGCGGGCGTCTCAGCTGTCGGACAGGTGAGACACCGCCTGGGGTTCCGTCTCACCGGCTTATGTCGCACACCTGAGAGCAGACATTTCTGGCCGCGAGAATGGGGATGGGAGCGAGCGAGTGACCGTGTCTTCAAGTAACATATGATCGCTCCGCGTTTTCATTCTACAGTTTAAATCCGGAGAACCGTCCATTGCGGAGATAATGATACTAAACAAATTATTTAATAAGTCGGGTCTCTCCACAGCCGCCGAAACGCAATGAGTTTAGCGGCCACTAGTGGCCATCGTGTGCTCTGACGATAGCGCTGGTTTTTCGAGCGTTAACGTGGCTCGTTTCCTACAAGCACACGTGTTATATTTAATTATAATAATGATTGCATTTCTAGAGCGCTTTGCTTATTTGATAGTGTGCGGACCCTATTTTGAATTTCAGACGATCCATGTCCGAATGGAGCGTTGTGAGAGCTTACGTTTGGCATTGTAAGCACGTTATCTGAGCGCGAGATTTATTTAAAGGATTATTATTTTTGTAACATTTGATCTTTTTTTAAACCGATCGTTTAGAGTGACCTTATCTTTAGAGGTACGGACACATTTGATAGGGGGTTTTTTGATCGATTCTATTTATTTATTCCCAAAACACCTTTAAAAAATGATTGCGTCGCGAATTGAGATAAAGGAGTGAATTGACGCGATCTGCCGTCGTATACGCGGCCCCTAATGATGCTTCCAGATAACAAAGGCAAAGCCCCGCCGGGTAGTCTCACGCGGGTTGCCGGGCAAGTGCAGTTTGCCAGCAGCTACTGAAGGCCGGCAGGGCGCGTGGCAGGAGATCTACCCGGAGCAAAGCCACTGTGATAACACTGGACGAGATACGGCGCGTCGAGTCACAACAACCGGTCACAGGTCCGTGTTTCCTCGGTTCAAACGCTTGAGTGGAAATTCACCGTTCCTATGACGGGGGATGGGACGGTTGGCAGAGGTTGGTATTTGTTGACACTCCATGAAGATTTGTTGACATTAGAGGAATTTATTTGAGGGCTGAATAAAAACCCCGTATCTGTGGGTTTGAAGTGGAGACGATGTGGAGATGAGTGGGAGTTCAAATCGCACGCCGAGCGGCGTCTGTGGGGCGAGTGCCCTCTGTCTTATCAGCCGCTCCGTTTGACTCATCAGTCTGTCCCAAAGTCCGAGAGTCTATTGGTGCTTATCAGCGGGTCCCTCTACTCTGCTAGTGTCAGTCTGCGCCCAGCGCGCAGCTTTGTTCACCAAGAGAACGACTCGGAGACGTGAGGAACCGCGGAAAGGCGGTGGAGGGAGAAGGCACCCACACGGGAAGCCGGCGCCAACATTTGCCAGCCACTGCGCGTTCCACATATAAACGTTATCAGCCAAACGGTGTTTTTAGTTTTATTTTTGGGCGAATCCCACGAGGAATATCGAACACATTTGTTCGGTCCGATAGAACATTAATTTGCAAGGTGGAAAACGACGCCGAATAGGTATTTACCCAGTAACGCAAAGGAGAACTTGCCGTGCAACCAGATGACGATGGTGGAGATGATGATGATGACGAGGAGGAGGAGGAGGAGGAAGAAGAGTGTCCGGGGCAGCTGCAGCATGGACCCCGCACAGACGCTTGAGACACGTCTTACTAGACAGTGGTGGATGGTGCTTGTGCGTTCTAACACTGTCTGGTAATGATGTTTCTCGGGTTTGTCAGTCGCCCCCCCCCCCCGTTACATCGCGCGCTATAATTACGTTACATTGTTATCTGCATACCGTCATTGCGCATTGTTCATTATAATCATCGGTTGACAACTGCGTTAATGACGATGGCTGATGCGTAGCCCCTGGCGGCGGGTGCGGAGCTCTGCGAGGGAAGGATGATGTCACGGAAGGTTGTAATTAAATCTACTGTCGTTAATTATCTCATAGCTAGAGGCTATCCCTGCAGACGCAGGGTTCTACACGTGACGGGACGCAAGGCATCGAGGGAATTGTAGTCAGCAGGCAGTGTGTCTTGAGACAGTGGGAGGAAAACAGAGTACCCAGCGCAAACCCACACGGGCAGGACAGAGACGGCGCCCGAGCCGGGAATCGAACCGGGCCGTTGTTGCTGTGAGGCTGTATCGACGTAAACGCAACTGTCGCGTGCCCTGCGGGCCTCGTCGTGGGGCCCAGTCGCTAACAGCATCTGCGCACGTGGTCACGTCTCGTCAGCACCAGATTCGCAGCGACGGGGCGCTCGCCAATGATAATAATTGTATTTCTAGAGCGCTTTTCACCCGAGGGTCACAACGCGCTTCACAGAGCTGCGGAGAGAACGGCGCGTCAACAACAACGGCACCAGAACGGAAAATGAGCAGCAACAACATTATCTTCTGGCCTTTTTTAAAATATACACATCGTTGCAGAACAACAAGAAAATATGATCAGATTTTCAACTATATTGTTTAAATGCAACATTATCAGTGAACATAACACATACATTGGGAAATGTTTAATCCGACAATGGCCCTTAATCGATGTCCAACTCGTGTTTTCGCGTCGCTAGTGTGTGCCTGTGTGTTCAGGGCTGTTTGTGTTTAAGGCCGTATTTGTGTTTAAGGCCGCGTGTGTCCGCCTAATGTCCGTGTGTCTTTATCCGCTTTTCCGTACAATGACTCTTGTTGCCTGGGTAAACATGGAACCTGCTCTCCGTGTTTGGTTTCAATCCCCCTCGTCACCCCCCACCACCACCGCAGCCTCTCGGTTGCTTGGTTGAGGGGGGAAGGGGGGTCGTAAAGAATCGATATTTAATCGATGTTTCATCGCTCAATGATGCGTCGCACACACACGCATCCCGTATAATCTTACCAGATTAGTGTCAAGCACCCTTAACGAGCACCTATGAAGGCCCACACAGTCCACGGGGGGTGGGTGGCCAGCACTACGCCCGGCCGCCTTTGTCTCCCCAGTGGCGTTTTTTACAAACCGCACTAGGTACTCATTTGAGGTTGAGTCGACCTAGGGGAGGCCCTACACAGTTTCAGAAAATCGTCACTGATGTTTGACTGATGGCCGTGTTTGTAACCCAGCGCTCGAGCCACCGCCTCTCCCGCACACGTGTACACGCACACACACGTGTGCACGCACACACACGTGTACACGCACGCACACACACGTGTACACAGCAGCCAGTGTCTGGGCGCTACACGCGGACCCAGCGTGATGGGATCCCACACACACACACACGGGATCGCCGTGTCCAGAGTTCCTTTGAGAACGTGGATAATAATGCCTCCCAACGTTGGCAGCGAAACGTCGGGGAGACGGAACACGCGACACGGCTGTCCAGAAATAAGAGGTCTGGTGAGCAATTGTCGTGCATAGAGCTGTCAAATTTTACATCAGTCCACTCAGCGTAGGCTCGTGGTGGCAGAGCCAGACGGCGCCAGAGGCCCCCCCCTTTCCCCGCGTTATCCACACCGAGAGTCGGTGCAGTCCCCGGTCCTTTTTACTGGAGTCGGAGTCCCTTTTACCGGTATCTCTGTGTCCCTTCACCGCATCCAGAGACTCTTACACGTGTCCGCGCCTCTCTGCCTCCCCCCTCACCCCCCACCACCCCCAACACGGTGCTCGCAAACCGGCGGGTCCCGTGCTCCCATCATCAAGACGCGATGGCACCCTGTCGTAACGTGCGGTGTCGCTGTGCTCAGGTCTGTCTCTCGCAGCTGCCTCTTGCTAAATAATCACATCTCCTGCCCGTTCTGTCTCACGTCCTGCGACGGGGTCACCGCCCGAAGCGTCGCCGATGCCATGTCTTCTTTGTCTCTGTTTAAAAGCTGGTCTCTTGCGAGCCGAGTGCGTTTTGTTAAATCTTCTTGCGCAGCGCTGCCAACGTAAGCGGCGGTAGTCGTGAAGTCGCTACGTTTGTACCTGGCATCGCCAGTTACAAACGCCACCGCTCGCTGCCCATGCAGGGCACAGCCCGGTCTCACCATCTGTACGGGCAGGAGGCTGCGAAGTATCGCATGCAACTGCTGTTTTGTCGGCCCTCCAGCCAGCAAAACTTGTTTTTCTCTCTCTCTAATATAGCATCGTGGCCTCGTTGTGAAAGCACGTGTCCGAGTTAATGCTGACGCAGTTGTTTTTACTAAATGTCTGGGTTGAGACTCCTCGAGAGGGTGGGTGGATGAGTGGCTGAGATGAACAGAGGCTGGAAATATTTACTCTTCCTGTGATAGCAGTCACACCTCGAATGTTGTGCTACGATTGTTTACAAATGAATAATAATAATTGCACGAGAGATGCCGTGTATAGCCCCTAACAGGCTGTAGGCTCGAGTGCTGTTGGCGAGTGCCTATGAAGGCCAGCGTCATGCAGGCAGCCTTTGTCTCCTTAGAGGTGATGTTTACAAACCGCACCACGGTTACATTTGAGTCCAAGTCGACCTAGTGGAGGCCCAGGACCAATTCAGAAAATCCCCTCGTATTGACAGTAAGCTCACCGCTACGCTGTTATTAATAATTATTATAAATTATCGTTTAGCAAACTCCCTTATCCAGGGCGACTCATTACACACACACGCGTGCACACAATTCCCCACGACGCGAGTCATTCTCTCTCCGCTGCTGTACCGAGGTGTCGGTCGTGCTGTGACAAATGCGCGAGTCTGCTGCTTGCTGCCGGCGATCCTTACCAGGCAAGCTTAGATTCCTCTGCTGACCCTGTCTAATACTGTCTGGTAATGTCGCTGGCTGCTCGCCCCATCATCTGCCAGAGACTCGCGCGCGCACAAGCAACGCGCCAGCGGTGTAAAGCACGGGGAAACCCAGGCAATTGCAGTGGGGATTGCCTTCACATTTGGAGAGGCGCAGTGGCTTGCGCTGTCGCCTCGCAGCAATAAAAAGCCGGGTTCGATTCCCGGCTCGGGTGCCTTTCTGTGTGGCGTTTGCGAGTTCTCTCTCCCCGTGTCCGCGTTTGTTTTTGCCGGGTTCTCCGGTTTCAAATAAAGTGCCCTGCGATGGGCTGGCGTCACATCGTGGGTATAGCCCCGCCTTGCACCCTTTCGCTGCCAGGATCGGTTCCGTCCCCACCGCAACCCTGTACATAATTAGGAGGGTATTGATAATGATTTTCCTTTATCTTTATGTAATATATATCGCCATGGCATTGCGCGCTGTAACGAATCGTGTTTTGTGGGGTCGCTCGAAGTATATCAGCACTGCCCGTAGACCGGCACTGCCCGTAGACCGGCACTGCCCGCAGACCGGCACTGCCCGCAGACCGGCACTGCCCGCAGACCGGCACTGCCCATAGACCGGCCACGTGTTGGAGCGACGTCGTTAAGCGCGGATGCGGCTCGCTGAGAAGGCGGATCGCGAGCGGAGCCGAGTTTTCCTCTCGCTGCGGGGGCGGGGGGGGTTGGTGTCGCTGTCACTGCTGTCGCAATGGGTTTCTGGTGAAATAAAGTCGGCTCAATCAATCACCGCTCTCTCTGTGTACTGTGTGCGCGTACTGTGTGTGTACTCGCTAAGCGCATGGCACCCATCATCCATCAACGCAAGCGAACGCATTGAAACCGGTCCCGTTTTTATTTGGTCGATTCAGGCCACTGCGCCACGTGTCCTGTGCTGCCGAGTTCCGTTCCCGGCACACGGTTCGCATCAGTGGTGTGAGTGATGCTCACGTGACGAAGCCTCCACCACAACCCCGTGGCTTCACCAACCAGCACTGGCAGGCGTGGTGAAGTTTGCCCTAAGAAGCCACGACCGACACCGCGGGTGGGTTTGAGGCTCGCCTTTAATGGTGAAAACAGAATGCATGCAATGCATTACGACCATGCTCTCCCGATCATCATGTGCGCCGGACATAGACGCAAACAAACTTGCTGGGACTCTCAAAAGAGTTTCACACAAACACCGGACTGTAAGACTCACGCAAAGATTTTTTTTCTATTAAATACCTATGAAACAAATTGCTCATAATTAGAACACGTTTTCTATATTAAGGGTTAAACGCATCGTGGGTTAGCGATGCTGCGCTGCTGCTGCTGCGGATGGAGCGATGGAAATTCACTGCATTCGCCAATTGTACCGCTTGAAATTAAAAATCAAACGTTTCGGAAATTGACCCCTTTTCTCTGCTACAAAGAAGGGATTTTAACCTTAAACGTCTCGTATCATTTTAGGGTAGTCCTTTGTTGATTGTGTTTAAATGTCCGTAATCACAAACATACGTAAGTAGATTTTTATTTAAATCAACGAATTCGAGCCGTCTACGTGTAAGCGGTGGTTGACCTGGCTTTACTGCCCCGTCTCGGGCACTCTGGGAGAAGCCGGTGACCTTGGCTATGGCGAGAGGTCTCTGCCCTGGCCGCGTACATTGGAGTCATAAACGATCTCACGTGGTGATGGTGGAGGGGGGGTGGTCATCGGGTGATGGTTGCTCACAACAACGAGCGGAGTGCCGTTCGGCTAAAACGCAGCTGAGTTGGCAGAGTGCATACGGTTCAGGCGCAAGCGTCGTGGTGACACTGGGTGGTCAACGGCGGTTGTTGTAATGATTATTGCCCTGCGCTGCGAACCCGGCCACATGAGTTCGATTCCCGCCTCACGGCCGCCACCACAATGTTCTGAGCCTGTGCAGGCCTCCCCCTGCGTCGACTCGCGGTGGGTAAACATCGCCACTAGGGAGACAAAGGCGGCCGGCCGGACATGGTGCTGTGACCACTCGGCTTTACGGGAGATATGTCTGTTGGCGTCACACGACTCCTATCGGCCTCCCACACTCGCCGCTGTAAATCACTCTCGCCCGGGCATCATGATCAGTTCACTGCTGGATGAAAGATGTTTCCCAAAACCGTCACCACCGTCCCTCTCACAATCCCACGATGTAGAAATCAATCCAGCCTGCACACGGTGTCCCACACCATCGCTCCTCATCGATGGGGGTCCGTCCTCTCGAAAGCGGACCCAATGGTCATCTCGATGATCTTCCATCAATAAAGGTGATCTTCCATCAATAAAGACCGTACCTTGAGAGCGGTGAGATGTTGTATTTACAATTGGTGCGACAGCGTGTTTCGTACTTAGTCAAAGTTTCATGTATGACGTTTATGTATTGGCCGTCACAGCCTTGCAACAACAGTCACAGCAGCCACCAAGTGGCAGTGACGTCCCCACGCCGCAAGTGCCAGGCTAAGTGCACGAAGAGGTCACGTACAGTGTGGAATGCGTGCTGACAGGTGACAGGCAGGACGGACCCGGGGTGCCGTGGGTTAACTGAACTTCGCACCGCGTGTGCCTGGTTTAGATTTGATTTTCCTGCACGCCCGTGATAAGGGCTTTTAGCTACAACGTTAAGATTCGTGATTTTAATTTTATAATTTAGTAATTGCGTTTATAGAGCGCTTTTCACCCGAGGGTCACACAGCGCTGCACAGTGATGTGTCGAACAAGCCAGAGCTGCAGTACATTGGCTTACGACTATGATTGTGGGACCTTTTAGAGCCACATATTATGTCAGGCAAAATACTTTAACAACACATTAACAAAGTTTTAAAGCCTTGGTGCTCAATAACGTTTTTGTAATACAGTCCGTCTTTCGCTCATTATCACTTTCCGCTTCATCCTGCACAGGGTTGCGGTGAAACGGGAGCCTATCCCAGCAAACACAGGGCGCAAGGCAGGGCTATACCCCGGCATGGGCCGCCAGTCCATCGCAGGGTACCGATGGCAGTTTCGTCGGGCCAATAGGCGTGAGATATTGTTGTGGAGAGCGTTATGATGTTGATTGAGACATCGTCCCACAGAGGGCAGCATCCATCACGAGACACAAGCTCCGTGACTGTGTTTCCTCGACATCAGCACTCGCTTAATCCTGTACAGGGTCGCGGGGACACAGCCTATCCTGGCAGACAGTGCGAAACGTCGGGCTATACCCTGCATGTGACGCCAGTACATTGCAAGGCACTGGGGGCACTTTACTCAGCAGGACAATTAACCTAGTCAGCAGCGTGTCTTTGGACGATGGGAGGAAACAGGAGTACCTGGCGAAAATTTCACGCGGACACGGGAAGAACACGCAAACTCCACGCAGAACGGCACCGAGCCGGGAATCGAACCGATGCGTTCGTACTATGAGGCAACAGCGCTGCTCACTGCCCCACTGTACCGGCCCTTCCTCTCCTATATATCGCTATACAATACCGTACACGGAACATACACATATACGTGTGATGGCAGGCTGGGGAAGCGCTCACGTCCTGAACAGCAGGATTCCGCTCTGCCGTGGAGCTCCCGAGCAGTCGCGAGAGTGGGGCGGAATCGCTTCCCACGGACAGAATTCCGCCTCGCACGTTGCAGGCGTCATTCCCAGCGCCTGATGATTTGCACAGCGCGACCGTGGAGGCCACGTCCCTGGTCCCGCTCTCCCCGATCTCGTCGGGATGGAGAGTGAAGCGAGAGCGAGAGGGAGAGAGAGCTCGAGAAGGAGAGAGCAGGATAGAGAACAGGCCACGAACTGGCGTCCTCCTTGCGCAGGCGAGTCACGGAGGTCGCGAGCAAGTCCGTTTATTATTATTTAGAAACCGTTGGGCTATGCATCTCTTCGTGACAGTTGTCCAGCGGGGAGAGGTAAGCAAGGAACAACACCGAAGTTCACTGAAAGCAATTTCGTCAGGACAAGTAAACCTGAGCGGCAGCCGGTCTTTAGACTGTGGGAGACAACCGGAGTACTCGGCGAAAATCCACACAGGACACGGGGTGGGGGCGACGTCCGACCATTTGACTGAACGATGTTCATGTGGCGGGGGGGGGGAATCATTTAATATTGTCTGGGATCCCAGGATCACGACGACCGCCTCGAGAACCACCATCCCGTGTGACCCAACCCTAACAGCAGAGATGGGGCCGAGTCGCGTCATTGCAAACTGGGTCCCCTGCGGCGCGCCTCTGTGCCAACTGTGAGTCAATGTTTGGTCAGGCGAGCGTTGATCAGCGGTGACACGTGGACTTTTGATCTATTTGAAAATAATGTCACATTACGATATAGGGCGGTGCGGTGGCGCAATCATTAGCGCTGCTGCCTCAGCAAAAAAACACCCAGTTTCGATGTCTGGCTCGGGTGCCTTTGTGTGTGGAGTTTGCGCGGTCTCCCTTGTCTGCGTGGATTTTCCACGGGTCCTCCGATTTCCTCCCATCGTCCAAAGACACGCTGCTGCATAGCTTCATTGGTCGGCTGAGTAAATTTCCCCAAACCGTGCCCAGCGATATTCTGGCGTAACATCCTGGGTATAGTTCCGCCTTACGCCCTATGTCTGCCGGGATAGGCTCCAGCTCCCCGCGACCCTTTACAGGACGAAGCCGGCCACCGAGACTGAACTGAACGAATTTTCCCCCAGAGTCCCATTGTCGCTCTGTAAGATTGCGTGTCTCCATAGAGGTACACGTGTCTCCGAGTGAGTCATTGGTCACCGTGATGAGCCAATCAACTGAGTACACCTTGGGGGACACTGTTTAATCTCGCAATTGTTTACATTAATAACAGGCATTGGGGAGGGGTGGGTTGTGAAATCCACGCTCGGGACACTGCAGCCACCTGCGGTATCTGACGGTTGGACCATCTGCTGCACGTTTCATAAACACGGGCCCGCGTCTTACATCGGTGCTGTGGCTGGTGACTGAATAATAGCCTGACGTCACGAGACCCAAGCACATGGCCCCGTGAGGTTGGTGGACAGAGAGCTGAGCAGCCATTGCTGGGATCCTGGGTTTGACTCCGGGTTTTAGGCACTAGCCGCCGGGTTATAACCCATATATACATGGTGAGTGGTTGCCCTCAGTACCCGTGATGGATTGGCGTTCCATCGTGGGTATATCCCTACATTGCGCCCTGTGTCTGCGGGGATAGGCTCCGGCTCACCGCGACCATGTACAGGACTAAGCAGTTTCTGACAATGCGATGGGATGATGAGATGTTTATATTACACGAGCTGTCATCTACGGTGACTCCCTCTGGGAGCCAAGACAGGCGCCTTTGTCAGGTTAACTAATGACAGGGTCGGGGGGGG
>JAZEWT010000014.1:2869905-2885443 GCA_036362905.1 Mordacia mordax
ACGCGCGTTCGCCTGCACCAGCACTGCATTGGGATCGTTTTATTGGGGGATTTAAACGCGCATTCGCCTGCACCAGCACTGGATTGGGGTCGTTTTATTTGGGGATTTAAACGCGCGTTCGCCTGCACCAGCACTGGATTGGGGTCGTTTTATTGGGACATTTAAAACGCGCACCGGTTCCGGTGCCACTCGGTGCACAACGCAGCAATGGCAGGCAAGCGAGCGCTCGTGATCCTGGCGAAGGGAGCCGAGGAGATGGAGACGATCATCCCCACAGACGTGCTGCGGCGAGCCGGGGTAACGCATCCTAGTATCCTTTCCTTGCACTGTTCAAACATTACAAAGCGTGGCGGACAATAGCAGATGTCTTAACTGCGAATAGCCCGCCTACGGCCTAGAGCGAAGCCTCACTTTTGCCTAGACGCTCCGCCGCAAGAGGTGAGAGGGACGCGGCGGTGAGTGAGACCCACAAGGGGGTCGGGTCCGTGACCTACTTTTAATACACATTCTTTACTGTTTTAGGACTTGTATTATATTAAGGAAACGTAATGCACCGTGATCCTTAAGCGGCATGAACTTCACGAGAGGTCGTTTGAACGTTATTTGTCTTTGGCTTTGTGCACAATATTCGGAGGCATCCTCAGACGCCTCCAACGTGTGAGAGGCGCAACGTCGCGATGGAGAGAGAGGGAGCGATTGACGCTGCTATCCCGAAAGAGCATCTTTTCGAAGCAATCATGCGCTACAATATTCAACACGTTTAAAGCGCGTTTCACACAAAGGACGCAGAGCGGACTCGAGATGCCTCCGTCGAGCAGTGGATTGAACATGGCTATGTTGCAGAAACACTGCAGGGCTGACGTTGCAAGGTGGACGAAACGCCTGTATACCCTTGCCTTCAAGGTGTTCTTATTCCATTCATATGTAAAGGAGTATGGGGACTTCTCGCCCACCACACCACGAAGCCCGCGCTATATTTTTAGAGCGATGTAAATGCTATTTTTATACTCGTGCGAAATAAACCTCGACGCGATGGCCGTGACATTTGCCCGGTCCCAGTGCCGTCGGCCCGACAGGTCTCTCCTTCACCGCTTTATTTTCATGGAGCCGGGCAATGCGTGCGGGTGTCCAGTGGGAGGCGTGAGATCGCCGCTCGTCAGCGTGACAGCAGACGGGCAGGCGGGGTGGGTGTCCGGGGGTGATTAACAAGTGCCTTCAACCCAGGCACCCTGCAACTGTGAAGTCACAAAAGCTGGCCGCGAAGACCAACACGTAACATTTGTGTCTGCGCTTAATTGTGACAAAATCCTTTCTGACGATTGCTTCGAAAAGCTGCTCTCTCCGGGACAGCCGCGTCGATCGCTCCCTCTCTCTCACCATCGACGCGGCGGTCCCGAGAGAGCAGGTTTTCGAAGCAATCATCACGCATCGAGCCGTGAAAACCGACATCATTACAAAATCCTTTCTCCTGATAAATATCGGTTTGGGGTAGTTTTGGTGACTTGAGAGTTGTGGGTCACCCATGTTCGAGATGCCTTACCACCTCGCCAGAGGTCAACCAAGGTCTATGATATCTGCTTCCACGGAGCACTCTCCACCACAGAGTTACTGCTTTGCGAGCGATCTGAATTCACACTTGGTCTCATCACATGACATCCACAATCTGGCAAAAAATTGGGGGAAAGTGTCCATTTAAATCTGCTGAACATCCCCCTGCAATGTGTTGGCGCCTTCAAGAATCGCTTGCCCATACTCTTGCTCAGTTTATTCGCCCCGCACAAGCCTTCCCTCGCTCCCCGCTGACTAAAATTAGGACCCATTGCCACAACTGGTGCCGCTCGCGAAGTCGGAATTTCCCCTCCGATTCCCACACTGCCAAGGGGTTGGAGAAGCCATCCCAACGCCAACACGCGTTATTCTGAGCACCAGCAGAATGCCTGTGCCCTCAAGTGACCCTCTATATCCCCCCTCCCCCCTGCCAGTGATGATTATGACATGCAAATTTACGAAGAAAATATTTGTTAGCGGAGTGTTTTATATTTTAGTCAACAGTGAATATAAGTGTACGAATGTCATCAAGTGGGACAGTGACTACAGCTGCCCACTATAGACCAAAGCACGAGTAATTATGACGAGGTACTGGAGTCAGATCCTGGGCATAGCCCTGCCTTTCGTCCTCTGTCTGCCGGTATAGGTTCCAATCCCCCCACGACTCTGTACAGGATTAAGCAGGTTTTGATAATGAGTTTAACGAGTCTGAATTAAAATGCAGACTTAAGATAATTTACTGTTATTGTAGTTATTTCAGACTGAAGTGCACTAAGGCACTCTAACATAGTGATTATCTGCACGTGTCTAGAATACGTTTCCTGCATGAGTGACCTAGTAATGGTGTTCAGTCAGAGAGGATTATCCGTGGTACTCAGCATTTGACCAAGCTTGACAAAAAGAATGATGGTCAAATTCCATGGGTTATCATCAATTAGACTAAGACTGATGACAAGACAAAAGGTTTAACCCTTTTTGGAAATAATACAGGTTATGCGTTCGAATATTAAATAGACCCCATTTACAAGGCATAAAGCTTGGGTGGTTGTTGTCATTTTCCCCCATTTTATCCAATTGGTACTATTGTATGATATGTGCTATCGTTGAAGTTAACACCTCCTGTACTATTGCCAGAAAGGGTAAAACCTTTTCTCTTTTATTCATCATCTTCTGCTGGCAAAAAAAGGGTGTCCTAGTTAGACTAAAGACTGCAAATAAATAAAAAATGATCGGATGAACAATGTCCTCCCCTCCCCTTGTGTCAGGTTAAGGTGACGCTGGCCGGGCTGGCAGGGCCTGAGCCTGTGCAGTGCAGCCGTGACGTCGTCATCTGTCCGGACACCAGCCTGGAGAAGGCAACAGCCGAGGTGCTCACGCACTCCGTGTCGTCCTTCATAGCAACCGTCACCATAGAACTTCAACAGGAGACTGCACAGCCTGGCCGTGTCAGCCGCTGCGCACCGGCCATCGAGCCACCAATGGTCAGCCGACCTGCGTTGATCGCTCTTACGAGCGCTCGTTCCAGATGGCCATGTCGAGCGTTCCCTCGCTTCTTTGCAATATATTGCCTCCCCAAGTTGGAGTTATCATCAGGCGCGTGATGAAGCCCTGAAACCCGACATCAATACATAACATTGTTTAATCAATAGAAAGCTGTTGTCCGTTAATTGGGCCCCTTTGCAAATGATGGATGATGGCCACCCCCACGTCCTACCTCCTGAAGCTGGAAAACCTCCGTGTAAGTTCTCTCTCCGTGAACTCTCATTCTGCAGTACATATGGTAACAGAGGTGAACCTTTATTTTCCAACTATTTTAGTTTTATGCGACCTAAATGCGTAATCGAACGGGTAAGTTGGAGCATATTAAATTACTTAAAACATCCGCTAGTCTAACTTTGGCCAGTTTAGTTATGAGTCCTCCATGGACGTGCCCCCATCTTTAACTTTTACTGTGCATCTTGAGCTCCTTGTACTCTATTGTCCCGATGGCCTGAAACACCCTCCAAGACACGTGGTAAACACTCTGTGCAGGACATATGTATCGTATGCCCTTGGTGTCGTTACAGAAACTCATTGAAGTGACTTCGGCAGTAGTTCCATGAAGCCAGCTTCCACGGCTGTTTTTTTACACAGCTTCGTGAATTTTCATTTCCTTGGGAGTTTTGAATGCAAACGTCTCCATCTCGTCACATTGGTGGGATAACGGCAACACAATCGGTCGGGTCGCGTCTCACGTGGGAGAGATGTTCCACAGAATTATATCAATCGGTTGGGGTTGCTGTCACTTGAGACGTTGCACAGAGGCCCATTGTTTTCCCTGTTGCTGTTCTGCTGCAGGGCCCCTATGACGTCGTGGTACTGCCGGGAGGAAACCTCGGTGCTCAGAATCTGGCGGAGGTGAGACGACGGCGCGGATCAAAACACCGTTAGCGAGCGCCGAGCTGCTGCTGTTGTCTTTCAGTTGCAAGACCTTGCACACTGCACTGGTCGCCAGGCATGTAACGATGTTCCTTTTGCCCGCTATAGTTTGATTCATTTGGCTAGGTTCGACTTTGGTAATGTGTTCAAAATTGTACTCTTTTATTCATTGCAAGGAACGGTAGTGAATTTAGTGGCTGCAGGAGGGGACAAGGTCACATGAACCAATTTCTATCTCCTGTCATCCTCATTACAGAAGGCTGATTTTAAAGACAGCATTTGTTATCACTTTAATACAACAAATTGCATCTTACATGCGTGAATACGATTCTGTGCTAAGCCGGTGCTATGAGTCTGAGTTTAGAGTCCCGGCTCCCATCGTTCCACCCTGGATGCGGAGAGATACTCCCGTCATTGGAGTGGTGGTGCAATGGTTAGTGCAATACGCCATTAATCTGGCTAATTGTGTTCACTTCCTGGCTATGGCAAGTGTTAGTGTGAATGGTATGTGAACTGGTTCTGGGCCATTTTCCACCTTCAACCTTCAATGAGCAGGGTAAATTATGGCCAAATAACACCCGGGGGGGGGGCCTTTATCCAGCAGTGGTTTGACAAGCTTATTCTAAATTGCTCCTGTGAAGTGGTTCCCAAATTCCATTTTTAATTCTCTGCACATTCACCCAAGTGTTTACTCCACGTTGACTGATGAGCATATGATCTTGGATGGTGGGAGTGGTGGGGGTGGATTCACGACGTCCAGTGTCCTTCTCCCCACCAAACCAGCCACCCCTCCGCCCCGTCGCGGTGGATAAAACAAATCAAATGGACGTTGAGGTGAGGTTGTTTACAAGGGCCGCTGAGGTTGGCTCGTGGTCGTAAGTGATTGGGTGGTGACGTTCACGGTGATCATGGTAATGCCGATGATGGTGATGGTGATGAGAGTTCATGCAGACTATGTTTGTGGTGTGCAGTCGGCGGCGGTGAAATCGATTCTGCAAGCGCAGATGGACAGGAAGGGACTCATCGCAGCCATCTGTGCAGGTAACGAATTCTCTAGCTTCGGCTGGGCCACACGCACGTTGGCTGTATTCCGTGTTTGCACATGTACGTGTGTGTGTGCGAGGTGTTGTTAGTATGCGTGCGAGTGTGTTAGCGTGTTTGTGAGTGCGTCAACACGTATGTGTGGGAGTGTGAATGCTTGGGGGTTGGTGGAGTGATGGTTGCATGCTGCGCTGTGATTAAGTCGGCGACCTAGGTGTAATTTTCAGCCATAGCTAATATTGCAGTGAGCTTGGAGATGCCTATCTTTTGTTTTTGTGTGTGCACCAAGGTAGAGATGAAATATAAAGGAACGGCCCAGCAATTTCTCGCTCAAACTACTCCTGGTAAAAGGACTAAACGATACCCCACCAACTGCGACCTGCCAATCGACTGCGGTCGAACCCATTTACAACTCAAGGTTGGATGAAGGCAGCGGCGGCGGTGGGGGTTCGTGGCAGATGTAAGAAACGTGCCCCTTATTTCGTCTACCTCACTAGGAGTTCGAACCTGCTACCGCTGGATCGCAAGTACGCTGTGCTGGCCGTCACTCCGCACGTAACACAAAAACAATGTTGGCAAGGTATTTGCAGCAGAATGTACCAGTATTCCAGTAAAAGCAAATGAATGTATTTATACAGCAGCTGCTAGAGCATGACAGTGCCTGCTAAGCTCTGAATTACCAAGGCAGTCTGTGATGTGGCCATTTGTTGTAGCTAAAGTAATTAAACAGCACGTATTGATTTAGGTATTCGTGTCTTGATGTATGAGACTTACTCTCCATAGGTGTTCTTTCGGGATCAGCTTGTCAAGTGTTCCTGCTGCTTCACGACGTTCCACCTCCCACTTTGGAGAAAGCCTGATGGTGCCTCGACAAGTCATAGCAGATGGTTGACTGACCTGAAATCTTAAGACATGTATGATGTCTGGGCATAATGATTCGTGGGCAGATTCGATTCATGGTTGGCTTATTTAACAACTGGCACATCTTAATATTGGTTTGGAAGGCGCATGGACAAAAAGTATATTTTTATGTAATGATGAAGGTTTTCACGGCTCACTACTGCTCCCTCGGGACAGCCGCGTCGATCGCTCCCTCTCCTTCCATCGCGATGTTTCGCCTCACACGTTAGAGGCATCCTCAGACGCTTTGTGCATGTGTTGTGTGTGACTCCTATTTATATGTAGGTACTACGTATGTGTTAAGTCTCTTCAATAGAGCTGCTCCATTCCAGGATCAATGGACAAAGGTCGGGGTCCGTTTATTTTATCTATTTTTATTTGTCCTTGGCACTGATGTTGAATGCTGCTTTCCACTGACTGATGGTTATGATAAGATATAAAATTACCTTTAACAGTGAGTACACAGAAATGAGTATGACACCTGGCTCTATCTTCCTAAATCTCATGCCTCTACTCCCGTCTCAGTTGTAGCCAAACCACAAAGAGGTACACCGTAATTAGCTAAGCTACTTTCAAAAAGTGCATTCTGTAGCGGTTTTTAAAATAATTGGATACAAGCAACTGGGTGGCTCCAGGGGCTCATAATATGCCTTGTCAGAGCACCGAGCCAGCACATTGAGATCCTCGCATTGAGTTTGGCAGTCACCCAAATGAGTAGTCACCGACGATTAAACCAGGTTCTCCAGAGACGAGGGTTGATGATCTTTAGCCATTAGTGACTGCACAAATGCATCATACGGTTGCATTTTTTCAATCAATCGACTTTGTCCTTCATAGAAGGCTACAGTTTAGTCTTTTCTTAAACTTTATTCTGATGGTGCAAGTGATATCGTGTCGTGGGACACAGAATCCCCTGGGATTTCTCACATAGCGAGATTACCCGCGGTCGTAGATGCGACAGAACTGTCTTTCAGACCCCCGTGACCTCTGATATACACAGGATAGGGTGGCACTTTCCCACATGCTCAGCATGGGAGCATAAAGTTTGCCACATGACAGGCAAACCAATATTTGTAATCATGCTACTGTTGATTTCAATGGCTGCTATCCAAAATTACCTAGGTTGGCTCGTTCCTCCCCAATTGTGTCCATTTTGGAGCAGAATTGCATGCCTGGATGCCCCTCCTGATGCCAATCTCCTTTAGTCGGAAGGTGTTTGGAACAACAATTGTGTGGAACCTTCCCCTAGACCTGTTTGCCAAGGGTGATCCTAGCAGGAGTGCTGGACACATCTCTGAGGTTCAGTGGAGCATGCAAACCCCACCACCACAGTATAATCACGATCTATGGAAAGGATTTGATTTTTTTGCCTATCAGAGCTAAAATTTATCCAAATTGCATATTGAAGTTGAGCCTGATAATGAATAATTTTATGGTTATTTGGTGATCGGGCTAAGACAGCGGCTGCCCTGGATTTCGGTGTCAGCCCGGCGCTCTGACCTCTAAGCCACCCGGTTACTTCCCGGAGGGCTAACATTTAGAAATATACCTAGCCCTATTTATCATGACTGACGTGCAGTAAACCACTCTTTACAAAGGGTGATGGATTGCTGGCTGGTGTTGGCAGAGAGAGGAGTAGCGACACCTTCCTTGGCCTGTGCTGTGATGGACGGCATTGATGAATATCTTAACCATTCGTGGATTAACCCTCAGTCGCCGTGCCCTCAAATGAGTACCTCTTGTGATCTGTAAAGATCTCCACGAGGCATACAAAGGCGGCCGGTCATGGTATTGCCCACCCACCACCTAGTGTGCTGTGCTGACCTTCATAGATACTTGCCAATAGCACTTGCCCCCAGTGTGCCAAAGGCTCCACGGGAAAATCTTTGTCTCTGCGTGCGAGTGAAGTGTTCTTTGCCACGGGGGGGGGACGTCCCTGTTTCCCACAGGCCCCACTGCTCTGAAGGCTCACGGCATCGCCTTTGGAAGCAAGGTGACGACTCACCCGCTCGCCAAGGACAAGATGATGGAAGGCGGTGAGTGTGCGGGCGACGCGGGCGTGTGTGCACACTTCACGCTCCACTTCCTGCAGATTTGATCGTTTGTCTCGCAAGCAGCTAAGCTGATAAGACTGGACACATTCGCTCAGGACTTTTCACTTTGTAATATGCTCGTACTGTAAATGGGATTTCGTAAAAAAAAAATTGTGAATATATATGTAGAATGTTTCAGTTTTTTTTTGTTTCTTCGATCGCGTCACGATTGTGCCGTTGTGAGATTTACGTCTATGAAGAAAGAGGTGCTTGAAAGCAATTTTCTATGTCAGTGGGATGACGGCGCGAGTTGGGAAATAACCCTGAAAGATTGTAGCCCTGAATCGTCTACAATGGAGAATTTAGTCTCGGAATATATGAAAATGACTTGATTGATTTAAAATAGTTTCTCGCACGATACATAACGTTGAATCGTCTGTGTAAGTGTTGATTATTTCTGATCATTTTATTGGTGTCAAATTGGTTGATGTGACCCCCCCCCCCCTTGCTGCCATTACATGCTATAACATTATGCTCAGGAACAAAAAATAGGTTATTGTAGTGAACTACCGCAATTCTGAATCATAGCATTTAATTTAGTTTAATTACAAGAGGAGGAAGGGGGGTGAAACATTCGTTAGAACGTTTATGAAATACGGTCAAACAACTCCCTACCACAGCACGAGTCTACGCACGCATCTCGAGTGTAAGAATTGTTACCAATCGATGAAGAGATGGCTGTCGGGACTCGCGACAGTGGGAGGGAGGAACTCCCGTGGTGGAGCAGTGCGCGGAAAGAATAAAGAGAAATTAGTCTCGTCGTCAATACGTGGTTCGCCACGGCACGGATGAGCGGACGAGTTTGAGCGAGTCCCTGGCATTGCCCTGCCACCTGCCTGCATCGGCATAACTGGGACACCGCCGTTCATGAATAGCCAAGTCGAGAGAGGGACAACTTCCGAAACTCCAGAACGAAATGGCCCGACCGCAGAGTGACCGTGAACGCGCTGGGTGGGTGGTGCCGCGTGCCGTGCAGGCCACTACGTGTACTCGGAGGCGCGCGTGGAGCGCGACGGCAACGTGATCACGAGCCGCGGGCCCGGCACGAGCTTCGAGTTCGCGCTCTTCATCGTCGAGGCGCTGCTGGGCGCCGACGCCGCCGGTGCCGTCAAGGCCCCGCTCGTCCTCAAGGATTAGAGCGGGACGGTCGCTGGCAGCGCATCGCGCGTGGGAGACGGGTGGTGCGGGCGACGACCGGTGCCTGGTGCCGGTGAGCAAATGTTCACCGGCACCAGGTGACGCCGGCGGCAGCGAGCACCGTTCACCATGGCGAGCGTACTTCTCCTCTCGTTTGCCGTGTGTAGCGCTACTGCGCTGAAGGCACTGGAGGCAAAACGTGGGGAAGGAGAGTTGGCAGAACACGACACGGCTGTCCCGACATAGGCGCTTGTAAGAGTGATTCGTGTCGGTCGAACTGTGAAAAACTTACATGAGTACTACAGCAGCGATTTAAACGTACCCAAGGCTGGCAATGATTGGTGTCACAATACAGGTACAACGTAAATATCAACAGCAACAATAACAACAGCAATAGCATATTAACCTATCTATCTAGTCTATGTATCTTGTTGTTTAAATGCAGTGGTGAGCAGATTGCACCTTACACTTAATGAGACGCTTTTTATTACTAGCCACAGCATTGTGGTGAGTATTATCTGAATTCTCCAGAGCCTTCATCCAGCAGTGGCTTAACATGGTCGTTTAATTTAAGTAATGATATTCATTCTCAAGCTGCTGGAGCAAATCAATAAGAAAAACAAGGTAAATGTTCAAATCTAGAAAGTCCCTTTTCATTGAGAATTGCACGAATGAGCTGCTCTTTCGGGATAGCCTTCTCGAGCATGTTTCCCCTATCTCCTTGACGATGCTTCACGTACCACATTGAAGGCATCATCGTAAGCTTGATCATCAGTAACCTGATGACGCCTGCAACGTGGCAGGAGGAATATCGTGAATGAGGGAGGAACAACGCACACCACGGCTGTTCCGAAAGAGCGGTTCCTAAGAACATATATCTTACATCGAGCCGTGCAAACCGACATCAATCCATGACAACCGAGATCAATCCCTTCAATGCGGTGGGGGGCGGGGGCATGCGTGCTGTAGCGATGGAGCTTTAATAGTCGTGTGATTCGTTAGCGCTCGGCGTTCGAGAAAATCCTAACATGTGTGACGCGCGTACCCACAGGCCCATTTATCCGGCAGTTAAGTGCAGGACGTGTATCTCCCCGCACAATGTTTTTGCACCACGACTGCACGTCACAGCTATCGCCTGCATCACCGATAGCAATAATCCAAGATTGGTTGTGCTGCAGATTTAACGATGAATGAAACCACATGGTGATTACACCGGTTCACTGCTTTAGCAAGATGTTGGGTCTTTGTCGACGAATTTGATGGTTTCTTATCTTTACAAATTACTCTTGAGGGAATTCTAAACGTTAGACATCATAAATCCTGATGCTATCAACAACATTTTAGATGTGCATAATTTATAAGCGCTTCTGAAATCTCAAGGCATTAACATGCGGTCCCACTGTCAGACTTGATAGATCGATGCCAACGGATAATATGCAGGGAAGTTGTGAAAGTTCCTCAAATTGCACTTAATTGAACTACGAATGTGATGTTAAAATATGAAGTGGATTTGCCTCCTTACGGTAAAGACTTCCGAAAGAGAGTTGCCTTGAGGAAATGTATGGGAAACGTGATGTGTATATGTAGTGAACTGTTAAACAATGACAATGTGAACTATTGCCTTGGGCTTTCACAGTGACATCACGGGACAAAATCGTGAATTGGTGAAAGATCCTATTACGTTGAACTTTTGTTTGGTGAAGATGTGCCGACGTCTTTCATCGCCAAAAATGAGGAAAATGGCCAAGGTATTTTGGATTTGGTCTGGCTCTGTGTGTACATGACAGATACAAATTTGAATGTTTAAATCCCATTATAGTCCCGTATTCTTCCTTTAAAATAATAAATCACTTGAAAATGTACGTGAACACGCCGACACTTCTCCGACGAATCGTGTCTTTGCGGAGCTGAATACAAACTCTGGAAAAAAAAACTGTCATGGCTCGATTCATTCGTTCACTCTCGGTGCCCGCTTAATCCTGTGGAGGGTCGTGGTGAGGCATGAGCCTATCCCGCAGACACAGGGTGCAAGAAACGGCGATATCTTGGATGCGACATAAGTCCATTGCAGGACACTGGGAGCAATTCAGTCAGCAGACGAATTGACCTGGGCAGCATATATCTGGTCTGTGGGAGGAAACCAGACTTCCCAGTGTAAACCCACCAGACAAAGGGGGGAAAAAATGCGAACTCCACACGGCAAGGTACCCAAACCTCGAGTAGAACCAGAGCTCTGATTGCTCTGAGGTGGTAGCGCTGCTGACGGCACCACTGTGCCTTGGCCGACTTATATTCGTGAAGCAGCATCAGCGCTTTCCGTTTTTACATCCTTAACCGCAGCCCTGGCTTTGACACAAAACTCGGACGAAAATGTACTTTTTAAAAAAAATCCGATAGCCGAAATGCAAACATCATCCACTTGCTCAAAGTACTTCCCGAGCTGCCAATTATTGCATCAATAAATAATTCAGGTCTTTACCAAGCAAAATTTTACCGAGCCCTTAAGACTCCCGCAGGAGGTTCCTGCTCAAGAATTGTACGACCACAATCGATTGCCAATAATCTGTGCTCATTTACTTTTATATTTAACAGGCACGGTGGCCCAGTGGGTAGCGCTGTCGCCTCACAGCAAGAAGGTCCCCGGTTCGAATCTCGGCTCGGGTGCCTTTCTGTGTGGAGTTTGCATGCTCTCCACGTGTCTGCCGGGCACTCCGGTTTCCTCCCGCAGTCCAAAAACATGCTGCTGCATAGATTAATTGGCTCGCAGACTAAATTGCCCTCAGTGCCCGGTAATGGACTGGCGTCGCATCGTGGGTATATCCCTGCCTTGCGCCTTGTGTCTGCCGGGATAGGCTGAGGCTCACCGCGACCCTGTAAAGACACGGCGCAAAGCGGGAATACACCCACGATGGGACGCCAGTCCATCACCCGGCACTGCGGCCAATTTAGTCTGCAAGCCAATTAACCTATCCAGCAGCATGCTTTTGGACTGTGGGAGGAAACCGGAGTGCCTAGCGAAAACCCACGCGGACACGGGGAGAACATGGAAACTCCATACAGAAAGGCACCCGAGCCGAAATTCGAACCCGGGAACTTCTGGCTGTGAGGCGACAGCGCTACCCACTTGGCCACCGCGCCGCCCTCGTAAAATATATTTATGCCTAATTTACAGTAAAATCCGTGACCTGGATAATCCACCCCGGGAAATTGAAGAGGGTTGGTCGCGCTTGTGACGTGCCAACGGTGGTCTGATGGTGTGGCGACCGCCAGTCGCTCATAAATCACGCCGACGATACCGCATAGATCCGTGTTCATCATGCGGTATCCACTCGTACTTGCGCGGTGTCAACGTGGGGAGGGGGAGTTGGTGGGGGGTTCTCGGTGATGCTCGTCGTTACGCCTTTCACCGTGATGCTGCGGCAGATGACTGAGCGCCGGGTTGTCGTTGATGGAGTGTGTTTACGCCAGTCTCTCTGCCGATGATGATCCGCCTGCCGAGCTGCCGCTGGTCGTGCTGCGTCGCCGTCCGCTGTGTGTTCATGTTGTCTCCGCGTGTCGTATGGCACAGTGTCCGACAGTTTAGCACCGCATGCAGGAATTTAGGAACTGAATTGATCGAATGGAACTCCTCGTACTAGGAACGCGGCTGTCGGACATTGGAGCGATTAATTTTGTCTCTGACATCATTCCATCGTCCATACCCTAAGAGTATGGATGTGGGTGGTCTCCCACGTGGATACAGGCAGAACATACAAACTCGACACAGAAAGGGGCCCAAGCCAGGAATGAACCCCGGGAGCTTAGTGTGAGGCGGCAACACTCCCCACTGCGACGCCGTGACCCCCCCCCCCCATGCAGCAGAGTCCTCCGTCTCACCGTGTCGTAGTTGAGCTCTTCTTGCCTTTTTGTCCGTGTCGGTCCTCTGCTTGAAAATGCCTCCAGTGACACCGTCTGGTCACCAGACATCCTCTGCTTTTGCGGCCTTCAGCGATCATCGTCCCTGGATCCGCGATGCCTACCCGGTTTTTACTGTGTACCGTTCTGCAGCCGAGAGCTCGATTTCTGAAGAGCCGCCCCCCCCCCCAGGCAAGCGGAGCGAAGCGTCGTACAAATTAAATCCACAAGCGACCACTGGCTTGCAAGTCTGGTGTGCTCACCGTTCCATTGCGGCAGCGTCCTGTATTTGTTTACACGCTATTTATGTGAGTACAGTGTGTGCAGAAGATGCCCTAATCAACGGCACTGTTCCCTGACAATGACACGGTGGCATCTTGGTGTGCCTCTACTCGATACGCGTCCCATAGGCGCAAATGAATTCCTGTATTTATAGCCAAGTGAATTATTACCTTTCGCGAGTGCGTCTTGCGAGCGAGGCGTGAGTTCACAGGAAATGAATGGATTTGCTTATATATATATTTTCTTGTACGTAATATTATTGACAAGCCGTGTTACTTTTTCAATCTTACTTTAAACCCAAGCCTTTGGCATGTGTCAACATAATTTAGATAAGCTTCCGTGGATCTCATGACTAATATATTTATGACTTCATGGCATCTGAGTCGGTTTCTTAACCTCCTATTCGGGAGTCTTTCTCATTTCACGTGGTCAGCACAGACTGCTAGGGTAATTAGTCTCGGCGACAGTATGTATTTTGACAGGGCAAGCAAACTGGCATACTGGATGAAAACTCACTTTGGCACAGAACATGAAAACTCCACACGGAAGGCACTGGGCCTGGAGTCTAACCCAGCTTACTTTTGCTGTGAGGCAGCAACGCTGTTCTCCGCGCCAAAGTGCGGTTCGCATTATACGCTTGTGGTTAAATAAAGGATGCTACATACAAACACAACCATCATGAAAAAGTTCTGAGACTTGCCGTAGCTTGTTCTTAATACTTATTTACACTCACTATGGTCAATACACATTTCCCATTTAATGTAAGCCATATCATTAACAATGCTGCCAGAAGCAAATCAGAGCAGCCATTTGTGCCTAAGTGCAGCGCAACCTCGTGTATTATTTACAACTTACTTGACCTTAAGCTGAGAGTCGTTAGCACGAACTGCAGCCTCAGCCAGTCGCGCCAGTGCATTACGGGAATGAGATGACGAAACACGTTTGCGGCGCGTGTATGCGATGGACTGAGAATTTGTCGAAAAATAGAATATATATTCTCAGGCATGCGGCACGGTGACAATGAGCATCGCTACTGCCGCACAGTCGGAAGCACCTGGATTCGATTCCCGGCTCGGCTGTCTTTCCGTGGAGTCTGGGTGCTCTCCACGTGTCCACGTGGGTTTTCCCCGGGAACTGCGGACTTCTCCCACAGTCCTAAAACACGCTGCTGTCCAAGGTAAGTGGCCTTCTGACTAAATTGCCCCCAGGTGCCCTATGATCTGGCATCTCACCCTAGGTACAGCCCTGCCATGTCCGCTGGCATATGCTCCGTGATCAAGTTTAATAAAGCCTTAAGTGTACACTGCTAATGAAGGAATGTTCATTTACAAGCCAAACGAGTGAAATACCTGATATACCCACTGATTTCCAGTGTTTAATAATAATTGCATTTCTATCGCGCCTTTCACCCGAGGGTCGCAAAGCGCTGCACAGAGCTGCGGAGAGAACGACATAACAACAACGACATAATTGCAAATCAGCATCAATAATTAGCAAAAAAGCCACTGCTTTTGGCCACCTTCAGTGGTGGTACTGACAAATGATTATCTGGTATAAATTGCTGCTTCGGCCCATTGACAATCATGTAATATACGATTCGGAAAAGGACTGATTACATGCATAACCGGATCGATATATCGCGTTTGGTTAACTTAAGGTTGACATCATACGACTCGACATGTATAAACAAATCGACGAAACTTTGGCATTGACTTGCAGAGAGTCCCACGCGCACCCCCCTCCACTGCCTGCCATGTTTGGGTCACTCACATCGGGCTCTCCGCCCAACGAGCGGGGTGAGCGGGGTGAGCGGGGTGAGCGGGGCGAGCGGGGGTGAGCGAGTTCGCGAGTGAGCGGGGGTGAGCGGGGGTGAGCGAGTTAGCGAGTGAGCGGGGGTGAGCGGGGGTGAGCGGGGTGAGCGAGCAGGGTGAGCGGGTGAGCGAGCCCGGGGGTTACTCTCTGATCAAGGTACTTTGCGCTGTAAACGCGAAACCGCGCAGTGCGAACACGCGTTGTGCGAGGAGCGCCCGCGTTTAAAAACAATCCAAGCGGATTGGCTGACACCGGATTGGCTGACACCGGATTGGCTGATACTCGCCGAGCGGAGGGGGGAATGGAGACAGACGGGGGGAGGTGCAGTGACCGGGTTGGGAGGTGCAGTGACCGGGTTGGGAGGTGCAGTAACCGGGTTGAGGGGTGCAGTGACCGGGTTGAGAGGTGCAGTG
>JAZEWT010000014.1:2895966-2919875 GCA_036362905.1 Mordacia mordax
CGTGCGTACGGAAAACACACGCTGCGGGAGTGCGCGCGTGTGTACGGAAAACACACGCGCACACTCCCGCAGCGTGCGCGCACGCTGCGGGAGTGTGCGTGCACGCTGCGGGAGTGTGCGCGCACACTCCCGCAGCGTGCGTGCACGCTGCGGGAGTGTGCGTGCACGCTGCGGGAGTGCGCGCGTGCGTACGGAAAATACACGCGCACACTCCCGCAGCGTGCGTGCACGCTGCGGGAGTGTGCGTGCACGCTGCGGGAGTACGCGCGTGCGTACGGAAAATACACACGCTGCGGGAGTACGCGCGTGCGTACGGAAAACACACGCGCACACTCCCGCAGCGTGCGCGCACGCTGCCTCTCATTCGTCAGTCGCTCCCCCCAAACCCCCCTTCGCGTTTACACATAGCCCTCAAAGTCTCTCGGCATTTTCAGCTCCGTTACCATCTTTACCATCGTTATCATAATGTGCACTATTGAGGGATGCGGCACCAATTGAGTGTCTCCAGCCAGTCGCTCACCAGTGCCCAGCCGCTCTGTCGCACGGCTGTCCCTGCGACCATGCTCATTGTTCCCATCAACTGCCCTTGTTGATTTCCTCCACCCCTGCTGAGGACTCGGGATACCTGAGTCTCCTCCGTCCTGTGTTCAACCACCACCACAACTCTCTCACACACCCACCCGCCCGCCCGCCCGCTCACTCACACACCTGTGAGAGACCCTTTCCAGCATGATTCCGATGTTGATATCACCAGTTTAAATGGCCTGTACCCAGGTTGCCCTGGATTGGTCGGTTGCGTTTAGTTGGAGTGTCTTTGGATCATTATTTATCTGGAACCTTCCCCAATGGGAGACCCTAGCATGAGTGCTTGGCTCGAGATCTACTAAAGACACGCTGCCAGTCAGTTTTTATTTAAGGTAGAAGGAACAGTTGAGCTATGTAGCTTTTTGTAACAGTTGTCCATCAGGAAGGGTTAAGAAAGTCACAACATCTCTAGATATCGTGGGCAACTGAGTCAGGACAATTAACCGAGGCAGCAGGTCTTTGGAATGTTGGAGGAAACTGGATTACCTGACGAAAACCTACGTGGACACGGGGCGAACATGCAAACTCCACAGGGAAAGGCACCTGAGCCGGGAATCGAAACCAGGGCCTTCTTGCTGTGAGGCAGCATCTGTACGCACCTTGCCACTGTACCAAGAGTGCTGGACTGGAGATTACATAGCTCTGGGGTTCCCTGAAACACGCAAACCCCTCCAGCTCGAGAGCGCAGGTCAGATGTGCCAGTGTGCTAACAGCACGTGCGGCATCAGTCTGGCCAGGCCATTATATTAACATGGGTAAGCGGGGCACATGGAGGCACAAGAACGTGCGTGCGTCCTGAGCTTGGCTGGTTGTTCCCCATCCTCTGTGGAGACACGAGGTATCGGAGTCCTTCAGAAGACATAGGTCACGCCTGCTGCGCAGAGAGCCACTCGTGCAGAGATGACCTTTGCGGTTTTACTTTCATTTGCTATTTCCATCATCTGCTGCGCCGAAATCTCGTTGGTTGTGTTTTTTTTTAAATACGTGTATTGAGATATCAAAGCTAAAATACAAAATCGCCCGTGTAGCGTTAACAGAAATTGCAGTTAGTGAGTAGCCACTATGAGGGCTGGCACGGCACAGAAGGAGGTGGGTGACCAGCACCACGCCCGTCCTCTGCCTCCCGAGTGGTGATGTTTGCACAACTCACCAGGTAATAGTTTGAGGCTGAGTCGCTCTAAGGGAGACCCAGGTCTGAGTCAGAAAATCGTCATTGGTGTTGACCGCCAGTGGGAATTGAACCCAGGTTGCAGAGTTCATAACACGGCGTGCTAACTGCTACTCGTATGCTCTTCTATATATATGATAATAATAATAATAGAACTTCCAGAACGCTTTTCACCCGAGGGTCACAAAGCGCTGCACAGAGTTGTGGAGAGAACAGCATGTCAGCAACAACAATGACAAGACCTTCGGGTGATGGGCGCTCTATAAATGCAATTATTATTATTATACGATAAATGTTACATTAAGGGGCGGCGCGGTGGCCCAGTGGTTAGCGCTGACGCCTCACAGCAAGAAGGTCCCGAGTTCGAATCTCTCGGCTTGGGTGCCTTTCTGTGTGGAGTTTGCATGCTCTCCCCGTGTCCGCGTGGGTTTTCGCCGGGTACTCCGGTTTCCTCCCACAGTCCAAAAGCATGCTCCTGGATAGGTTGATTGGCTCGCAGACTAAAATTGTCCCGCAATGCCCGGCGATGGACTGGCGTCCCGTCGTCGGGTGTTTTCCTGCCTTACGCCCTGTGTTTCCGGGATAGGCTCCGGCTCATCGTGACCCTATATAGGATTAAGCGGTTTCAGATAATGAGATGAGATGAGATGTTACATTAAACTATTTCCCAATATATGTATTACAAACACTGATAATTTTGCATTTTATATTTTTAGTCGAAAGTCAGATCATATTTTATAAGTTGTTGTTCTGCAACGACGTGTGTATATATATAAAAAAAACAAAAAATATATTTTTGTGCTGATTTTCCATTCTAATGTCATTGCTGTTGACGTGCCGTTCCCTACGCAGCTCTGTGCAGCGCTTTGTGATCCTCGGGTGAAAAGCGCTCTGTAAATGCGATTATTATTATTACATACACACAGTGTCAGGAAAGGTAATTTTACTTAAATACCTGCCTCTGCAATTGCCGTATCAAATACAAGGTAATAGAATTTGAGCTGTGTATATATGTGTTACAGACCTTTGGTTATGTTATGTCGGTTTTCACAGCTCGATGCATGGTGATTGCTTCGAAAAGCTGCTCTCTCGGGACAGCCGCGTCGATCGTTCCCTCTCTCCACCTCGCGACGTTTCGCATCACACGTTAGAGGCATCCTCAGGCGCAGTGTGCGTGTGTCGTGTGTGTGACTCCTATTTATATGTAGGGATGTGTTGAGTTCATAGCGTTGCTGCATTCCACGATCAAAGGACGACTGTCGGTGTCCACCTTTGGTTATTTCACTGCTGCATGAGAACCTCTCCAGCGCAGTGCTGGTCGTGACATTTAGCCATACGTCACTGCGCGGGTCATCGCGGGAGGGTGAAACCTGGACACGGGAGCATTGATATCTCATCTCATCTCATTGTCTGAAACCGCTTAGTCCTATACAGGGTCACGGTGAGCCGGAGCCTATCCCGGCAGACACAGGGCGCAAGGCACGGATATAGCGACGATGGGACGCCAGTCCATCGCCGGCATTGACATGCAGCGCAACGATATGCGTTTGCTACACCGCGGACAACGGATATTAATACCTCGGTTTACATCGGGGAAGTGTTCCTGAAAGGTGTGACGAATATGAAATGACGTGCGTCAAAGCAATTTTTCACTTGGGGCGGGGGGGGGTTGAGATTGCTGGTGACGTCCTCAGAGTTGGGGTTCACGGCGGATCGTGCCACCTCGGGGCACAGGTGGGGGCAAGGTGCGAGGAGTAGGTCGGTGGATGGGGGTGAGTGGCGGGGTGGTGGGATGCGAGGTGGAAGGGAGAGAAGGGTGAAGCGACGCAAAATCAGGTGGTGGCGCAAATGAAGCGGTGACGTATTTGCGAGGCAAGGTAGAAGGTGCGTGTGTAAATTGTGGTTTTGCCGTGTTTAAAATTGCGAGGGGATAAATGGACTTAGCAGAGGCATGTCTTGGCCTGGTGGGATGCTGACTGGGGCGGAGGGGACGAGTGACGAAATGGCAGGTGAAGGATACAATGCATCCAAGAGGATCACTGCCTTCCGTGTGGTGTGGTCAGGATCGCCACACGATGTCGTGGGGAGCTTTCATCCGGCGGTGGATAGAAACCATTGCTGATGACAATGTATGAGAAATAGCGATGTGAATGTGAGTGGTCCTTCATTCAGCAGTGGATAGATCGTGCCTCCTGCTGGTGATGCGTTACCTGCAACTGGGTCACGTGAACGCTGCGGTCTCGCTATAGATTCTTTGCCGCACTTCAGCAGTTAAATATAACCGATCCGAATCTCTCATCTCATCTCATTGTCTGAAAACCGCTTAGTCCTATACAGGGTCACGGTGAAGCCGGAGCCTATCCCGGCAGACACAGGGCGCAAGGCAAGGATATACCGACGATGGGACGCCAGTCCATCGCCGACCTATCCGAATCGTGACCTGGATTAGTGAACGTTCACTTCATTTCAGGGGATGGTGACCGCTTGGCAGAGGCCTTCGTCCAGCAGTGGATGAATCAAGGCTGATGACGATAATATATTATGTGCAATTCTGTCACAAACCCTTTGGTGACTGCAGATTCTTGACCCTACTCTGTGGTTTTTAAAAATGGATTCGTAAATCGAATCGGAATCTGGAATGGTGACCGCTCCATATAATTGAGAGGAGAGACAACGGGGCAAATTCACATGCTGCCTGTTTAGCATCGCGCCAAAGCTGCAGGTTTAATTTCACAACATAATTAGCATTGCTGACATTTACGATAAAACTGAATTGAGAAGCTTTGGCCTGAATCTGCCTGGTAAATTCAAACGTGTCTCTGAAGCCCTTTGATTTACTTTCAACAATAAAGAACCCAAACCCAAATGGCCCTTTAGAGTTGACCCTGGCCACGGGTGATTTTTTCTCTGCTGCCAACGTAACCTATATTTTTCTATAGATCTCACCTTTATCGAAAGGCGTTCACCATGTGATCAAACGGCACTGAGCTGTGACTCACAACAGCTCGGGTTTTTAAGGCTGAGCCGATGACCCGGCCACCCTGTTTTGAATCCGGGCAGAACATCCATCCTTAAAACGTAGTCACGTGCAACTTCACCATCATCAATCAGCATCATCGGCTTGGAACACTATCCACTGCTGGATGGAGACAACCCCAAGCTGTCATCATCACTCATTGTTTCCCTAAGCCACATTTTGTCATGATACTCTCAATGAACTAATTTCATTGCTTCCATCTCTGAGCCGGTTTCCCTCTTCCTTCCCCCCTCATTCAATGATTGGTTACGGTGCAAGTTTGTGATTCCGTTAAAATGTAGATTCTACTCTGGTAAACATTGCCGCGAACGTGGTGATCATAGGGAGGGTACGGTCTGCCTTTACACCGCGACACGAGGCATACGAATACATAGTCATATCGATCCTTACGCACGTGCTTCAATCCGTTTGTATCGAGAGACTAAGGATTGATTTGAGCCTAAGGATTGATTTGAATGAATGAAGAAAGTCCATAGGCCCGAGTTGATTTATGTTCACAGCTCTGTGTTACCGTTGTGATGCAGATTAAATGCTATTTTCAGTTTGGTTCTTCCACGCCGTCACGTGGGCGATCGTGCGATACCGTGCTTTGCAGGCGCATTACAGCGGCAGGTAATGGATTCATATAATCGTACTGCGGTGGCCTTGTTTGGGCAAAACTTGTTAACAAATTTGGACTGGGATGGTCCACCGTTCCTGATGTAGAAAAGCTTGTAAATATACCACAGGATCACCTGTGCCACCCTGGCAGCAGTGTGCAGAGTTTTACAACCTTGCGGGTTTTCACATCACTGGTTATGTGTATTGCTGCCGATAGCTGTTCTTTTGGGATAGCCTTGACAAGCGTTCCTCCCCTCCACGTGGCTATTCCAAAGGAGCGGCTCTTAACTCACACATCGAGCCATTGAAGTACATCGATACAGCTGCGGCGTGTTGATTAAAACATACGGCAGTGACACCTGCAAACGGGTCGCAGAACTCCCCAAGGAGTGGGAATAAATGCGCTACTCGTGCTCAAGTCGCTCCCTTGTTTTCATTCATTCCCTTCGTACGAGTATCGTCTGGTTAGAGTGCTATTGATTAAGGAGCTGGAAGCAGCAACGTTGCCCATTAATGCACTGCCGCCCAGACTGCGTTCAGAGCCAAGTTAGAGAGAGAGAGAGAGAGGGTGAGCGAGAGAGCGAGTGAAAGCGAGAACGAGAGCCTTTATATCCGATGAGGCAACACTGTCAAATCGCTCGACGCGAGGGCGTCTCAAACCCCCAGCGAGCTTTCAGCACCAGAGCATCAGTGTACAAATTTAATTTTTCACTCCGCTCTCGTGTCAGGGTTTGTGTTGCAGCCCTTTTCTTGCCAATGCGAATTCTTTTGATCTATTCCAAGAATATTTGTAACAAACTCGTTAGAAACAACAAAAATAACTACAACCTTCTGGTGTACATTTTCAAGGCTCGATGTATGAGAATTCCCCTTAAGAGCCACTAATTCGGGATGTCAAATGTTCCTCTTTAATTTATCACACTGGACGCTTCATCAGGTTTCTGAATATGGAAAAGGAGAGTGGAGGCACCCTCGACACAGCTATTCTGAAAGAGCAGCTCTTAAAACCGATTTTCATACATTCAGCCTCGAAAACCTGTATCAATAATGAATAAATATCTCTGTATATTAAAACCCCTCGCCTCTTGATGTCGCTGGGCAGCGTGTGTAGCACACGTTAGTGTGCCAACACCACAGGTTTAAGTGCGCATGTGTCCAAGTGTGCCTTTCCCATCACCACCGAGGCGTGTCGACCTTCATAGCTGCTCGCTAACGGCACTTGACCCTACAGTCTGTTAAGGCTATTTGGGGGATCTTTGTCTGTGGTGTCTTTCCCATCATCTCGCCAACTTCAGGCTCCCTCGGCACGCTGGCTTTTTTCAGCTTCTTGTAAGATGTCCTGTTCTCGTGCGCGAGGGAGGCTAAACTTTACCAACGCTTAGCCGTGGTGATCGGAGGCATTCACGCGCTCGCTCTGTCTGTGTGCCGTGAACGGTCGCGGTGACGCTGGGAAAGATGGTGCAGTGTCACCGCAGCGGCGCTCTAAAGTTGCGTGGCGGTTGAGGATTTACCCTACACAAAACCAAGAGAGCCAATCCAGGTATTCCCCAACACTTGTCAATTAATCAAACAGCAGTGAATGCGTCTGCCGTGGCATTTGCGCCCGACACATCACACGACGCAGAGAGCATTGTAATTATCGCTAATTAAACACTCCCGAGGAGAAATGTAAGCTGGAAAGGGCCTTATGGAAGCTATGCGTACGCCTGACTCTTTTTTCTGTCTTGCTTTGACAAGCCCCCCCACTACCTCCGCCACCCTACCCCCCCCAGCAAGTGCCTTCACGCTGAGCAACGTTGTCAGCATGAGAGCGCTTACCACCCCGCCCCCCACGCGTATCCTCATTTCTCTCCTGTCTCGTTTGACAGCCGCTTTGACAATCCAACGGGCGAGAGAGAGATGGGAGAGAGGGGAAGAAGACAGCAGAGAGACGTAAGACTCCAGAGAGCAGATCTGTGAGTTCCCTCTCTGCGTTTGATTGAGGCTTTCCCAGCCTCATCCGCCTACCCCCTGTATTTTTTCCAACTACATCATCATCCGCATCGTCATATTGCTGATAATGGATCAAATCATTCTGATCCTTCTCATTCAGGCGTATCGTCATCATCATCATCAGCCATATCCTCATACATCCGAACCTCATCGTTCTCATCACTCCTCATCATCCGCATCCTAATCCTTATCCTATTCATCCATTTCCCATTCCTCCCATTTTTTTCTCTTCTCTTCAAGGTGCCGCCTCCTGTCGCCCCTCACCACCCCGTCTCCAAGTTCTCTCTTCCCCGCCGCCCTTTTGTGTCCGTCGGGATTATGAGCTGGGCGATTCTGGTCCTCCTCTTCATCCCCTTCCTCCTGATTCGATTCATTTTCCTCCCTCTTCGACTTTAGTTCCTCCTCCTCCTCATCAACCTTAACTTGACGCTTCTCCACACCCTCCCTTCTCATTCCTCCTCAAAGCAACCATCATCCTCTTCCTTCTCTACTCCATCCTCGCCTCCTCATCTTGTTACCCCCCTCCACCTCCTCCAGACACACCGCCTCCTCCTCCCGCAGTTGACAGCCGTGAGCGCCAATCCGCAGGGTGGCCGTGGGTGGGAGGGAGAGAGGCAGGAGAGGGCAGCGGAGCGTCTTTGTCTGCTCCTCCCATAGTTGGTGGCAGCGACGCCAATGCTGCATCCCTCCTCCGCTCCCTCCTCCGCTCCCTCCCTCCTCCTCCTCCTCCGCTCGCTCCCTCCTCCTCCGCTCCCTCCCTGCTCCAGCCATCGCCACTGCCACCGCTATTCCCGCTCCCCGATTTCAATTTTTCTTCATAGCCGCGACCGCATGACCATCCCCAACCGCACGCGTTCTGCTTGCGCCGCCACGGTCTCGAACGCCGGCGTGCGGCAGTGGAGACTCAAACCGTCGCCGGTGTTCTCGCTCATCGCAGCTTAATCAGGTGAAGTGCACCGGCGCGGTGCCCCCGCGCGCGCTCCTCCGTGCACGGCGCCCAGCTTTCAGGCGTGTCGGCGCCAGCCGGTCGTTTGCATTCGCGCGATGTCATCGAATGATTCGGGCGGACGAGCAGACGGGTCAGTGCGTGAGCGATGATGATGATGATGACGATGATGTGAGCGAGCGAGCAGGCGAGTAAATAAGCACACGGTTGAGCGAACGGGTGGGTGAGGGATAAGGCAAGCGAGTGGGCCGGCGATCAAGTAGCTTGCGTCGGTGGGTGAGCATCTGGGCGAGTGTGTGTTGGTGGGTGGGTGAGCAAGTTGTCGAGTGAGCGTGCACGTGCATAAGCTTTCGGTCTTTCGTTCGTACGGATAACGCATGGGAACCCTCAGAGAACCGCTTCGGACTTTCAGTTGCCTCGCAAGTTCTGTGAGAGTGACCGTGTGTCCGTATGTGTGAGGGAGCATGGGGAGAGAATTGGCTTTGTCGGAGAGTGAGCGGGCGAGTAACGGAGCCTGCGTATAAGAACCTGTGTGCTCCTTTAAGGCGGCGTGGGGAGCGGTGGTTTTAACGGCGAAATGTGATGCCGTGCGACAGCATCATCGCACGAGGGGTAGCGTGCGAGTGTGGCGGTAAATGTAACGGTCACGTCGTGGTTGCGTCGGACTTGGTGGAATGTGTCCTTGTTTGAGTGTCGCAGCATACGAGCGAGCGAGTGAATTGGCGAGCGAGCAGAAGGTGGACGCTTGTGAGTCTCCCCGGGAGCTGTGATGTAGCGAGTCAGGAAATCGTACGGCGGTTTGTAATCGGTTATACGTGTGAGTACGTATGGTTTTGCGTGTGCGAGTGTGGAGGAAAGCTTAGGGGGGGAGGGTTAATGTAGTGTATTATGGAGAGGTGCTGTATACGTGTGTGTATGTGTGTTGGGGCGTGTGAGGCTATGTGTGTGCGTGTGGCAGAGTGCATGTAGCAGCGCGCTTCCGCAGTTCAGGACATGCACCATGTCCCTGGTGACACGCGTGTGTTTTTTTTATTCCAATCGACATCTCCAACTTGGCTCCGGGCCTCCGCGAGTTTGACTCAGCCTTAAAATAAACGATGCCTCCGGTCGTGTTTGCACCTTCGTCAGCACTGCTCTTCCACTGCTTTGGGAGACGCCCAGTTATAACCACAGGGAATCCCATTCAATTCAACGGCGATCCGTCATCTAAATGAAGAGGATTTCAACCCAGGCTCTCAGCCGTAGGCTGTATTATTGTTGTTATACCCGGGACAGCGCCGCGGTTACACTCGTGCCTTACAGTAGGAATTATCCTGGGTTTGATTCCCTGCTCTGGTGCCTTGCTTGCTTGCATTTTGTGTGTTCTCTCCATGGCCACGTGGGTTTTCTGCGGGTTCTCCGGTTTTCTCCCACGATTCAAAGACATGCTGCTGCCTAGGTTAATTGGCCAGTTTGCCTGGTGGCTTAGATTTGCAGGCAGATAACTGAAATAGTTGCTCAAGTGGTGGCATCAGTGGCTTACCTGTTACGCGACAGGCCCTCCGCCGAGCTGGGGTCGTTACCCGACCACGGCTAATGTCAGTGGCGTGTGATGTATTAGCCGGTCCTGTGCGCCCGCTCCCTCTCCTTCCGCCCTCTTACCCCTTGACAGTCCCGCACAGAGCAGCCTGGGGATAAAGTATGGGCAGACAACCCCCATGACCCACACGGCATGGGCAAGCAACCCCTCCAGCAGTGGATTAATAATGGATGGAAATTGTGGTGCGCTTTGAGCGTAGCTAAACGGTGATCCCAACGCAAGCACTCACAACTGTCGAACAGCACCTGGCAAGTGTTTTTATTTGACTGAATTTGGCCTAGGCCAGCTTGGAAGGCTGTAGTATTTGTCTGTGTAGTAATAATAATAATAATAATTTACCGCTCAACAAGCGCAGTATTTGCGCATTTGAAGAGAGAGCGAGCGATCCGAGGTACGAGGAACTCCATCGAGGTGGTGGAGTGGGAAGGAAGCCTGTACTCACATTTTCCATCCACTGCATTCTCGTAATTAGAAGATGTTAGCAGCCAAATCATGAGAAGGTTGTTTTACCTATGGGATGAAACCATACAACCTGAAAAAAACACATGGATGGAGACAAAGACAAAGATCCCCCGTATAGCCTTAACAGACTGTAGGGTCAAGTGCCGTTAGCGAGCATCTATGAAGGTCGATACGGCACATGAGGAGTTAGGTGACCAGCACCACACTCGGCCGCCTTTGTCTCCTTCGTGGCAATGTTTACACACCACACGAGGTATTCATTTTAGGCTGAGTCGACCTAGGGGAGGCTCAGGACCCGTTCAGAAAATCGTCACTGGTGTTCGCCGTGAGCGGGATTCGAGCTCGGGTCGCCAGGTTTGCAGCCCAGCGCTGCGCTGACCGCTGGGCCACCGCCTCCCCTATGGACGGAGAGAGCACACAAACGGAACAGAGATAGGCGGCACCCAAGCCAAGATGCGGAACCCAGGACCTTCTTGCCATGAGATACGAGCGCTGTCACTTAGCCACTGTATTGCCCAATAATAGACATGGAGTGAGCCCTCTAGATAGGCTAAGAAGGGACCCCCCCTCTCCCGGGGATGCCAACTCAGAAAGGAGCCATTGATCCCGTAGACATTTGAAGTGACGCTGTGATGTTCCTTGCCACCAGGGCCTCTCTCTGGCGGGTGACACGCTGCTGCAGACTCTGGGAACTCGGCGGTTTGTCGCCTCCAACTGATCCTAGTGGCACAGCTAGGGCAACACTTTGTAATTTGATCCAATAAACGAGTGACGGATGTTTGTAAAATCAAACGTATTGCATGGATTGTATTAATGATATGTTGATGTCAGATTTCACAGCTCGATGTATGAGAATTGCTATTAAAATCTGTTATTTTAAGATAGCCGTGTCAAGCCTTCGCTTCTTCTATTAATGATATTATTTTTCTAGTTGTGTCGAGTGTTGCAGTCCATACAAATTGCTTTGCTTACCATCAGTACCGTAATGTAATTCGGCAAGATGGATTGTTGACACAGTTCCTCACGCCTCGAAGGCACCCTCCTCTCTCTCTCTCTCTGTCATAGTGACTGAAGCCGCGCAGGGCATTATAAGTTCTAGATTATTATTACCATAGGAGAAATAATCGCTGCTGAAGCAGAGTCCGACATTTCTTGCCGGACTGCACCCTGTAGCCACGGCAGTTGGCGCGTGCCGAGATAAACACCGCCACTTGCTGCCATGCACGGCGCGATGTGGCGGCGGCGGAGAGGCACTCAATTGCCCGTTAAATTAGAATCGTTTAGATTCCGAGCGCCGGCCGCCGAGACCGCCGACCCCGGTGCCAGAATCGGCGATCGAAGTCGGGGTGGTGGGGAGGCGGAAGACCGATTTTTGCGCCGTGTGTGAAATGACTTCGCGTGGGTGCAGTTTGAGATTTTGCTGATGAGCCGAGCCGTGACGGACACCGTGTTTGGTCCTCTACCATTTGACCCCGCGCTCCGCGATGATAATATTCACGACTGGGGTGGGGGGGGCGGGTGGGAGGTTGGGTTGTTTGACTATACTTCACCACGATGATCAATGCGGCTCGATGTGGTAGGGTGAATCGTCGAAAACCGGTTCAGATTACGCTCAGCACTGCCTTTAGCTGTGGTCGAATTAAACGCAGATTAAAGGATTTACCTTGCAGTGCGGTAGCCATGTGTTGCCGCGTCTTGCCTGAGTGGAGAAAGATATCTAAACCAGTGTTCCTCGCCACGTTTTCCCAATTCACACCAGTTTGGTGAAGTATAGACAAACAAGCCACGTGACTAACGGGGCGTGGGGATCTTAATCCAGCAATATAATGCCGAAGGGAAATACATACATCACTCATGACGTTCTGGACACCCACATTACAGTTATGTTTTTAACATCACAAGAACACACGGGTACTGCAGACAAACACAATTTTCAGCTCCACCATCGGATTTGCGGGTACGGGCAGGAGTGACCAATATAGTGGCAAAGGTTTCGTGAGATCACAAGGGGTGAGCCCCCTGCGGGAGCTCGATTAGAGAAGAGTCACGGTTTGGCTGCGTGAGAAAGTCACCCAGCGATATGAAGCAGTTGCGTTAACGTAGTGGTCAATTTAGTAACCATAGTGAACCGGCCTCACATCTCGCGTCGTCGTCAAATTAGTGTGCGCCGATGAAAATTATATATTTTTTAGTTTGCTCCATCGCCCCCCAGGTACTGTCCGATCACGTGACTGAACCACCCGTGAACCTTAGCGTTTACCATCTTTTGTTACTCGCCGCCGCGCCGTTACCCAATAAGCTGTATGCCTGTGCCTGTGTGACTGTGTGACTGTGTGTGTGTCCCCTAGGTGGGGAGCGGTGGCCCAGCGGTTAGCGCGCTGGGCTACAAACCCGGCGACACGAGTTCGAATCCCGCTCACGGCGAATGCCAGTGACGATTTTCTAAACCGGTTCTGGGCCTCACCTAGGTCGACTCAGTCTCAAATAAGTACCTAGCAGTGCGGTGTGTAAACATTGCCACTAGGGAGATAAAGGCGGCCGAGCGTGGTGCTGGTCACCCACCCCCTTGTGTGCCGTGTCGACCTTCATGGGTGCTCGCGAACAGCACTTGACCCTACAGTATGTTAAGGCTATACAGGAGGCCTTTGTCTGTGTGTGTGTACCGGAGTCTGTGTATACCAGGCACCAGCCCTCACGCGTCTCTGTGTCTGAGTGTCCATTTACACGACGTGGTGGGTTCTTGGCCTGGAACCGTGGAGTCCACAGTTGGCCTCTCCTCACTCGCGGCGGTGCGGCGGTGCGGCGGTGCGGCTGTGCGGCTGTGCGGCGATGCGGCACTTGCGACGTCCAGGAATGAGGCGCATCGGCCGGGCACGACCGCCGGCGCTGTGCTTGAGGCATCGCGGGTCCCTTCGCTCTGCCTTGCCGGTCGACGTAGCCAACCCGCTGGTCGCCGCTCGCAGCGCTCATCTCACCCAGTCGGGCGCTGCGCAGCCGCTGCCGCGGCTACTGGCGTTGCGTTTCTCCTCAGTCCGCTCGCTCGCCATCGTTGGCGTCTCCTCGGGCTGAGCCTCGCGGATCTCCTCGCTCTCGGTCTCTGGCGGCGCCCAGCTCTGCTCTCTCTCTCTCTCGCTGTGCCCAGGGCTGCCGTCCCCGCTTACATTCGTCCTGGTTCGCTCTCCCACACACCGCTGAGAGAGTGAGTGAATTGGCCACGTTCTGTTCACGTGACGAACCTTGCTGACTGCTGGAAGGTGAAACGACACTAGTTTTTGGGTGACCTGACCCAGAAAAATTAATTTCAACCAGTTTGGATCAGATTGTTCTCAGTCCTCAGTTCGTCAACAGTGTTGTCATCTCACGTGACCTCCACCACTTTCGACCGACCGCATCTCACGCTCTCTCGTTAACAAACCGATCCGCTCACGCCACGTGAGTTGGCAATTACTGGTATTTCACTCTACTTAAATTGGCGTTTACGCAGGCAGCTATGCTCGCACTATTATCATGCGGCACCGCTTGCTGCGTACTCACCGCACTCTCTGACCACCTGAACTGTGTCCATCCGGGCGTCTCTCCATCTGGGGCTACCATTTGTCTTAATACATAATCCTTTGTGTTTGGGTGAATGTGGCACGCGTGCAGTCACTCACGCCAGTTATGCATTTAAGTCCTTTCGGTAGAACGTCAGTGCAGGCTTGTGCACGTACGCCCCGTTTCATTTCGGGTGTACGTAAAAGTGCGCGCGCATGAAAAAAGTTAGCCCGAATCTGTGACGCACTACTATTCCAAAAGAGCAGATTTTGTGAACATTTTTCACACATTAAGTTATGAACACCTTCAATACGCACCAATATTTGTTCATTGCCCTCAATCCAACATTGTTACGTTCATACGATGTGGTGTTTGCGAGCGCCTGTTGAAGGGGCCGCCACACACGAGAAGGCTTGTCCGTGGGTCCAACGTCACGTGTGCTTGCCTGGCCACCTTTGCCTCCCCAGTACAGATGTGGACCTCGCCACCGTTATACCAGGCGTTGCTCCGTTTAGGCCATGTTAACCTAAGGCAATCCCAGGCCAGGTTTCCGATAACAGCTCACAGTTCCGTATACGTTCACAAAGGGTCACGTAGATGAAGAGAGCAATGCAAGTGCCTCTAGTAGCTGCATAGGTGACACCAGTATCACACAACACACATAATAATCTCCAGCCATGGTCTATCCTCTGCTGGATGAACACGTCTTTCAATGTTCACACCACCTCCTAATGATACGAATTTCGTTGTTTTGTTGCCTCCTTTAGCTGCCACTCCACTGTTAGCTTCAGCCACTAGTCTCTAGCGCCGCACCCTACCTAAGCTCACTTGCTTTGCTTGACATTAAATACGTGCCAGAGCATATTGCCATTGCACAATGTCACGAACAAGCACCGCGGGAAAAAAAAACTCGACAAAGAAAGTCCTGGCCTAGGATCTTCCGTAAGACTCATGGAAGATGAGTGGGTGCGAGGGTGGGCGAGTGAGCAACTACTGTGCTCACCAAAAAGAGACCGTGGAACACGTAACGAATGAGTGGCTGGGTGAACATGTGAGAATGCGAGTGGGTGAGTGAGCAACTGGGCTGACCGACAATAGACTGCGGAACACGTAACGACGAAATGCTCAATTCACAAACGCAATTTAGGAGGCACGATAGCGTTACAAGCCACTACGCCTGACACAATCGCGTGGCACAATCCACACCTAAATGTACCATTATAGTCGTTCCACCGCACGTACATCAGCCAGACGAAAGACAAGACCCATTGTGCTCTGCCTCCTGTGACGCATACAGATTGAAAGCATGGACATTGGCGCCGGATCAAAGGGAACGAGAGTTGAGAAGTGCGGAGAGGGACGCGGTGGGGCGCGTGCCTGGGATTACGCCGTGAGAGTGGGGAGCGGGACGCGTGTGGATTAGATAGAGGTCGTACGCACGCGAGAAGCAACTTAACGCAACGCGTTTACAAACAGAGTCGGTCACATTATCAACGCAGATCTCGAGTCCGGTGCCCGTACTGCGAACTTTCTCATTGTCAGAAACTGCTTAGTCCTGTACAGGGTCGCGGTGAGCCGGAGCCTATCCCGGCAGACACAGGGCGCTAGGCAGGGTTATACCCACGATGGGACGCCAGTCCATCACCGGGCACTGAGGGCAATTTCGTCTGCGAGCCAATTAACCTATGCAGCCGCATGTTTTCTGGACTGTGGGAGGAAACCGGAGTGCCCGGCGAAAACCCACGCGGACACGGGGAGAGAACATACAAACTCCACACAGAAAGGTACCCGAGCCGAGATTCGAACCCGGGACCTTCTTGCTGTGAGGAGGCGACAGCGGTACCCACTGGGCCACCGTGCCTCACTACTGCGAACTTTCAGAATCGGCAAATGCGAGCATTCTTCCAACACTAACATCAACACTTGTGCAGGTTCAGAAGTGTTGTTGTCTTGATCATGAGACATCATGAACTGTTGGAGCAAGTACTCTGAGCGAGCACTTATTAAGGCGGGCACGTCGCATTGGGCAGTGGGTGACTCGCACTATGCCCCGGCCACCTTTGTATCCTCAGTGGCGATGTTTGCACACCATCGGGTCGCCGTGTGCGGTTGAGTCGACTTCGGGGGAGAACCGGTTTAATCGTCACCGGTGTCACTGGCCGTGAACGTGAGTTGAACTCGCATCGCCTTGTCCATGACACGGCCATGCTAGCAACTGTGCTACTGCTGCTCCTTTACCCCACGTTTGTCACACGCATAATTCCTGCTGTTAAGTGCTTTGAGGGTCGTAAAAGTCTATAATTGGAAAGTCTGCGTGTGCCTTTCAAGATGTGGTGTGTGTGTGTGCGCGCGTTACGATAATGACTGCGTACGGATTACACAGCTGTGCCCCGGAGGCAGTGAAGATAGAGGTTTACTGTTTATTAATGGGGCTTAATGGGCTATGCTAATTTTGATGTCTGACCGCAGAGTTGAGAATGTGACGGTTTGATAGTTAAAGCGTGATTATAATATTTTCGAACCTTTGGTATTCGCGCCATTAATATAGCGTAGGACCTGCACGCACCATTACTGTCCCCTCTCGGTCATGGGTTCTCAACCATCTGAAATTGAAGGTCCACTTGGGTATGATCTCCATGGACCATGAGGTGGCGCTCGCGGCTCACTGATGGATCATGGCCCACCAGTTGAGAATGGTGACTCTCGAGAGCATTGCCCTTGCGACACCGGTGATCGCAGTCGGGAACTGTTGTGCATGTTGGTTACCATTGCATTCACAACCAGAAGCCACAAATGTCTCTGACCTGATGATTAAACTGCGCACCCCAATGTCACTGGATCTCAGAGTATGAGCAGGGCTGAGCTCGGTTATCAACATAGACAGAAGACATTTACTTGGAATACCAGGTCTTGTAGGGTTTGGTTGTTTGGCCGTATTGGGGCTATTTTTCGTATGGCACCAATGGGCGCTTAAACTGTGTGGAGCTTTAGAATTGCATCCCCTCATATGCGTAGTGGGGTCCAATTATTTCCATCACACAAAGCCAAATTGTCGTGAATGTAATTGGCCAAACACTCTAATGTAGCCATATCCTCCTAAATAATAAAACAGTCTTGAGACTTACTGAGGCTTTCTTAAATTGATTTAAAAAGTAAGCCGACCACTATCAGGAAGATCTCTGCAGCGAGAGAGACAGGCAGGTCTAACCAGGTCCGTAACCCTGAAACGGTTTCTGCGCCCGGCACACCACATCCAGTGCACATATTGTTGTCACTATGGCTACTATTCACCAGGCCCACTTCAGTCGTCCATCAGTTACTCGGAAAATATTGAGTGAGAAATAAATCCTGGAGTGATGATTGCTTCGAAAAGCTGCTCTCTCGGGATAGCTGTGTCTTTTCGCTGCCTCTCCCTCCATCGTGACGTTTCGCCTCACACGTTAGAGGCATCCTCATGCGCGTTGTGCGTGTGTCGTGTGTGTGACTCTTATTTATATAATATTATTTAAATTACATGTAGGTACTATGTATGTGTTAAGACTTAACACATACATATAAATTGGAGTCACACACGACACGTGCACAGAGCGCCTGAGGATGGCTCTAACGTGCGAGGCGAAACGTCGCGATGGACGGAGAGGGAGCGATCGACGCGGCTGTCCCGAGAGAGCAGCTTTTCGAAGCAATCATCACGCGTCGAGCCGCGAACACCGAGATCATTACAAATCCTGGGGTGACAGCCGGCCGCGTGATTCTCGGCATGCCCCCCATGTGTTGGTGAATGAAGGACGCCGGGGGGGCGGGGAGGGGGGGGCCGCTTAGTTGTGAATGGGAGCAGCAACACTGGATTAGCGGAGAGCTCGGTCGCCGCCGCCACCGCCACCGCCACAGCCACCGCCACCGCCACCGCCACCGCCACCGCCTGCAGCTCTCAGCTCTTGAACGTGCGTCTCTTCTGCTTGAATGGGGAAAGCAATTGTTGGCATGCGGTGGTGCTGCTGGTGGTACTGGTAATGCTGGTTTTGGTGCTTGTGGTAGTGCCGGTTGCTCATGGTGGTGGGCATGGCGGTGGTGCTGAAAGTGGGGAGCGGTGGCTCAGCGGTTTGCGCGCTGGGCTCCAAACCCATGCGACCCGTGTTTGAATCTCGCTCACGGCCAACACGAGTGACGATTTTCTGGACCGGTCCAGGGCCTCCCAAAGGTCAACTCAGCCTCAAATTAGTACCGAGTGCAATGTGAAAATATTTCCACTCGGAAGACAAAGGCGGTCGGGCGTAGTGTTGGCTACCCACTCCCCCGTGTGCCGTGTCGACCTTCATAGGTGCTCGCTAACGTCACTTGCCCCTACAGTCTGTTAAGGCTTCACGGGGGATCTTTGTCTTTGGTGCTTTCAATGCTAGTGATAGTGATGGTGCTGCTGCTGGTGGTGGTGGTAATGGTGGTCGTGATAGTTTTGCTATAGGATGAGTCCGTCTACTACAGCAGAAGTGTAGGGAATTTTAACGAGACCTACTTATTTTCTTTATTGACCTGGTCAAGGCCTGTGATACCATGCATAGGCCAGAGCTCGAGGTCGTGTTTCGTGCATTTGAGGTTCATGACTCTGCTTACAATTATTAAGGACCCTCATGGTACTGGGCAGACCTGGGTGAAACTGTGTGCCCCGTAGTCGGAGCCATTCTGTTTCCACCTTGAGGTGTGACAGAGATGTCCTCTGGCTCCCACATTACTTAATATCTTTGACGATCATGTATTTTGAGAAGCTTTCCATGCATGTACTATTCCAGTCTCCACCTGCTGCAGGTACAATGGGAGTGCCTGGGTGCGGTCAAGTGATGGCTCCCTAATGGTCATACATGTTATGTTTGCTCATGATGCGGTGATTGCTGCTTCTTCTGAGGAGCTACAAACTTGCTGAACTTGGAACGTGCCACTAAGTGATGGATACTTACCATCAACCCCACCAAAACCAAGCACCTGTCTGAATATTCTTTACCATCAAACACTCCACCCCATCATCTTTTCACGAGTGAAGGGAATGTTGCGGAGAGAGTGGAGACAGTACCTGGACAGTGCTCTTTCAATCGGTCCGGTTTGACAGCAAAGTTCTCACTTTGAATCAGCCGAGCGTTGATATTTTTTCATCACTGTGTAAAGCTGTGTGGAAGCTGCCTGGTCCTGTCACTCAAGATGAAGCCCCGGGTCTTCCCGCATGCCCAACCACTAGATGCCCAAGCAATTTTTGTTTGGTTGGATCGAGGGGGGTAAAATTGGCATAGCATGGGCTGGAGAAGACATGGACCAATGTGGTGCAAAGAATGTGGAGCTGATTGAACTTACCAATGACTGGTACAGTCAGTTTCCAAATCAACCTCGATGGAGGACGTTTGTGCAATATGCCAGTGGGAAATTAGAAGCAGTCACCTTCCAACAAAAGCATAGGGCTGAGGAGCAATGCTTACAACGGTGAGCGGAGCGCCGGGCAGTTACCACTCATCCAGTTGGCACGGTAGGGAGTACAAGTGGTGCCACGACCAGTCACCTCAGTCAATCAGCCCATAGCACCTGGGTCTGTCCCATGACCTGTCAGCGAGCCTTTAACACTTCACGTGGCCTCAAAGTGCACCTGGTCCGGCACAGGCGCTGTGGGGACGTCACCACCACTTAGTTGTGAACGGCCGTTGTTGTTTCTTGAGGAGGTGGTGATAGGGGTGGCTGCTGTGGGTTGCTGCAATTCATGGTGGTGTGCTTATGGAGCCATTGGTGTCGGTTATCAAGTGTGTAGGCAGTGCAACTGCACCAGAGCTCACCGTTGTAGTCACAACTTAATCCATCATCGTCATCATCACCCCCCTAAGGCTGTAACAATGAGTGCCGCTGTAGTTTGTAAAAGGGGATTGGGGGGGCCGCGGTTGTAAACAACACAGGCTGTCATTCAGAAGGGCTAACGCAACCATTCCAATGTGAAATATGTCCACCAGTCTCATCGCCGCCAGTGGAAGATGGGCACTGCCCCTTGCTCTTGGCCAGGATGTGCCACGAGACGGGATGATGGGAAGTGGGGGGGTTTGAATTGCGACAGCTCTACAGATCAGATGTTGTGTAATCGTGAATGGTGGCACGAAGAGTCATTTATTATTCACTATCATTGTTTCTCCCTTGTTTTTTTTTTCAAAAGTGCATTAAATGGATAATGATATAGTGAATAGTTGTCAGAAGCCATTACCGCCAGCCGACTCCTATTTTCCGAGAGAGACACAAATCGACATCGTCTGCTGACATTTCTCACCGCGCTCTTTTCAGCAGGCCGCGCAAGTCTAGGCCCTCTCTCGAGAGTGTTACATTTCATCGCCCAAGCTCCGTCTGCTGCTGAATGAAGACCCTCCCGCAAGCCACCGTCATTTGCCGTCATGTTGCCATATAGTGGGTCTGCCTGAGCTCCTGTCCAAGGTCCTATTGTGAGACAGTCCCCTTGGGGTGTGTGACGCTGCGGGGTGGTCACGACACTCGGCGATGTCACGTCGCAGCGAGGAAAGGGAAGGCGCGTGCGCGTGACTCCTGACTATGACCGCCTCTTCCGAAAAGGGCTTTTGTTGTAGATTCTGAATAATAACGGGACTTAAGACCGACGATTTGTCTACAGCCAGCGCCACCGTTGTCATAACCGTGGGCCCACGGCACATACAGGCGGGCAGAGCCAGTGCAATAACGTGTTGAAAGCGCACAAGCAGGAACAGCGTTGGTAGTACCAGCAGCAGCAGCAGCTTTGGGAGTAGCGGTGTCGGCGGTAGCAGACGCAGTCGCAGCAGGAGGCAATAGAAGCAGCTGCAGTGGCATCAGCGGGAGCGCTCTCCACGAGAAGCGGAGAGCAGGAGGAATGCCACCGCGAGGAGGAGAGGCGGCCGCTTGGTTAAACAACGTGCGGCGTGCGCGCGTTGCCCCGGGGCCTGGGAATATTTTTAGCGGCGGCTCGCACTGGAAATAAGCGTCGCTCACGTGCGGGGTCCCGGCCGGACGGCGGTGGTCTGTGCTACGCCGGGCTGGTGGGTCGGAGATGGGGAGCACGGGAGTCGGGGCGGCGGGAGGGGGGGGGGATGGGATGGAAAGTGGGTGACATTAAATTTGAAATTAAATTAAATCTACAATTTAGAACGCGCGTCACGGTATTCATTCAACGTCGAAGATTTATGTTCGAAGAGTGACTGACTGGAGGCGCAAGGATACCGTGGAGAGGTGGGGATGGGGAGGATGGGCGCGCGGCGCTGTAAATTGTGATGTTATTAGTCAAAGAGTCTCATCTCATTGTCAGAAACCGCTTAATCCTGAGCCGGAGCCTATCCTGGCAGACACAGGGCGCAATGCAGGGATATACCCACGATGGGACGCCAATTCATCACGGGTACTGAGGGCAATTTAGTCTGCGAGCCAATTAACCTATGCAGCGGCATGTTTTTTGGACTGTGGGAGGAAACCGGAGTTCCCGGCGAAAAGCCACGCGGACACGGGGAGAGAAATCGCAAACTCCACGCAGAAAGCACCCGAGCCGAGATTCGAACCCGGGACCTTCCTGCTGTGAGGCGATAGCGCAGGGCCACTGTACGGCCCAATTAAAGAGTCTTTTTTCTTTTTTTTATTTATGGGAGGAAACCAGAGAACCAGGAGGAAACCCCGTGTGAAACACGGGAGAACTCGCACGCCCACAGTCCGCACTGAAAGGCACCCTAGGCGGGAATCAAACCGCATTGGTCGGGACCTTGTTAAGCAGCGCGGATGTTTCCACTACGCAGCGGTCCTGCCGCCACATTGTGGCACTCAGCAGAGCGACGGGGATGTGGTGCGGATGCGGATGGCGTTAGTGGCGGTGAGGACGGGATGTGGGAAATGTTGGTGCGGATAACGGCGAGGATTAATTTCGACCGGGTCGTCCGGTTCCGTGGCGAGCAGCCCCGTACACCGTGTCCCGCAGTCATTTTGCCACCTGACCTTGTAGCCCAGCAACCAACAGCGGTAGCAGCGGTCGCAGACTCTATCTCGAAGCTCGAATTCCCTCGGTTTACTCTGCCTCTGAAAAAGATGCGTCTTGTTCCGTATATGACGTTGAACGTCTTTCTCACCGGTCTCCACCATCCGCAGCCACAGAGTCCCACTCCAATCACACACCCGCGCTGCTCAGACCACAGAAATCCCCGACAGGGCTCTGGTAAGTCAGCAATCGGCAGTGTTACTCAATTAACCGTTGATTGTATGATGATCTTCTTCTTTAACACCATACGTGGCCAACCGTGCTAATTGGGAGTGCCGGGGATGGATGACATTAATGAATGAGGTTTCAGTTTAGATTTATAATTGCGCACTGCAGTTGATGTGGTCATAAGCAGCTTCGGGAAGTTACAGAGGTGTTGTTGAGGTGTGCTCGGTCATTTACCACCCACTACCCCCCAAGACTGCTTTTCTTGTCGATTATTTATTTGGGCCCCATTAATGGTGATGATCACCCCCACATCCTGCCTCGTGAAGGTGGAAAAGACGCCAAATAATAACAAACAAAAAAACTGGTCATAATATAATACTATCAAACTGCCTGCCCTGTAGCGAATCTTGTTCCAAGTATGTAATGCCTTCTTCTGACATGATGATGATGATGATGATGACGAAGACACTAGTGCTTCAGGGGATTAATGGTACCAGTGCAAAAGTGCGATTTGAACGCTGAAATTGCATTAAAGTTGCAGAAGAGTAATCATTAAATGGGGTGTGAAGGTGAAGTAAGATATTTCTTAAAAGCCCTGGTGCTGTGCTGATTAAATGAGCGCTTGTGAAGGATAGGAACCCTGCACTGGGTGCGGACATACACACTTACACACACAGTTGCGTCATTATATATAATAACCAATGAGGGTCAATATTTAAGCCCCACCAATGAGAGTTGTTGTGAGCGAAGGCTGCTGGATTGTTTAATAACCAGGGTCCGTTGTGCAGACATACATGCATACATCTGTACGTGCAAATACTCCATGATACATAGATGGGTGAAAAGCGCTCTAGAAGTGCAATTATTATTATTAGATAATTAAAAATGTATGTCTCATCAGGCCCCACAATATTAGGTGCAGTCTCCAACTCGTATCATCCACTCTCTGTTATATTAAGGAGAATCGTCAGCTACTATAGGTTTTCCAGTTAATTCCCCCGTGGTGTTGTTGACTAACTTGTTGTGTTTGTCATTCGCCGCAGCGTAAAACTGAAATCGTCTCCCCACTTTGGAAATGCACCAGTGGAATCGTGAGGGCGTCGAGTCAGTGGGGTTTGTTGTTGCGAGCACAAGTGAGGCATCGCTGAGCATTGGAACATGTTTAGAGTGGGGGTTAGAGGGCATTTATTTGGGGCGGCTCAGGCATGGAGCAGTCCTAATCACGGTAACATCACGTGCCAGTGTTGATTTGCCTTGCGGAGGCGAGAGCCCGCGGAGATTTACCGTCGTGTTTTCAAATGCGGCCCTTCGGTTCCGTGATTCTGAGCCACTTCTTCAGACAGCTGCGTGATCACTTGAAGCGATATTCACGTGAACGTGTCAGAGCGGCGCGGAATCCAGATTCGTGCCTTCCACCCCGGAGTTTGCTCGATTGCAGGTCCGCACGAGCATTCCCAGTGACCTCTGCACCGGTGACCTTGAAGGCCGTTCTCCCAGCATTGCCGTTAAACGATGGCAGCAGGTTTGTTCAGTTTCTCCACTGCTCCGGCCCAGCCTGCAGTTTAATTGAGTACGCTGTAGAGTGTGTATAGAGCGGTAAAGAGAGGTGAAAATTGCTGTTAAGAGCCGCTGTTTTGGGACAGCTATGTCGAGCATTTCTACCCTCCTTCACGAAATTTCGCCTCCAATGCTGAGAGGCATCACCACGCTTCTGAACAACTATGCAGTAAAAAAAATATGCTGTTTTGGATAAAATTATTGTACCTGCCACAACAGTTTAATTGATCCCTTCCTACACCCTCGCAGACCTCCTGG
>JAZEWT010000014.1:2923873-2938027 GCA_036362905.1 Mordacia mordax
GTAACTGGGTTCCTGTTCAGTTACAGTTTGGGTTTTGAGAGGAATAGTGCAGTGGTCTGGTCGGCTGGTTGATCATCGTTTAGTCTCAGTGATCTGGCTTGCACGGGTTTGCTAGATGGGCAGGAATCAGGGATGGTGATAGGGTCAGTATTGATGCCTGGTTGGCTAGTCGATCAGGGTTTAGTCTCAGTGATCTGGCTTGCACTGGAGACGGGCTGGTCGGCTAGCCGGTTTGAGATAGTGCTTACGTTTGCTTGGCTGGTTTGCTGCACCCGCACGCTGCCTGCACCTCCCTCCTCCTCCTCCCCAGTGCGACGGTTGCTGGCAACGCCTTGTTTCAGGTGCTCAGAGCGCCCTCTCGTGGCTGTGCCCGCGTTACCATCGTCCGACCCCTGCTCACGCTGCTCGCGTATAAGCGCGTAGACTGCATGCACACACTAGCTGTGGAACGATCCGCCCTCCCAGGTGATCTCTGTGAATTGTCACGACTCAGGGTTGCACTGAAATTCGCCGATTGGCTCTCTGTTTACAGTGTGGTGAGTGACTGCAGGGGTCACTTTACACGCAGTGCATCCAGTGTTTAAGGATCTTTTTTTATAGATTGATATATATATCATACGCGTGCATAATTAGTGTTCGCCTTAATTCGTGGTGTAGGTAAAATGGAAATCAATGACTAAAAGAACACTTTACCCACCCAGTGGTAGCCAATCAAATCAAGTTGTCACATGGGCAAGGTTGCTACTTTATTTGGGTAATCAACCAAAGAGGAGGAGGGATGTTTATAAGTGAGCACAATGTTGGCGGTTCTGTATTTAACCTCCATCAGTATATTGCGTGCGACGTTTAACAGTATTACCCGGTGTTCAACATAAGCTCAGCTCTCAGGAAACAAAACCAAAAACGTTGACATTGTTCTTAAACGATTTGACCAAATAGAATTTTCTTTTGCTTCATTATGAATCGCGACTTCACGGTTGCTTCACTGTGTCCTCGGTGTGACTGCCGCATGGCCGCAGCGCGACAGAAGAACTATTATGCGTAGTTTTGGATTTCCACCTGCTTCTGGTAGAAATCCGTATACTGTAATTTGGAATCAAACTATTAGTCGCGCAAGCCTACGTAATCTTGTAATCAACTGATCGGTTTACATTTACCGGTGGAGGAAAAAAAAATGTGTTCTTTAGAAACGCACACCCTTGTGTTGTGACAGTTGACCTGAATCGCTGGAAGGTTTGAATCGTAGCTGACACAATGCTGCCACCGTCTCACTTGGACACGAGTGCGTGTTGGCGCGCAAGGTAGGTTCGCAGCGGATGTGAATTACAGTGAAAACACATGTGTGGCTTTGTCTCCTCTCGACGCATGCCTCGCGAGATATGGGAGCCCCAAGAGCCAAAAGCGATTCTACAGGTATGACCACGGCATCTGTGCGAGGGTCGCATGCCGAACGCCAGCGGCCACGGTTGCGTGCTTGTTGTTTGCGCCGTTGTTCCTTCCACACTTCCTCGATGGAGCTGCCATGACGCAACTTTTAAAAAGTTTTTTTTCTTTCCCAGAGTATCACACGTCTTTCGCCTCCAGGTATAAAACGAACCAGCCATGCATCACCTCAATGATAACTCAAAGTCACGAAGTTAACGGCAAGTCCAGCTTGCTGGGTTCACTCACGACTTGCTACAGGACAATATGTTCGTCGCCGTTGGACAGTTCATGGTCCGTCCTCGTTTGTGATGCCGTCTTTGCTTCCCTTGAAATTCGGCATCGTATTTTTTAAAGCGGCGATGGACTGGCGTCCCGTCGTCGGGTGTATTCCTGCCTTACGCCCTGTGTTTCCGGGATAGGCTCCGGCTCATCGTGACCCTATATAGGATTAAGCGGTTTCAGATAATGAGATGAGATTTTTAAAAAAATCTGACGACTGCGTCGGAGGGAAAACCCTCGTCGACCAGTTTCTTTGTGTTTACATGAGCTGCTGCGACGCCTTATGCTCCCAGTCGCACGCTCACATGAGTGCCGAACCCTCCATGGTTTCGGCAAGTAACCTACCTCAAGGCAGGAGTGGAAATGACCTTCAAAAGCCCTGCTGCAGGTGCCTTGGTGGCTCTGCCTCAGGGGGCAAAGTCAATTTAAGTGGCTTGCCCGTGGTTTTCTGAGTCTCTCGCATAGTCACATCAGCCGGGCAGATGTGACCTCCCAAAAATGTACATTTATCACTGGGTCTGAATTCTCATTCAAATCTGGGCCTGCACAGGAGGCGAAACAACAACACAAAAACCCAGAGAGAATGGGCCCCTGTGCGAATCGGCAGCTGATTTGCATTGTTTGAAAACAGGAAACTGTGAAATTGGGTTGGATGGTGCTGGGAGGAGTTGGGGTCTGGGGAGAGTCGGTGGTTCTCCTACTGGAATCGTGTGGCTCATGGAACGGCACTACGATTGGTGTGATTGTGGTGGTGTGAGGGGAACACTAGGCTGCTCGGTGCCAGTCATCACGGGAAGGCTGCAATGTGCCTGAACGTCCACACGGAGGCAGCGTGGCTCCATTTACCTGTGCTCGCCTGCAGAGGCCAGTGGAAGCAGGTTTCTGACTGTTGGTGGCATTTTCTGGGCATGTATCGATGTCATCGATGCATTGATTCGTGACAGAAAACTTACTCCCGATAGCGGATGAGCGTTCGCCTTGTGGAAACATACTTTCCACACTGTCCCCTACAGCACCGCCGTTGTCCTCGAGGCCTGCGATCATTTCGGCCACAGTTCAGATGCCTTTTGCCACTGTCATTGAGTTGAGAATAGAAGCGGTACCGAAGTCTTGGGGTCGGCTCTGACGGCTGTGACCAAGGGAATCACTTTTCACTCGGTATTTGTTAGGCAACCCGTGGACTCACGTGGTGGCCACGTCCATACAGGTAATACTGGATGTGGGGTGCCGGGTGGCAGGCATTATTTTCTGTGCTAGCGACTGACCCTCCACAAGTACGCTTACTCGAAATTGTACCAGTCCTTCTTATTGCTGTAGATTTTCACAGCTCGATGTATGGGAGTATCTCTGAAGGGCCGCTCGTGAAAGCAATTACCCAGTCCGGTTTTTTGATACGCAACATGAAGCCCACTTTTCACCGCGCAAACCTGATGGTTGTTACTCACAGAGCACATTAGTCTCGTGGGGTAGAGGGGGATTCTTGCGGGGAGTGCCGTTGGGACACGTAGCTCTAACCACTACCACCGCGGCACCACCCCACATTGCTGAAGCATTGTTCCCCACAACAGTCTGTGCGCCGCCCGCCGCACCACCACTGCGACGCCACTCCACATTGCTGAAGTGTTCTCCGCGACAGTCTGTCGAACACGGTGCACCGTCACGCAGCACGCAGAGCACACATTTTTCTCGGATTGCAAAGATGCTCAGCGTGAGTTCTATTCTTGCGGCCGGTATCTATTCTTTCTGCAAAGACTCATAAGGTCCACAACAGGTGGATCTTCTCCACCTGTTGCAGCCTGTTGTGGTCCTTTAAATAATTCCGAACTACTGTCACGTTGCGCTTGGTCTATTTTTAGTTTTCCGTTTGTACGTTTTCCCACACTTGTCTCACTGATCATTATTTTTATTTGTATGTTTGGGAGTTTGTGACCGTAAGCGCCATGAAGTCTGATATTCGACCAGGAGCCTTGGCAGTTTTCTATTCCTTCCTGGCGTTGAAGGTTTTACCATCACGGCGTTTTGTACGGTGCCGCTCAAAACCCAGCGCTCTTATTTTCAAGGTCACGCTTTCTGGTTGCGTGCGTTTGCTGTCAGGCTGCACCCCCCCCGTGAATTTGTGCAAAACCCGCCTCTACTGGATGCTCTGCAGGACTACATCATAGTCAGACATAGTGCATAAGACATAGACGCACTCCGTTATTTAATTACTCGTTTTTCATCTCGTTTGCAAAAGCCACACATACTTGTGGCGAAATATGCAAACAGTGAAAGGTGTCTATTTTGGTGTTTTAAGATCTTTACACCTGTATTATTGCCAGAAAAATTACACATTTGTAAACGCAATGTAGGTATTGTTGCAGGGTTTTGGAGATTGATGGTTGAGCATTCCTCTTGAGAGCTACTCTTTCAGGATAGCTGAAAAACATCAACAGAAGGCTTAGGATGCCTCCAACAGATAGGCGAAATGTCACGAAGCAGAGAGGAGAAACGCTCAACACAGGTATCGCAGACGAGTTCAGAGCAATTCTCATACGGTATTGACACTGCGCGTGGTGGGAATGGTGGCGCAGCGGTTAGCTCAGTGCACCGTAAACTGGGAGTAAGTACAATCAATTCCTGTTGGCTAACTCTCAAATTAAACTGGCGTTCTCCGAAATAGCCATTATGAACCAAGAGGCCACGTCTGTGGAGTTGCTGTAACTTGAATGGCGGCACGAAGAAGACCACAATGGATGTGCTGGTGTGGAAATAAGTGTGTGCGCGTGTGCATTCTGAAATGTACACGTGGGCGTTGACACACTCATGCTTTCTGCTCAGCCTGCTCAAGATAGCTCCGGGAGCGTGGGCAACGCGTGACATCAAACCGGGTGACACATTTGAAGCCTGGGTGATGTTCATCATCACCATCAGCATCTGTCCCCCCCAGGGGTTGATAAATTGAGGACTAGCTTGTGCCACGGCTGCCATGCCCGTAAGTGCATTTTATGGTGTACTCATGCGGTATCACTGCCATACCCATGGGCACGTTCACATCGTGTGAATCGGAGTCATATAAGCCACATCCATAAACACATTTACACAGTGTGACAGAGATAAGGACAAAGATACCCCGTCTAGCCTTAACAGACTGTAGGATCAAGTGCTGTTGATGATCACTGTGTGCCTAAATGCACAGTGCACCCAGCTGGTATAACAGCGACAGTCATGAACGAATTTACAAAGTGTACCCAGCTGGTATAACAGCGACAGTCATGAACGAATTTACAAAGTGCACCCAGCTGGTATAACAGCGACAGTCATGAACGAATTTACAAAGTGTACCCAGGCCCAGCAGTATGGGCCTCTCCCCACATGCGTGTGTGTGATCGGGGGGAACTGTTTTGAAAACGGCCATGTCTCCCCATCCTGCCCTCCACACGTCCCGAGGTCAGTCAGTCAGTGTCTGTACCCGCGGGGGGGCTGGAACCTATCCCGACAGGCAGAGGGCGCAAGGCGGGCTATACCCAGGATGTGACGCCAGTACATCGCAGAGACCTTTTTTTAGGTGCAATTTACACACCAGGCCAATTAACCTAGACATCAGCGTGTCTTTGCACTGTGGGAGGAAACCAGAGTACGTGGCGAAATCCCACGCGGACACGGTGAGAGAACACGCAAACTCCACACAGAAAAGCACCCGAGCCGGGAACCGAACCCGGGACTTTCTTGCTGTGAGGCGGTAGCGCGGCTCTCTGCGACGCCATGCCGCCCCCTTCCCGAGGTCGACTGCATGATATGGAGAGTGAGCGATTGAGATGAACTCTTCTAAAACCGTAATTCATTATCACTCCCCGTTAAATCTGTGTCTCCCAGGAAACAAGCCTGGGAGACACAGGACGCAAGTCATGGCTATTTCCAGGATGGGATGCCATGCCTTCCCAGGGGACCAAGTGAAATTCAGTGAGTAGACCAATTAAACTAAGCAGCAGTGTGTCTTTGAACTTTGGGGGGTAATTGGAGTACCGAGCAAAAAGTCACTCGGACACAGGGGAAGAACACACAGATCAAATCGAAACCATCAGAGCATCAGAACACCCCGAACCACCCACCTTCCGCAGCAGCAGGCCCAATGGAATCGCTGCAGGCAGGGCAGCCTAGCACAGAAGCAAATCACTGTCCAGAGAAGCCCCTTGTGCACGGGAGGCGGGGGGGGGAGAGACTGCGGGGGGGTGCGTGCGCGCTACCTAAATTTATCGGTGCCGGCGGGGGTGCCGGGGTTGGTGGAGCATGGGGGAGCAGGAGTCCCCCCCCTCTCTCTCTGTTACTGTAAACACCACCGCTCTGTCATCCTCCAGGGGCCCCCCCGCGTGCCTACGATGTTTTTTTTTCCAACCCGCTCCCATGCGCACCCCACCACGCCTCCCGAAATGCCCGTAATTTCTATGTGGAGCACGTGTGTGGAGATGTATGCTTTGTAAGGTCATGTCTTTGTGTAGTAACATGTCTGTGTTTGCGTGGAACTCAAGAAGGCGTGGATTTACGTGGTGCAAAAGGATGCGAAGATGTTTGGACTTGCCTGTGACCGGTATTAGCGGTGTCAAGATCGACCCTTGTGGAGAAGGTTTCTGAAGGATGCCACTGGGCAAGCTGGAGGCATTCCCCCTCCCAACAACAGAGGGCGGAGGAGCAATGCTCACAACAGCGAGCGGAGCGCCGGGCAGCTAATACTCAGCGAGTCAGCACAGGTAGCGCAAACGATGCCTCGGTCAGTCATCTCATTCAGTCAGCCCATGGCACCTCGGTTTGTTGTGTGAGCTGTCGGCGAGCTGTCTGCGAGCTGTCGGCGAGTCTATGACACTTCGCATGGCTTCAAATTGCACTTGGCCCCTGCACGGGCACCATGGCGATGTCACCGCCACTTAATGACGAACACCAGTTGTTGTTGGAGCTTTGGGCTTTGTACAGTCGTGTCTTTATGTGGTTGTGTGTCTGTGTACTCTGTTTATCAGCGCTCTCGGTCAGTCAGGCCAAGGCACCCGGGTCTCTCCTATAACCTATAAGCGAGCCTTCTATACTTGACGTGGCCTCAAGGTGCACCTGGCCTGGCACAAGTACGGTGGCTGTCACTCCCGTTCAGTGGAGAACGGCGATTGTTTGTGTGTGTGGAGCAGTGGTGTCGTACCGTACAGTTGTGTATTTGTGTGTGTGGTGAATGTGAATGTATAGGGACGAGTGGTGCAGTGCTTCTCGCAGTGCACCACGAACCCGGCGACCCGAGTTTGATTCCCGCTCACGATTCATAACGAAGGCAGATATGTTGAAGTGGTCCGTGGTCCCTCCCGTACATCGACACGGCCTCAAGTGTCCAGTGCGCTCTGTTCCGAGGACAAAAGGTGGCGGCGCGTGGTTCTTTAACACTTCTCGTTACCCTCGTGTGTTGTCCTGGCCTTCATAGGTGCTCGCAAACAGCACTTGTTCCCTACAGTCTGTTAAGGCTCTGCATGGGAGATTTGTCTTATGTGTGCAAAGTGGCAGTCTCGTGTAAGTGGGTAGCGCACTGCGCTACGAACTCGGCGAATTCAATTTGAGCCAAGCCGACGGTCAACATCATTGACAAATACCGTACAGTACATTGAAAGCGATCCTTGGTCAACTGAGCCTAAAATGGTTGACTCGTTGTGTTTGTGGACGTCAGCACTTGGGATCAAAGATGGTCCGGCTGTGGTGTTGGCCGCCCGCTCCCTTATGTGCCGTGCCGGCCTTCATGGAATCTGTGAAACGGCGCGAAGGAGAGAGTAGAAATGCTCACCACAACGGTCCCGAAAGTAGATCTCACCTCATCTCATTGTCAGAAACCGCTTAGTCCTGTACAGTGTCGCGGGGAGCCGGAGCCTATCCCGGCAGACACAGGGCACAAGGCAGGGATATACCCACGATAGGACGCCAGTCCATCACCGGGCACTGCGGGCAATTTAGTCTGCAAGCCAATTAACCTATGCAGCAGCATGTTTTTGGACTGTGGGAGGAAACCGGAGTGCCTGCCGAAAACCCACGCGGACACAGGGAGAGAACTCGCAAACTCCACACAGAAAGGTACCCGAGCCGAGATTCGAACCCGGGACCTCCGTTCTGTGAGGAGGCGACAGCGCTACCCACTGGGCCACCGTGCCGCCCCGAAAGTGGAGCTCTCGGGAGCAATTCTCATACATCGAGCCATTAAAATAAACACCGATACTTTCTTCGTCTGCTCTCAAGGCAGGATCCTGTCGTCTAAAAAATCAAACTGGAGCTGTAGACAGGGGACACAGTAGGTTTATCTGGCGCCTTGCCCATACTCACACCGCTACTTCTGGAGCATGAGCTACAAGCCGAGTCATTTAACAACGGGACCGGGCATGGTCCCATTAGCAGAAACCACGGTCACTAAAACCACATTAGCGACGATGATGGCTGCCTGTCCAAACAATAGCGCACCACAGTCACCGTGGCGGCAGCGTTGGGTTACGGTAACGAATATGGAGGCGGCTGGGGTGCATACCACCGCCACTCCTCGACTTAAAAATAATGATAATTTACCGCTCGTAATGCACCACCACCGTGCAGTATTCGTTCACTGCCAAAGACAGGGAGAGTGACTCAAGAGATGCCAGAAATCACAAATTGGTGGAATAAAGGGAATGTGGCCACGTGATAAGCCGGCGCAAAATTAAGCCAGGCACCGTATCCTCTGCACAAAAAGATGTTATTGGTCAGCTGGTGAGTTTTTTTTTTATCTAATAGAGGAGACTGAAGAACCCTGCTAAAACCCACATCGACACGGATGGAACATTGAAACTCCACACAGAAAGCCACCAGACGGGGGTGATGCTGTCGAGCACTCCCCTCCACGTCGACCGTTCACTCCCGTGCACCACCGCTCACCGATCCGATCATCCCTAAGCCATGGGTATAGACGCTTGACTTAAGCTTAAAGAACCTGGTGAGCTATGAAGCTCTGTTTCACGAGTGCCCCAGCTTTCCTGGTACACGGATCTATCGTCCTAGGTCCCCGGTTGCTCCCGTGTAGACCGCAGACCACCTGGGATGACTCGAACAGGTTTCGGAACAAACCAGCGGGACACGAGGCTTGGGCACCTCCTGCTGCCCCTGCATGCATCAGCACGATAACGTCTTCATATATACGGAGAATCGCACAACTTGGGCAGTTATTCGTATCGCCGGCTCACCACCTGACTGTCTTGGTTGCTTCTCAGTCATTCCTCATCGTGCCTGTGAGCCCTGCTCTCTTCAAGAGCAAGTGAACACTCTGCGGTAGTGGTGGTGACACGTTACCATTTTACATGTATTATACATTTATTTGCGAGAGTTTGTCTCGCCCTGGGTAGATGCGTGGTTCAAATCCCCTCGTGCTTTGGCTTATTTCAGATTAGCCGAGGCGCCACCTACGCTTCCTCCTCTGCCACCTCACTGCATTTTATCCGCCCGGCGCTCCACTCGCTGTGAGCGTCAATCCCGTGTCCCTCTGCTGTTGCTGGAGGGCGACCACCTCCAACTGCCCAGTCGCGTCCTTGGTGAACCTCGTGGAGGAGGTGTACGGCCGTCTCCAACTACCGGATATATTCCACCCCGCAGCGACACGTCTTGAAAGTTGCCCACTCTTTGTAACGTCTCTTAAGAGTCTTATCACAAGGCACCTCGTCACGCTACCCACTCGTCGTGCCGTCTCTCACACGTACTCTCACAAGGAACCTGGTCATGCTCTCCGCTGGCAACTGGAAGCACGACGCCCCCCCCCCCNCGGCGCTGACAGACGGCTCCACGTGATAGAAATCAGCGAGATTGTCCTTCTGTGTTACCGCTCTGGGCACTCGGGGAAGGAGTGGAGGAGGAGGAGGAGGGGGGGCAGGCGACAGTGTTGAAGTGACTGCGGAGCCGCTGAACTGATCCCGCAGCTGACGGTGGGATTATAACGCAACGGGCAGTGATGGTGCCGACAGAGGAGTGCGTGGTGGGGTCGGAGACCGATTGTGCCCATCGATATCTGGAGCGGCATCATCGTTATCGTCGTCCTTTTCATAAGCGTCATTAATATTCTCTGCATTAACATCACTGACATCGTGTCTCATTTCCTATTTAGTAGCAGCGTCATTGCCAGCAGGAGGAATTGTCAGCGCCATTAAAACATCAGCTGTAGCTGCACCAGCAGAGTCGTGAACGGTCGCGGTATCCTTTACAGCCGGCGATATCATCGTCGTGATCCGCAGCAACACATGTCGTGACGGAGGGGCATTCCTGGAAGGTGAAACGTTGCAGTGGAAAGTTGAGGAACGCTGGCCATGGCTCTCCCGAAAGAACAGCTCCTAAGAGCAATTCTCATATATCGAGTCACGGCAACTCATATCAATCAAATGTGGATTATATTTGTAATGAGTCGGCAGTTCGACAAGCTGACGCGGCTGAATGCACCATCGCCACGCGCACGCAGGTGTGAGTCATTTTGTCCGTGTACGTCCGGCCCTGCGGCTCATTTCAAGAACGTTTCCCTTATTCCGAAACACAGACAAATTATTTGCAGTCCGAATCGCACGTCTAATTGGTCGACGTGCCAGCTCCAAGTAGGGGTCTCTGGTTTTCCACATCGCTCGATAAAGCAAATAAACATTTCGGGGAACGGCCGTGCAAATGTAAAAAAAAACATGGCAAAATTGCGAATACGTTTTTTTCCTGGGAAAGTGGAGGAGACTGATATGGTGGTGCGCTTGTGAGGGTCGACGCAGGCCGTGTGCCTGTGCCTACACTGAGCTTGACCGCCTCCCTTCGTCGAGAGGGGGTTGCTGGGTGGGTTGGGGGCAGAGGTCGTGGGGAGTTGGGGGGATGGGGGGGGATTGTATTCAAGTGCTTTGCAATGGCCTTGCTCGCATCAAATATTTAGGTGCGGCGATTATGAACGGTGCCTCCGTGGCTAATGTACCCGCCAAAGTAGCTGCGGTGCGGCTGATGAATGGGGGTGGAGGTGAGGGTCAGGGGTACAGTTAGGAGCGACTGGGTTGAGTTTACGTTAAAAATAAATAAATTACTATTTGGGGTGGGAGGCAGAACGGTCAAGCAAGGCTGACCAGCCAGTGCTCTAGCGGATTCCTTCAATACAGGCTTCCCTACGTGGCCCCACAAGAAATTTCCAGAAATGGACTTTGCAAAAGCTGCTTCTTGATTAACCAAATGGGTGACTTCTCTTTGGAGAGTGCCTTGATGGCTTAGGAGGTCACGGCACTAAACCAGAACTGCTGACAAGCCTGGATATTAATTTTTTTGTTTCATCTGTCGGTGATTAACCTGGGTTCTCATGAGTCGGGAGTGTCCGGTCTCAGTGCCAGTCACCAAGGACTGTGCACATGACACACACACACGTTTTGGATTTGCCACTTCATTTGGCTCAAGTCTGGTATTTATCCTCTTCACTGCCATCGAACAACCCGTCTCAGAGAAGGGCGCATATGAGAAACTGTTGGCTGCCCGCTGCTAAGCACAGGGATAGAAATTCCGCATTTGAAGGGACACTGGGAAGTCTCGTGAAAAATGTCACTGGGGAACAACTCAGCGGCTGGAGAGATGGTCGACGAATTCTTGGTCATGTGATAATGGCAGCAGCAGAATTGGGACAGCGATGGGGTAGACAGCTGAAGGAACATCAGCGAGCATTGAAAGTTTTCACGATTTTTTTTGTCATTATGGGGACATGACAGTGGGCATGGGAGGGGGGGGAGGTCACAAATCAGCGTCGGCCGATGGCAACAGTGGGGATCGAGCTAAGGTTAGAGACATGGCATGTTCTGACCTGTAAACGGTCGAATTAGAGTAACGAGCCCTCTCTTAGGCTCGTTAAATGGGGAGCGAGCAACCTCCGGTGAGCGGGGCTGAACGCAGCTGCGGCAGCAGCGGGGGGGGGGGCATCTGTGCGGCACGGGGTGGAGGCAGCGGGGCTGGTTCGTGTTGTGGTGGCTTAGGGCTAAGGTCAGCGGTGGGGTCAACAGGCGCGACGGGAAAGGCTCTCTGAATGCTAAAAGTGACCGCCGCGTGGGCTCGCTCGGCGCACGTTGCGAGGCGGCGTGACTTGGAACACAATCGTACAAGGTGCCCGATTGTGTTCCGACTCGTGTAACATGTTTTTATGGCGACAGGGTTTAGGCAGAAGAGCGGTTAAGAGGGTTGAAGGGCATCTGTTAAATAACACTTATGATAACAATGGCAGTAGTGCGAGATTGAACATTTAAAGCGGAAATAGTGGTGGAGTTTCAGAACAGTAATCACCATGTGGAAAGTGAAGCAATTTAACATAAAAGCTATGGTGTGCAGATAAAATGTGTGTTTATGAAGGATTTGAACCCGGTACACTCAGTGTAGACATACATATAAACACTTACTCCATTACGTTTGAAGATTGCAGAAGGGACGGCACTGTGCGAAGTGGGTAGCGCTGTCGCCTCACTGCGAGCCCCAGGTCTCCACGCGCTAATGTGTTGGTATTAATATACAAGTGAGCCAGCAGTGGAATTTCCACACACCTCCAGTCGAAGCCAATTCTCTCTGTAGGGGAACAGAAGTACTGATGGTTGGACTCTGTCGAGTGTAATCAAGTCCTCCCCGGTTAGCGCGAGTGAAAGAAGTTCGACACGCATTCAACGGTAAATCGAATGACACTGACAATTGCGTTGGCTTACCCGGGGCACCTCTTAGGGCGGGGGTGATTGCATGTGCAATAGACCTCTGTGGCTGTGAATGGTAGAGGCTGGTCCTGACGTTGATCGATCCCCGGATAATCATGTTTCTCCTGGGACTCCGCGTCTGTGGTGCAGTGGATCTCGCTGGATCGTGTTACTCGCCCTTGTGGTAGTTCTTGGTGCCCTTTCTCCCACGTTTCCCCTACCTCCCTGGCCATTTCAATCTGTGTCCCTTCCCTGAAATCGCCAACGTCTCCAACAAACACCTTCAGTATAACTCATTATATATAATAAAAAAATATATCCACAGCATGCGGTAACGTGACTGATCAACAGCTTAATACAAGACTCTAGCACAATGTTAGTTTGTTTTTTTTACTACCGAAGAGAATATTTCAGAATAATGATTACAGAACTTTTGTTTTTGTTTACAGATCAATTAAGAGAACAAAAATTATCTTATTTTCATTGTTGTTTTTTTATGCGTGGGTTACTAGATAAGGCATGGGTTTTTGCATAAAGGTTTTTTGGCCACACAAGGGAAGGGAAAGAAAGCGGAAGAGTGGGGGGGGGGAATAACTTTACCAAGGTGAGGATAATGATGTGGTGTGGCGGGGGGTGCTCAGCCTGGCTCGACAGATAGAGATTATGGAGTGGTTCCGCAAGGTGGATTATTTATGTATGGGTTCCCATTGTCCGTGAATGTCTGCCTCCCTCTCTCTTGTAGTGCTTCGATGTTCCAAGGCTGCTGTTTTGCCAAACATGGCACTGCGTGACGAGATGGGGAGGCACGAACTTTACACTCTTTCAGGAAAACAAAAAATTGGATTGGCATGTTTGGCACTCAGTGGATAATGCTGAAGGATTCATTCCGAGTAGTGTCATAGTAGGCGAGGGTGGTATATTTAACCCGGTGGTGATTCGGTAGAAATATGTGGTGATCCTGGAAAACAACGGTTATATATCGGGACATTCCCAGAAGGCATGGATATATATGAGGGCAATTCTATGACATGCATTGCCCTTTTTTGGTTGGTTAAGTTAAAAGTGTGTATTCGCATTGTATTGAACATCTTGCAATGGATAGACGTGTAGATTACGAATAATAATTGCATTTATGGAGCGCTTTTTCACCCGAGGGTACAAAGCGCTACACAGAGCTGCAGAGAGAACGGCATGTTAACAACAGGGACATAACGGGAAATCAGCAACAATAGCATTTCTGTGTGGTTTTTTTACACAAATCCAAGATGTGAAGAGAATGGCTTGCTGATATTGTTTTTGTAGAAAAGTTTGCGTAGACTTTCTGTGGTGAGTCTCAGTGTTGCTGTTGCTTGGGTTAATAAAGTGTACGGCCCTGTTTGGGAAATTCTGAGTTGGAAGAGTTGTTCTGCCTGAAGGGGGGAGAAGGAGAATAAAGGGCAGCGAGGTGAATGTGTTTTAGTTGTAAATATCTGGAAGAGTTAAGGGGATTTTAGAAGTTTCAGAAATGTGTCTGAATTGAAGGAACCACCTTGTAGGTTGTAAGCAAACACTCCCAATATCGTTATATCGCTATATACACATATTAATAACAATGCTAGCATGAACATTTCAAGATATCAATATCTCGGTGGTGTTATAGTAATTATTTGTGTTGCCTTTCACAGACCGCTTAACCACGCACGTTATAATGAATTTGTGAGCGAGGGTGTGTATTGTGGCTGTCCGAGCTGCGGCATCAATAGCAGCGCCCACAGGAGAGAGTCTCTTA
>JAZEWT010000014.1:2963528-2977453 GCA_036362905.1 Mordacia mordax
CCCTCGCTGACCCCCCCCCCACGCACGCCTGGCCTGCGCCGCTCTCCCTCCCCAGATAGTGTCCAATTCATCTATTTTTACATTTTATTATTTCTGTTTGCCAGTGTCTGTGTGCGCGCCACGCGTGTGTGCATTATGCGGGCATCATGTTGATCACCCCCCTCGCCCATGTGTGCCGTGCCGGCCTTCATATGTGCTCGCTAACAGCACTCGACCCTAGAGTCTGTTAAGGCTCTATGGGACATAGTTGTCTTTGTGATGTGTAGCGGTAGTGTCGTACACCACACGATGAACCCGATTTTCTGAACCGTTCCTCAGCCTCCCCTAACTCCACTCAGCCTAAAATGAGTGCCTGCTACGGAGTGTAAACATGGCTCGGAAGGGAGACAAAGGCGGGCGCTCACGGTGCTGGCCACCCACTCGTTAACAGCACTCGACGCAGCGTGTCAAGGCTATACGGGGGGTCTTTATCTTTGCGTTATGAGGAGTAACGCAGCACCCTGCGATCCGAGTTCTATTCTCGCTCACGGCCAATGTCCATTGTCTCACGCAGCCCTGGGCCTCCCCGAGGTCGCACCTGGTGCGGCTTGTAAACGTCATCACCGGGGAGACAAAGGCGGCCGGGCGGTCGCACGTGGTTAACACCACGGCTGCACCACCCACTCAGGTGCTCACTCTAAGAGAGCATTTGGCGCGAGCTGCCTGTGTGGGCGAGACGGGGGATTTGTGTCTGTGCGCATCAGCCCGAGTGCATTAACGCAACCGGCCCCCCCCCCCGCCCTACTCCCACGCGTTATTACACCGCCTGTCTGTCCGCGTCGCACCCCCATTTGTCGATCTGCCCGCTCCACTGCCTTGGCCTCAAGCCTCCGAAATCCTGCCTGTCCCCCCTCGCCGTCGCCTGCCGCCTCGGTCGCTCGTTAGCGGGCCGCTCCGCCTCTCGGTAACGCGAACCCCACACCTCAGCGCTGATTAACAAGCTGATCGTCTCGTTCGTGTGTCTCGTTTATATTCGTCTTTCCTCGTCACAGGAATGCGTGCTCACCTCTCTCTCTCTCTCTGTCTTAGGCCCCTATTGATAATCCATATTTTACAGGAGCAAGATGTATAGATGTATGTCCGCCCTAAGGGTACTGTGTTCGAATCTTTCTTTAGTGCAAATTTTATTTTGCACATCACCCAAGGCTTTTATGGCTTGTGACAGTTGTGCGCATTAATTACGCTTCTGAAATTTCAGAGAGGCGGTGATAGTCTGGAAGAAATCCAGATCAGAATAGTCGTGTCAGCAGAAAATGTCATCAACAGACGTCAGAAGAATGTCTTACACGCTTGGAACAAGATCGCCCGCAGGGCGGGTACTCTGCTGGTAACAGAATAATCGACAGCATTTTCAGAGCTCGGGGGGGGGCTGTTATCATAAAGGTGCAACGTTTCACAAACACACTCTGCAGTAAACAATAGAAGAGATTTTACCATTTCTGGCAGTTATACATGTGTCTGTTTGGCAAGAAGTGTTAAGGTGTTTCATACATTGACACGTCTCGCGATGAGGTGGCAGCAACTACTCACTGCATCACCGTGTCGTCTTTATTCACACTCAATCTCTTATCGTCACTGCCAGATGTCCGTTTCATGATATACCCTGGCCACTGTTAATTCGAACACTCGTTAACGTGTGCTCTGTCCCTGACGCTTCATCACTAGGTTTCCTCTCTGGTCAGTGAACGCTGTGTCCGTGCCTCTGCACAGCGGGTTTCGTTACCGCTCCACCACCCGCGAGAGTGTGACCCGCGCTGCGCGAGCTGTGGTATGGATCGGAGCGATGCTGCAGCGCGCGTGACGGCGGCGGCGGCGGCGGCGGCGGCGGCGGTAGCACGGCGTCACCACACTGGAAGTCGAGATTTGCTCTTGAGAGATGTTTTTCTGCTCACTTTCACCACCCACGTTGGAGGCATCTTCAGGTTGCGCCTCCAAAGTGGTGGGCTTTCCCTCAAGAGGCTATCCCTGAAGAGCAGCTTTTAAAAGCATTTCCCATACGTCTAGCTGGGAAAACCCACATCAATGCATTTCATCTCATCTGCGTCTCAAGGCGTTGGTCAAAATAGCACAGTGTGCGTATGGCAGTGGGCCGCCAGTAACCGAAAGAGAGCGAGATGTACGTACTTTTTATTTTTAGACGAGATGTGCTTGAAGACGGTTCAAATCGTCATTATTTTGGGTGAAGATGATGACGGTGAAGATGATAATGATATTGATGACGAGGCTCGTGACCTCTGGGGCGGCTGTCTCGTCAGTTGCCGTTAGCGTCAGCCGTGAACGCGATAATTGAATTTCCCTTTTTTTATGTTCAGCCCGCTGACGCTAAGGCAGTATGTCAGTTCATTGATGACAAGTCCCAAGTCACACCATCCAATAAACGCATGCACGCGCGCACAGAGCCATTAATCATTTTCCACGGGCCGCCCTTTCCGCGTCGTTCCTTCTGCTGCACCGCGCAGTCTCCTAACGACTGCCTTTCAAGCACGCGATGCCCTAAGGTGGAAAATAAAAAAGTCAGCGCCACCTCCAAATCCAGCGACACTCGCTGACCCTCCCCGTTCGTTTTCATTGGGCTTAAGTGAAGCTGTCAACGTGACATCCCGGCACGGCACGGGTCCGTCTTCCAGCGACCGTGGAAAGGCAGCTTTGTAAGCATCCCTGGGACAGCCTGGCGCGACACATGTGTCTCTCTCAAGCGGTCATGGGATATAACAAAACCGAGCACCTGTCCCGTGTTGCGGTGATGACGGTGCTAGGACAGCGGTCAGCGGTGGTGGTGATGATGGTCGCTCGGTCAGGAGCCGAGCGGTGAGTGGTAAGCGCCACCTCCAAATCCAGCGACACTCGCTGACCCTCCCCGTTCGTTTTCATTGGGCTTAAGTGAAGCTGTCAACGTGACATCCCGGCACGGCACNNNNTAAGCACGGGTACGTAAGTATAACTACCTGGTTTCATCAAAGATGTTTTTATTAATAAGAGGTGCATGAACATATTTTGAGAACCAAAAAGGTGCACGCTGCAGTAAAGGGTAAGAATTCCTGGTCCAGAGGGTTGTTGTGAGCCAGAGCCTATCCCGACAGATACAAGGTGCAAGGTCGGGCTATACCCAGGATGGCACACCAGTCCGTGGCAGGACACCAGGAAGAATTTAGTTAGCAAGCCAATTTAATGTAGGTAGCAGCATGTCTGTGGGTTGTGGCAGGAAACGTCTACCGACAGTAATCATGTTTTGTCGAGGATTTCAGACGATGGGCTTTGCGTGTTACCCAGTAGCGGTTTTTAAATAACAACAACACATTGGTATGTCTAAACAAGTGTATTTTTGGCTTCGACTGTGACCCGAACTTGTCGACAGAGTGCTCTTGCCAATGACATGGCACAAGCCAGCCACATTTTTGTTAATGGAGTCGGACTGCTGATGAGTTGCCGAAGGTCAAACCTGGCTCAAATATTTTGCTTGTTTAAATAAATGCTCCTGGAAATCACTAAGACAAAAAGGCAGATTTTGTGCTGAAGAATGAACGGTATTGAGTTGAAGAATGGATAATAAAAACTGTTACCGGTTTCCCAAATATGCACATAAGTATCTAAGGCAAATGTACCTTTTCAGCAGAGAAAGCAAGGTATCTTGCTGTGGTGGTAGTGGTTATCACACTTGAATTCTTGAATCTGTTTGTTTGGGTTTTCTCCGGGTACTCAGATTTCCACCCCTGTTACACCACCTACTGACATTATTCACCCTTTATGCAGAAGTTCCCCAGAGGCTTTCCTGCCTGAAGGGCATTATAATAATTTTATTGTTGCAATAAATCTCTGCACTAATGAACCTGTGTGTAAAGTCAATTGGAGGCGCGGTGACGCAGCGGTTGGGGCACCGCACGATAAACCCGGTGGCTCGAGTTCCCAGCCACGTCTGATATCAGTTCCTCCTCTCACGAGCCGCTCTTTCGGGGATAGCCGTGTTGAACAGCTATCCCGAAAGAACAGCTCCGGAGTGTAAATTTCGGAGACTGCCCTTAACGCACTAAGCTAGCCGGCGTACTAGTACCAGCAGGCTCGCCCAGCGTGCGCCGTAACTTCGTAGTGGACGGGGGGTCGTCACCGGCGATGCGCGCGGTGCGTCGGTCGCTGGCGGCGCGCACGCTGACGCTGTCGTCTCGCTGTCTTTGCAGGAATTTAGGGAAGTCGGGCCTCCGCGTGTCGTGCCTTGGCCTCGGTGAGTAAAAGCCTCGACTCCGCTCCCTTTCTCCCGGCGGCGTTTATCCTCGAAGTTGAGACGGACGTCGCGTGACGTCGCGTGACGTCGCGTGACGCCCACACGCGTACGCACACGTGGACCATATGATGCAGGGTTAATCACGAATATAATCCCCCTATTTTTATATTGTACGAGGGAGGAATGCATGTTGTAAAGAATACTGAGAGCCCGAAGGATCGGGTCTTAAATGCAAATGAAAATATTTTATGGTGTAATTAATTCATTATCAATGCCTGCTTAATCCTGCATAGGGTCACTTTGGGTCAAAGCCTATACCGGCAGGCACAGGGCATATGGCAGGGTTATACCCATAATGCGATGGCAGTCTATTTCAAAGCACCAACGGCAATATAGTCAGCAGGCCAATTAACCCAGGCAGCAGCATGTCTTTTGACTGTGGGAGGAAACCAGAGTACCAACCAAAACCTACACGGACGTGCAGAGGATATGCAAACACCACACAAAAAGGCGACAGTAAAAGGGTTTGGGTCAGACACGTGACTTGGAAAGGGTGATGGCTGATGGAGGAGGCTCGTGACGGAGTGGCAGCCAGCGGAGGCAGGGGGTCGGCAAGGTCGACGTCCGGCTCGCGCGCTCCGAGCGCGGCGTATCGCGACAGCCCGGGGACGAGGCTTCCATGCAGCAAGGGAGAGAACGCGTCGAGCGACAGTGTCGCTCGGCGAGCCTTCGTTATGTCGACCCGCACCACCCGCGCGCGGTGGAGACGTGCGCTCGCGGGGCGAGTCTTAAACGTTTGGCCGCCCGTCAACATCGCCCGTGTCCGTTTACCCCCCCTCCTCCCCCCCGTGGCGCCCGCGCGGGAACCGGAGCTGGCATTCCAACCCTGGCGGGGGCCCGCTCATCGACGTGCGCGTCACCGCCCGCGAATGACACTTCGTACGGCGGCGGCAGCAGTCGCGGCATCTCCACAATAAATCCCGCATTGGCCATCCTGTAGAGAGGGGCCGAGCAGATCACGAGTATGTAACGGCGTAGGTTTTCACGGCTCGATGCGCGATGATTGCTTCGAAAAGCTGCTGTCTAGGGACAGCCGCGTCGATCGCTCCCTCTCCCTCCATCGTGACGTTTCGCCTCACACGTTGGAGGCATCCTCAGGCGCTTTGTGCGTGCGTCGTGCGTGCCTCCTATTTATATGTAGGTACTATGTATGTGTTAAGTCTCTTCTATAGCGTTGCTTTATTCCAGAAACAATGGACGAAGGTCGGGGTCCATTTGAACAGGTTCCATTGTCTTGCTCGCACACCAGAAGCTTTGAAGAACTGGGCAGTTCTTCAAAGCTTGCGTTATTGTTTCAACCGTCGCGCGCCAAAAGATCGAATCGCACCAGCGACCTCTTGATTGCAAATCGAGCGTGAATATCGTTAATCCACGGCGTGAGTATCCGGCTTTGTATTACAGCGACTTACTGAAAATTGCTCGTTAAGAGCGGCTCTTACGAGCGATTCTCAATCATCGAGCTGTGAAAACTTGCATCGATACATTGTAGTCATTATAATAACCCGGTAACAGATCTTTAAAGACACGCTGACATTCTCCTGCACAAATGTTTCTAATGAAATTAGTGTCAGCGGGGCTCTCTCGCCTGGGTCACGCAGGTGTTAGGTGGGGAGAAGGTGGGAAGTCCTTTCAAACTGATTATGCCTTAGCCCTGCGGTCACCTGGGTCACGTGGGAGAAGGCCAGGGAGCTTCGGGTTCTGCAACATTTATAACGTGCAGACTCGGTGGATAATGAATGATAAATAACTAAACGGTTGCCGCTTGCTTTCACGATGGGTAAAGTAAAATAATGTTTAGGCCCTGCGTGGGATTCGTGGGTTCTACACCCATGCCAATTTCCCAGCAGTTGATTGTTTAGGAGTGGGAATTGAGAGCTGATCTGGCACCGCTTAGCACCTGGATTCGAACCCGAATTTTGGCCACCTGTGATTGACGGGTCCTTAAGTTTCATTTTTTTTTTAACCAGGTGGGAAGGCAGGAGATGACCAGGATTTTGTCTTTATTTTGAAACACTGACCTAGGTCACCAAAATGATGAAAGCAAAAACATAAAATGCAGTAATGGAGCAAATGGAAAATCGTGTTGAATCTTGTGGCAGGAGAATTTTCAAAACTGCAAAACACCGTGATGGAGTGTGATGTAAATGACAAATAACGGTTCAATTTAAAATGCACACAATTTCAATGTCTAGACATGGAAGAGCTACATTGGTGTGAGGAAACTGCAGAGAAAGGGGTAGCCAGCCAGGCAGTTAAACGGCGCCAGCCCCAACACACCGCCGTTTCCTACATATATTAACGACAAATTCATTATTGAGTGGTTTTTAGTTGTGGGAGGAAACAGGAGAGCGCAGGGGAAAACCCGCGCAGAACCGGAGGAGAACACACACAATACGCACAGTAAAGCAGCCGTGTTTAAATCTGAGCTGGATCGGGCAAGACTTTCATTCCCTTAGATGTGAATGTTACCACGGTGCCACCTGACTGCTGGAGTGTTCTCAGGGTTGGCGACTTGACTGAACCGAACACCGGAATGAGCCTCTCGTGTGACAGCTGTGGCGGCGGGGCTCTGACTTAGCTTGCCACAGCACAACTCGTTCGGCAGCGGAAAAATAAAAACTCAAACGAAACGCTCAAAAAATAAATACACTTGACTGAAACGTAGAGCAAATCGAGAGGGTTTGTAACTGACGTTTGGGAGAGGGTCAAGTGGTCGTAAACTGACTAAATGTCGTGTCGTAAGACTCTCCACCACCCGACACAGACTCAAGGACGTTTTGACAATGCGCCGGTTGCTATTGTCCGATTCCCGTACTAGTTCACGACGGTGTTGATGTTTTTGTCTTTTGTTCGTTGGTTGCTCTGTTGTGCTCGCGCACCACTTCTCTTCCATGTCGGATACCTGGGCGAGAACTCGCTAAACGTGACCATCTTACGTGTACCAAATCAACTCGCCATTCAAAGTCACTCACCCTCTAGTAACGGTAGAGAAATTCTCTCGACCAGATATTCAGAGCGGTGAAGTGCACGGCATTCGAGGCAGGTCCACGATGTCGGCGCGGTGCTGAAGGCGGTGTCGTCGGCCGTCACTGCGGCCACGCGGACGTCGCTCGCGGCGATCGCGCTCTCACTGCCGTTCTCGCGTTGCCTCCCCCGCAGGCACGTGGGTGACGTTTGGAGGACAAATCACCGATGAGGTAGGGACACCTCAAATATTAAACGTATACGGAGGGGTGACGCGGGGGGTGATGATGGCGTTGGTTTGCGCAAAGGATGTCGCACAAGTGGGTGCGTGGGGAGCCAGGGGTGTTACGGGGACACGGGGAGATGCGTGTGACGTTCAGCCTGAGAATCGGAGGAGTGTTTATGATTTCAGGCATTGATTTGCCTCTGGTCCACGCACAGCCAAGAGCCAGGTGTAGTACTGTGAGACTTTCTTCCCGTGGGCGTTAATGCCAAGCCGTACCCTGAATTGCCAGGAGGTGCCGTTACAGCAAAGGATGGATTCCATTTTTTTTAAATCTGAGAATAAACACTCATTGGCTGCACATATTTTAGTGCATAGAGGACCACAGAGCTTGGGCAAATGTTGGCAGTGCCAGGCCAGCTCACAAACCTGGCTGCTGCCTTCCTGTGCATTGAGGAATCGCACCCTTGTTGCAGTGAGGGGTAAGCGTCACCGCAGGGCCGCCACCCCGCCGCCGCGTGGGCTTTGCGTCTCGTACGCTCATCGCCCCCACCGCCCCCCCCCCTCTCCCTCTGCCATGCATGCCCGCAGATGGCGGAGCAGCTGATGACCATCGCCTACGAGAACGGCATCAACCTGTTCGACACGGCGGAGGTGTACGCCGCAGGCAAGTGAGTGACCCTCCACGTCCCCCCTCTCACATACCTCTCCTCATTGCCACGGCATCACGAAAAGTGTGATCATTGAATTGAGTAGCAGAGTCTCCGCTTTACGGGCAATCTCGCACCAAGCATGTAAGAATCTCTTCTCACGTTATTCTCCTGACGTGACTGCTCTGACCCGCACTTCTTCCTGATGTCCTTATGGGGAATATTCCTGCTGGCTATGAACTTTCATAAGAGTAATCAATAAGTTGGAAATTAAAATGAAACGAGGTGAAAAAACAAACCTTGGTGTTGTGCAGAGATGGGAATGCAGTGGCATTCGCAGCGCTCCTCATGTATTCTTTCCTGTGGTATTCAGTATTTGAGTATTTACATTGCCGTGGTTCGTGCCACACAAACGGAGTTACGCTCGTGTCTCCTGACATTTCGCCCGCTTCGTTCGTTGCGCAAGATCCGTGTCCCCCGGGCGCAGTTTGTTCAGAGTACAAACGCTCGCTGATCTGCTCACGGGCCACGTGACCCACATGCGTGGTCTATGCGCACGCGTACAAAGGCAAAGCTCCCCCGAATAGCCTCAACCGAGGGGAATGTGCTGTTGGCCGGCATGGGAGAATAGGGATAATAGCAAACCAGGAAAGCGCTCCTTCACTCGAGCACCTTTGGTGGCTAAGTCTTAAACTGTAGCGTAAGTGACTGAGTGGCTCAGAGTTGAGAGCACTGAGCCAGCACCGCTGAGTGCTTGACTTCAAAGCCGGGTGGCAGACGCCTGTGTCTTCCAACGTTGTGTGCGGTCAACATCACGTTAAAGTTGGTTCTCCACTTAAACTTACTAAATTCCGGCGCTGCAAATTAAAAAAAAAAGTCAGATCGGCCGTTGAGATGAAGAATATAACATCCCTGCCTCATTACGGAAATGAAATTGCTCGCAACGGCGCACACGTTTCGCTGATAGGCAAAACAACACATCTGCAGCGGCGATTAGGCCCAGTGTTCACCGGCTTTAAATTGCGAATTAAGTTTGACATTTTGCGGTTAACGATGCCGGGGGGGGGGCAGCGGAGGGGGGCGGTGGAGGTAGTGGCGGTGAAATGGAATGAAATAATCACATTTAAACATGGAGTCGTTTAATGTTTAACGACGCCTGCGGAAAATAAACTCAGCCGTCACTTTTGTGTGTTTCGCGCGCTCACGCCGTGATATTTCGGTGTCCAAATGACTCGCGTGGTTTTTTTTTCTCTCTCGCGTTGGATTAATCTCGGGCGGTAATAACCGCCTCGCTCTCTCGCTGCCTCCATCACCTCGCTCGCCGCTCGCCAACGAGGGAGGGCAAACCGGAGAATATTTATGGGATAATGGTGGGGAAAAGGGCAGGCGTCAATAAGAGAAGTGTGCAGAAAAGTCGCCGCCGCTGCCTATGCTTGACCCCTTGACCCCGGGTGTAATAGAAACGCGAGCTGGTTTATTTAGTTCTGCGTGGGCTTTTTTTTCGGCCTAAATTCGTACTAAGGCGTTAAGTCGTGAAACAAAAAACCCGAACAGGATTTTATACCTGGAGGTGTGAAGTGATAGTTGGACCCAGAATAGAAAATAGGAGCAAGGCTGAGTGAAGCAGTGATACCGGCTGGGGTGAAATTTCGTTCAGCCACATTGTCACTAATGATTCGAGGGAAGGAACCACGTAATGAAGGATTTCACCCTTGCGTTGACCAGAGCAGAATATGCCCACCAAGGAAATGGAGCGACAACATCAGCTTGGGTGGATTTTTGTCACGCGAGTCCATGTGAGAGAAATGGCAACGACGCTGGCTCTGAAGACGCCCTGTATCCATCAGTGGATAGATCACGGACGTGAAGCCTCGAATGGATCAGCTGTGCATAAAATTTTGCCAAAAGGAAAAGTTGTGGCGTGTGGAGATAATGGTGATTGGGAAAGAACAGTGAGCGTTAATGTGATTGTTAGTTGAGTTGGTAATGAGCCAACATCCCCCTCCAGAATATATTTATCAACAGAGAGAGAGATGTGTGTACAGAGGCCATATGGAATTGTCACGCGGTACACTCTGACATGAAATTGGCCGCAAGGGATGACGGGATATCAAATAGCGCACAGCTTTGAGGGTAGGCGTTTATCCAGCAGTAGATTAACAGAAGTGAGCTGCACGGCCCACAACAATAAGGCCAATTCCGAGCCCTAACTGCGTAAGTGCTCTGACCCTCACAATTTCAAATCGGAAGCACGTCTTGAGATCGCATGTAAATTAAAAATAAGGCTGTCACGTGGTGCGTGGCTGCCTTATCCGCTGTCCCCGATTGATTCCTCGCTTCCACTCTCTCCCGTCTGTGTTTTCTACAGCGCTTTGTGACCTTTGGGTGAAAGGCGCTTTGAAAATGTAAATAATTGTTAACGCACCCTTGTGTTCCTCCTCTGGATAACCGTCATCCCTCTGCCACGGTTCTCTGGCATTTCTATCGCTTGTTCCCTGTATCAAAGAATTCCTCCTCGAGATGTGTGGCGTTCCCCCCTAATCCGAGGAAAGGTAGAACTCGGCTTGTTTGTCCAGCATCTTGGGACGCAGTCGGTTTGTAAACGTGATGAACTACATTTTAAGTGATTTCTGTAGTTTTTTGGCAGTGATTTTCTGCACTATCTCTATGCCGGTTCATTCACTCCGTTTGATGGTTTTGCTAAGAAGGCTGAAGATGCTTCTAATATGGGAGGCAAAATATGATAAAGAAATTCTCATAACTAGAGCCGTGAACACCGACATCAATATTTAATGGCTCGGTGCTTTCAGAAGAACATAAAGAACAACCAGCGGTGCTGGTCCACGCAGCGGGCGCTTCACGTTCGCCGTACGCAAGCGCCAGCTCGCAGGGACGGTAAACAGCGATGCCGATATTCTTGCGTCACGGCTATAAAGGGGTGACTGTCGATTTGTCCACAATAGTGACGTAGAGCAGCAGCTAGGGAACGGAACGCGTCTGAGAAGATGTCAACTTCGTATATGGAGCGAGGACATCCGCCCGTGCACAGGTGCTCGTTGGAGTGGGGTTCGAGGCAGAGATTTCTAGAAGTCCGATGTTCTGCACCATCACACCACAGCAGCAGCAGCATCCCCTCACGGCACGGTGGTCGAGACAACGGTGTGGGTTTTGTACATCCCAACCTCCGCCTCTGTCCACTGCCCAGCTGTGTGGATAGATACAACTGCAGTCCAAACAGCAGGTTACATGTGGTGGGTCAAAGCGTGGGTGCTCCCATCTCTTCCGAACCGCCCGGCCAGCATGATTTCGAGGGGTTAAGTGAAGGCTTTTCCGCCAGCGGTGCGGTCGGTGAGCAATTGCAGGGCCGCACCTTTGCGTTACGTTTTGTTTGCACTCTTCGCTGTTGCTACTTGCTGACACAGTTGTCGTTTCTCCATTGTCTCATTTCTCCTTTCCCTCCCCTAAAGGGCCGAGGTTATCTTGGGAAACATCATTAAGAAGAAAGGCTGGAGGTAATTATCGGATCCCTTATCTGTCCATCTCTCCTTGCTTGCTCCTACAGTTGGGGTGACAACAGTTCCCGCTGACCACCTGGGTTTGAATCCAGGTTACAGTCACCTGTTATGAAACCGTGTTCCAGGTGCAGCGAGTTCATGGTCTCAGAGCCCCGTCACTAATAACTCCATGCAAAAAAAACCTTTGCATGTTATAAAGTTAATTCATCACTTGCGTGTGCTTAATTCCTGCTCAGACAATGATTTATTTTCGGTTGAAGTTACGCACAGCAAGCCTTCTTTTGCCAAGTCACCAAACGACTCCACACAAAAACGGCCCATGAAGCTGGCAGAATCGACGTCCATCGTTGTCCGTCAGCGTTAAGAGAAAGATGCCCCCCCCGTGCAGCCTTAACTGACTGCAGGGTCAAATGCTGTTCGTGAGCTTGGTCACCACGCACACACGCGAGCGGTGGCACTGCACTGCCCCCTGGTGGTTCCGCGTCAGCGCGTCCGCACGTCCGTCAGGCTCTCTCCGCAGCTGCACGGTGACTCGCGGAGTTCATAGCACAAGCCTGCGTTGGCTTCTTGCTTTCGGGGTTTGAGCACAGGCGGCACCTTGAAGGCCACGATCCACTCGAGGGATTGCAGGGCAATCTTTGACGGCAACCGTCACTAGCAACACGTTAAGTACGAGTGACTATGGCAACTTAATGAGTGAAGGGAATGCACTGACAGATCCATACCGTTGTGCAGACTTGTGTTTATTATCACTCAGTTGGTCACTCAGTACAATGTATCACAGTGTAACTAAATAAAACCTCCTTCCCATATGTCTCCAGGTGAAACATTACATTGTTTTGTTTTTTTACACAACCCATCAGCGCATGTGTCCTGATGTAATTTGCAAAAGTAAGTTCTTGTGTACTGGCGTCAGGGTCTACGTGTGCCAACTTTTAAATGTTTCTTTGCAGTTTACTCAATTGGGATTACACAGCAGCAATCAATTCCCTCTCCCACTAGTAGACTAATGTGGCAGGTCATTATTGTTACTGAGACTCACTTATTTTTGTAGATTATCGTGGTGAGCAAGAGCCTATCGTAGCACACACAGGGCACAAAACAGTTCTATACCCAGCGTGTGACACCAGTCCATCACTAGGCAATTTTCTCAGCAGGCCAATTAACGTAGGCAGCGGCATGCCTTTGGACGGTGGGAGGAATTCGGAGTACCCGACAGAAACCTTTGCACACACAGGGAGAATATACAAACTCCGCACAGAGAGGCACCCGGGGCTGATAATCGAATGCGTTCGAAGGCATTATTGATATTATGCAGTAGCTTTACTAACTGCGCCATTGCGCTGCGCAGCTAAATACACGTGACAGTTGAAGCTCATGTGAATGTTCTCATCTCTCTCGCTGTCTCTCGTCACCGCACTCTCCCAGGAGGTCGAGTCTCGTCATCACGACGAAAATCTACTGGGGAGGAAAGTGAGTGAGCCGCGTCCGACTCTCACCCGCGAAGCGTTTCATTGCCAGTTGTGAATATTGCTTTGCCAGTGCTACATTCAATTCCACCCTGTGGGTATCATCGATGCACACAGTAGTCAGAACTGGCGCTGGGCCTCCTTTAGGTTGGCGCAACCTTAAATGGCATGCTAAAGGCCACCGGGTGTGGTGATGGTCGCACCACTTTTTCACGCACCGTGTCAGCCCTAATAGATGCTCGCCAACACTGCTTGTCATCGGCAGTCAACACGGGCGAAACACAAGACCGTTTTTGTACACGAGCGTGTGTGATGTAATGCTATCTATACCTGAAACCTTGTGTACCACGCCAACTTTAATAGGTGCTCGCCAACAGAAATGCCATTGCATCTCGAACGAAATGGGTGATGGTTTTCCCTATGTGTGTGTGAGATGTATAAATAATCAATTTCAAGTTGTGCCCAAGTTGAAGATGAAATCCTGGAACCGTGTCTCTCTCTTGCGAACCCAGAGCGGAAACGGAACGAGGCCTGTCGAGGAAGCACATCATCGAAGGTACTTGACAAGACATCCGTGCCAGCTACCGGCATTTCTACCAAAAATATTTATAAACTTCTGAACACGTTCGCCAATAGCACTGTGCCTTGCTGGGTGGAGTTTGCGAGTTCTCTCCCCGTGTCTGCGTGGGTTTTCGCCGGGCACTCCGGTTTCCTCCCACGGTCCAAAAAACATGCCGCTGCATAGGCTAATTGGCTTGCAGACTAACTTGCCTGCAGTGCCCGGTGATG
>JAZEWT010000014.1:3069718-3080150 GCA_036362905.1 Mordacia mordax
AAAGGCACCGGAGCCGAGAGACTCGAACCCGGGACCTTCTTGCTGTGAGGCGTCAGCGCTAACCACTGCGCCACCGCGCCGCCCTGAGCATGTTTATTTTCATCCAATATACGGAAGACCAGACATGATGTTGTCTTGTTTAATCTGACGTTCTGGAGGGAGCTGTATGAGAACACGGACATTCCATCTGTGTGAAGATAACTGGCGTTGGGCTTGGGCAGGAGACGTCATTGCTGCACGGGATGATGGCCCTTGATCAAGAATAGTTAGATTCAGAAGGCTGAAGATTCCTCCAACGTGGGAGGCTTAACATGGAGAGAGGAGGAATGCTCGATAAGGCTATCCCAAAAGAGCTGCTTTTGAGAGCAATTCTCACACATCGAGCAGTGAAAGCTTGCAATCAGTTACGGCGTGTCAACCGAGGGAGCAGTTACGGCGTGACAACCGAGGGAGCAGTTACGGCGTGTCAACCGAGGGAGCAGTTACGGCGTGACAACCGAGGGAGCAGTTACGGCGTGTCAACCGAGGCAGCAGTTACGGCGTGTCAACCGAGGGAGCAGTTACGGCGTGTCAACCGAGGGAGCAGTTACGGCGTGTCAAACGAGGGAGCATTTACGGCGTGTCAAACGAGGGAGCAGGTCTGTGAGGACGTGCGTTGGGGAGAAGGAGCGTTGAAATCGACCCGCGTGCAGGAAAATTCGTGGACCGTTGCATTACGAGACCGTTAAGAGGACACCTCCATCCAGCAGTGGATAAACCATGGCTTATGATGTTGATGATGTTGCAAGGGACTTGTGATATGGGTGTAAATTCAGGAGACGAGTCAGCAATGTTCAGACAATGTTTACACGTGTTGTAATTTCCTCAGTGGCTGATGCAACCTTGCCATGAACCCGGCGACCCAAGTTACATTGCCATTAATGGCTAACTAACAAACTGACATCAGTGGGGCAAGATATCTGAACGGGACCAGAGACCCGCCCGGTTTCATTCCACCATGAAAATAAACACTCGTGCATGGAATCGATTGAGAACGTCACAATGTAGTGGGACCTTCCTGAAAAATAATTTTGAGACTCCAGGATTCCAGGATTCCTGCTAGGGTCGCCCTTGGAGAATAGTTCTGGAGTCAAGCACTCTTGCTAGGGGGTCTCCCATAGTGTTGGGGGAACTTCAAGACAAATAACGATCTGACCTTCTGACTAAAGCAAGCGCATCCGGCCATAAAGTTCTGTTCCAAAAGCCATGATTTGGGGGCGCCCGGCCAACCCGGGTCAAGCTGGAAGCCGGCCATTTAAACCAGCAACAATGGCCATATTTCATACACAGTTCATCGTCAACACCAAAAGTCCCCAGTTACTTCTGGTCACAATGACCATTACTTGACTGGACGAAGAACATTATTCAAGTGCTCTGCCAGAACGGTTTATAGACGGACAAATAAAGTTTAATACACTGCAGATAAGTGTGCCCAGGATTACAGTGATACAGTTGACCTGCCAAACATGTGCAAGCACGCCCGGTGGAGCCTGTATGTACCCCCCCCACACTCACTGTTTTCTCGCATTACCCCTTGACCCACTTGACTGTCGTCCTCGCAATCTATAAACCTTTATCAGCTCAGGCCTCCCGTAAGCCGTGCAACTCGTGTGGTCACTCCCGCTCTGAACACCTACCCTCTTCCCTGCCGCCCCCCGCCCCCCCGTGAGAGCAGACGCAGCCCCATGCAGCAGCGTCGGCCTCCATGACGCCACCCACCTCCCAATCCCCAACCCCCTTGACCCTTGCCATGCGTGTGTGTGATGTCGCGAGGGGCAGAGGAGGAGCGCTTGCCATGGCTATCCAGAAAGGGCAGCTCTTAAGAGCAAATCTCATATATCGAGCAGTGCAAACATAAACCAGTATACTGGAGGGAAATGCTGAATAAAAGAACTTGCAGGCATAGCGCTGCTGAGGAAACGTGACGCTCCAGCGTGTCCGGTATACACCTGGTTTGGTCGCACAATAATGACCAGGTAGAGGGGAATGGGAGCACTGCGTGTGAGCGCCTCAACGACGATGAAAGCCCTCAGACAACGATTAAAAACCGGCAAAACCCCTGTATGCGTCGTGTTTAACTTGGCAAAGTGTGGCCGAGTCTTTATTTCAATGAACTCTTCGTGCTTAGAACGTGGCTGTTTTCATATCTCCCCATCCTCCCCACTCGGAGCGTGATTGCACATTGGAAAACTGGCCCTGCACGTGATGTGCTTTTCCACACGTTCCCAACCGAGTGATCCCTCTGTTCATAACGGTTTCAACAGCTGCTCAATCCAAGCTGACCGCTTGCTCCCCATCTGGCGGGGGTATCGGAGCAGAATTTTTATGGCCGTGCACCCTTTTCGACGCCAACCTCCTTCAGGCGGTGGGTATTCGGATCGCTAGTTGCCTGGAACCTTTTTCCGAGACCTGATCACCAAGTGAGCCCACAGCAGGAGTTCTGGATTCCAGACCTGTTCACAAAGAGAGACCCGAGCAGGAGTGCTGCACTGCAGGTGACAGCGCTCTGGGGTTCGGTGGAACACAAACCCACTCCACTACGATAAGTCTACGATCCATGTGCGGACCCCATCACTGCGATAACTGTGTGCACCGGTGGAATGGTACAGGAGCAGCGCTCTGTGATTCGCTCGCTGACTCCACTGCTAGTGGAAGAGCCATCACATCCAGGCAGAGCTCTAGAGAATAACAAAAAGCTGGGGTATTTTTGGCTCAAGGCAAAATTGTGGCTAGACAGGGTTTTACAGTATTTAATATAATATTTTCTCTGAGGTGTGCAAATTTCAAGGTCATCCGTCAACGTTCCTTGAATAGAGTCAAAGCTAAACTAAGACAAAAGACTCTAGGCTTGCCTATCCTGAGAACTTGTTTCACATTTGTAAGTATTCACTTTTGGTTAGATTATCACATTGACCTTCTGGGACATGCATAAAACATGTTACGGGTTCAATGATTCATCGAAATCCTTGAATTAAACAGGGACGAGTCCTTGATGTTCACAGACCTCTCCAAGATGTCGTTTGGGTTGTCAAAATCATTATGACCTGCACCTGCCCAGGAACACTTATGCCTTCCTTTATTTGTTTAACAATTATTGCATTTGTTATTTTATGTCCATTCATTTATAGCCATTGTTCAATGGCTATAACTCACTTTACTCTAATTGATCTACTCTAGATATTGTTGTCGTTGACATGCCGTCTAGCGCTTTGTGACCCTCGGGTGAAAAGTGCTTTGGAAGCGCAAATATTATTATCAGTACTTGATTAATCCTGCACAGAATCGTGGGGTGCCAGAGCCAATCGCGGCAGACACAGAGCTCAAGGCAGGGCTATATCCAGGATGTGACTGGTCAAGCACAGGGCACTGGGGAAGTTTAGACAGCAGGTCAATTATCCTAGGTAGAGGGAGTATGTTTTTGGATGGTGGGAGGAAACCAGACTATCCATCAAAAACCCATGCAAACACGGGAATACGTGATAACTTCACACAGAAAGGCACTGGAGGTGCGAATCGAAACCAGGACCCCTTAATGTGAGGCGGCATCGCTGATTTTAAAACACGTTATTGTTCCTGATTTTCCATTCTCTGTCATTATTGTTGACGTACCGTTCTCTCCGCAGCTGTGCAGCGCTTTGTGACCCTCGGGTGAAAAGCGCTCTATAAATGCAATTATTATTATTAATAATAATAAACGTGCCACCAAGCCGCATTGTATTGGATGTACCCAGTGCAATTCGACATACTGTCCGGAATTTTGACTTCCTGTACAACACAAGGCGGACACTCGCAGCTCGTGGAGAGAAACACTGAATTTTGAGCCAAAGAATGCACATTACAACCTGAACACGGACAGAAGACCTGCGCAGCAAAACCTCAAACACCGATGCAGGTAGTGGTCGATCTCAGATGTTACTTGAGGCCAAATGGGGTCTTTTTTTTCAACCACGAGGTTATCAGGCAGCAATAAACTGGATCTAATCATCACTGCATGAGTGAAACTAACCGTGTGGCAGGCATTCCATTCATTCAGCTTTGTAACCACCACTAGCACGCACAAAATATACATTCACGTTTGCACAGTTAGCCATTTCCAGCACTGGGTGTTTATTCAGCTAAGAAGCACACATTGGACCGCAGTTTATCTTCAAAGTCTGGAGAGAGCAATCTATATGTATGACGTTGAAGGGGTCTGTATGTTGTTGTACAAGGGACCGTTGTTAAAATTCTAGAGGAAAGTCTGTGTGTGCAGTGGCTCTCGCGGGCTGACGGCGAGATCGGGACAGAGCGTAGTGGGAAAAGCAAATGTGAAATAAAAAAAATAAAACATCTTTCACGTGACAGCACGTCCTATGGATGACCCCAGAACCCTACCCACCACACAACAGAGCCACTCCCCGCTCCCTCAACAGGCGCCCCACCCCGCGAGCGATTCGATCACATGCTTAGCCCTTGGTCCACAACGAACCCACACCTTCATCCATAAATCACTCACACCCATCGCTCCCTACTACCTACACCGCAAAACGTGCAAGCCTTTGCAACACAAGCCACCCACACGTTTGCTCCAAAAATCACTCACCGGCATTCTACCTGCACCGAAAAATCCACCCACACTCTCTAAATCCGACACGCACGCACACCCCACAGATCGCTCACTCAGACCTCCGCACTACTCACAACAAAAACCACGCAAACCTCTGCAACACGACCTACGCACAATGCCACCTTGACCCCACTTACCATGCACTCCATCCTGCATCCAACAACTGATATTTACCATGATACCTACAATCACAAATCCAATACCCTCGCCCATTCCCTTAACCGCTCCCACAGAGCAACCCCACCGCGCAACATCTACAGCCGACAAATCACAGCACATCCGTAGCTCCATCCATACCACGCCACACTCGCACGCTCACCACACTCCAAATATCCCCTACAGAGCCTTAATAAACTGTAAGGTCACGTACCGTTCACGAGCACCAATGAATGCCAGCGTGGCACACGAGGGAGGTGGATGGCCAGCACCACACCCGGCCGCCGTGTTTGTCTCCCTAGTGTTGATATTTACACACTGCATCAGGAACTAACCTGAGACTGAGTTGACCGAGGGAAAGCACAGGATCCATTTAAAAAAATCGTCACTGGTGTTGGCCGTGAGCGAGATTCAAACTAAGGTTGCCAGATTTGTAGCCGGGCGCGCTAAGCGCTGAGCTACCGCTCCCCAGCAACACCGCTCTTCCCACACACCACTCGCCCATCCATCTCCACCCCCACCAACTCACACTCACCTCCACCATAAATCTACCCTCTCACCTCGACCATCTAAACAGCCTGACCCACGCACGCACACTCACCCACCCACCCCCTCGCCGCCGCTACCGCCCTCACGCACACACGCTGTTGTGCTAACCCCACGGAGACCCCGGCGCGAGTGACAATTCACGCCCCGGGATTAGAGCTCAACTTAATCCCAACCAAAAGGCAGATTAAAAAACAAGCCCCCCCCCATCTCTCTCTCTCTCGACAACCCGGGCGTTAGGTTTATTCTACACGTTCTGTTACTGCGTCACGGCGGCCAAAAGTATATTTTCCGATGTTGATCTTTGCATAAAATACAAGCTTAGACAAAGAGCCCACTTGTGGTAAGGACTGCTTTGTGTTTTCGAGGTGCGGGCTGCTGTTGAGGCCAACATTAGTCTTACGTCTCACAAGTCGTGTTGACAATCACAAACACAATGACCGCCCAGGTAGCAATGTTTTCGGTTGAGTCGACCTACTGAAGGTCCAGTGCACGTTCAGATACCTCAGTGTTATTGATTAATGTATTGCGTTGAAGAGTGTGCGTGTGCACCACTGCCAACCCGAATAACCCCAAGTAATATTTAATGTACAAATGTGTTAGTTTAACTTGACTTATGAACCTGGCGACTCGAGTTCAATCACCGGCCACGGTAAACATCAGTGGTGTGTGATGTCTGAAACAAATCCAAAACACTTCAGAAAACAATCATTAACAATTACACGACTGAAGTCAGCAAACAACGCCTTAACACTACTTTTCTCACTCTAATCTCACAAACACGTCATAACAATAGCATTTATTATTTTTAGACTCAACTCGTGTAAGCAAAGGCATGATTTCATCACGACGCCAAATCCTCGTCCCAAAACATTTAATGATCAACAGTTATTACACAACTTGAGTTAACAGGGCCTGTTTGCGCTTTACACAAGTTCTCTCACGAAACTCTCCACAAACATTTTACAATGCCACCAATTAAGTCGCTAAGCACCACCATCCTGCCTGCGTTGCTTGATTAGTCTCAGCGATAAATATGCCTTCAGCACTCTGCCTAGCGTAAGCAAAACATCCGAAACCTAACTGCGGTCCAATTATAGTAATAGGAAACTCTATAAACATGTACCTAAAGTTAAAAGCTATCTAACCCCTCGAGCGTTAAAGTCGCATTAAAAGTCGAATTAAAAGTGCGTTGCACTCAGGTGTGACGAATGCTAACCGCATGGACGTAAAATCATCATCAGCACGCATCGCTGCGCAAGCTTTATCAGCGATGTTACGAATCGCAAATTTATTAGTAGCGGCCACAACTAATTAAAGAGTTTTATTTTTGACATTACCAGATTTTCAGTCGCATTTAGCCTGCTCCAGCAATAGCCATGACACGTACAGATGCAGGGCGATGCAGGGCGATGCAGTTATTGACTGTCAAAGTGGATTTATAGTTAAACGCGTATTCGGGCTCTGCTGATCTCCGTGTCACAGCCATCCGCAGTCGGTGGTGAATCTTCCCGTGTTGACAAGTGAGCTCCTCCACACGGCAACCAGCTGTAGACCAGTGACGTGGTACGCGTGTGATCGACCCCACGCGGCTGATGAGTTGATTCGACTCCTAACTAGGATTTGAACTCTTGAATTACCCATTGCGAGCCACTCCCGCTGATGACACCCAAATACGCATTCGATATACAAAGGATTGAATCTGCTATAAAGAGGACCATTGCCAGAATCGTCGCCCATCATATTGTCTTTTGAAAGCCGCACTGTGGTTGACGAATGTGAGTTTTATGTTAAACATACCGAGGGAGCATATGATACAGAAACCAACATTTATATCAAAAGTTCTACGTGTATCCCATTAACCTCAATACAGAACACTCGTCAAATCTGTTTGACACTCCTGTCAGATGTAGAGCCACAGTATCGAATACAATATGTTACGGGTAATGAGAAAGCGGTAAGATAGCTTACCTTTGGTTTCACGTGTTATTGCTTTGGTAAGTCCGGGCGTCCGTTGTATCGTATGAATCACTAACTTCACTGGGTACTTTCTGCTGTAATAATAAACATCTGAAAATACAACCGCCCTCTACAATGCAGCATCATCAGCCCTATGCTCAATCCACTGCTGGATGTATGCCTTCCCAAGGAACCCACCATCGGCCACGATTCTACGGTGTAGTGATGTACGTACAGCATCACGTGCACCACCAGCTGTCAACTCTGACGAGCAGCCACTGCATTACGGAAGGAGCCTGGCAAAACTTTGCACTTCTCTATCACACGCTTGAGAACTTCACACACAAACACCATGATGTAACTCCCAACCCACTACAACGGTGTGCATTAGCGCCGTTCTCTCCGTAGCTCTGTGCAGCGCTTTGTGGCCCTCGGGTGAAAGGCGCTATCAAAATGCAATTATTATTCTCCCGTTGTTGACGTGCCGTTATCTCTGCTCTGTGCAGCGCTTTGTGACCCTTGGGTGAAAAGCGCTCTATAAATGCACTTATTATTATGAACCTTTTCTGCGCATTGCCTGACAGCTGCCCTTTCGGGTTAGCAGTGGCGAGCGTTCGGTTCTCGCCCCTTTAAGCCTCCCAGGTTGGAGACACATACAGGGTGCAAAAGCGTGACCAGGAGCAATTCTCATGACATCGATCCGCAAAGCATACATCAATACAGTGCGTTTTTCCGTTTATATATTTGCATCGGAGATACGGGAGCGAGGGTGGTCGGGGCTCTCGGCTCTACCGGGCTCTACGGACCCTCGGGGCGGTCAGCTCACTAGGAAACGCGGCGGGTCCACAACAAACGCGCTAGGCCGCACCGGAAGTTTACATCGAAACGCGGTTCATTGTCAGCCCCTCGCATCGCCTGACACCACGGCAGCGGTGAAGCGTTTCGGGTTAGCAGTGGCGAGCGTTCCGCAAGGACGATGAGCAATCACGGTGTGGGTGCTTGACGGCCGAGAGCGACCGCCGAGCGCCAGGGGACGACGGAAGGAAGGCAGACGCGCGACTGCACGCATTCACCCGGCGAGACGCAGCGGCGAGTGCAGCTCGGCGTGCAGATGCCAGGCCGAGCCGTTGATGTTATTACAGCAACAGCACCGAGACATCGCGGCACCGTCGGCGGTAGAAGCCGCCTTAGCAGCCTTAACGGCGCCCGCCCCCCTTCCTCCAGCTGCGGATAGAACCTGGGGGACCCACGGCTGATCTCACTGCGCCTCGAAATCCCTACAACACACGCGCTCGTCCCGCCGCGCGATTGGTCCGCGCGAACCCTCGCGCGCGCCCTCCGCCAATCACACGGCTTGCAGGCGCCGCGCGCGGCGGGCTCCGGCCAATCGCGACCGCGCATTGCCGATCCGTACTGGGAATTCCGATCGACGGATGGGAGTGGGGGAGAGGGGAGGGGCGCGCGGTGGCGTTGCCAATTCTAGAGGTTTTGGCTCCAGTTCTTATTCCCTTCATGTTTGGTCTCTCCCCAGCACCCACAGAGTTACGGTTTTATAAAGATTTACTTAATTTTATCCACAAAAGTCACAGTGAGTCATGGGACTCGTTTTCAGGATGCGTCTCCCCTGCATTGCCTTTTCATGTTAAGACTAATCTTATTGTCAGAAACCGCTTATTCCTGTACAGGGTTGTGGTGAGCCGGAGCCTATCCCGGCATACACAGGGCGCAAGGCAGGGATATACCCACGATGGGACTCCAGTCCATCACCGGGCACTACGGGCAATTTAGTCTGCAAGCCAATTAACCTATGCAGCGGCATGTTTTTTTGGACTGTGGGAGGAAACCGGAGTGCCCGGCGAAAACCCACGTGGACACGGAGAGAGAAGCTCGCAAACTCCACACAGCAAGCGGCACCCGAGCCGAGATTCGAACCCGGGGCCTTCTTGCTGTGAGGAGGAGGCGACAGCGCTACCCACCGTGCCACCGTGCCACCGTGCCGCATGTGAAGGCGTTTTATTTTAAGCAGAGGAGAGGAGGAACGCGCGACACGACTATCCCGAAAGAGCAGCTGTTGAAAAAAAAATCTCATGGATCGGTGAAAACCTACGCCACTCGACAAGATGATTCCGTCAATTAATCGTGAACGTTTATGATACAAGTGGGAGGAAACCGGAGCACCCGGAACAAACTCACGCGTGCGAGGGAGCAACGCTCTATGCGCTCCCCTATGAGCTCCCCTCTCCACTGATAAGCGAGCAACTTTCCAAGCAACTTTCTGATAACGGTGATATTAAGTCGACTGAAAAGCTGTTTCAGGTACCGGGGAGGGGGGGGAGGCTGTTGCAGGTTGTGTGTCTATAGAAGGTGGATAAAGGCGCAGCACTGCAATTCCATGCGCCACTGCCAGCAGAATGCGCCTCGACTTAAGAGCTCTGGAGGACAGCCTTCTTACACAAGGTTTTTTTTTTAAACCTATTCTTCCTCCCCGCTGGCTCGACATCGTGCAAGAGGTGGTGGGAGTTACTACGTTTAAGGTGATGTAAATTAAAAGTCATAATCATATCCACCAACGGACAAGGGGTTCCCCCCCCCCCCATGTCAGTCACGGGGTCGGGGGAGGGAGCTGACCATACTTCACCACCCCGGTCAGTGCGGGTTGACAAACGAGGTGGTGCAAAGCCGCTCTGACATCACTCGCAACATAAACACGTTCGGTTAAAGGCGCAGCCCTGCAAATGTCTAGCCAACACCACTGCTGGCAGAAGGGACCTCCACGAGAGGGGAGTTCTGAAGAGAGCCTCCTCCTGTACACAAGGTATTTGGATCCCACTCTTCCTCCTCAAGAGCAGACTTCTTGTAACAAACACACGAAGAGAACTCACCAATGATTCCCATACTCATTTATGTGGAGTTTGCGTGGTCTCTCCCTGCGTCCGCGTGGGTTTTCGCCGGGTACTCCGGTTTCCTCCCACTGCCTAAGTTAATTGGCCTGCTGAATAAATTGCCCGCAGTCCCCTGCGTTGGGCCGGCGTCCCGTCACGGGCATAGCCCTGCCTTGCGCCCTGTCTCTTCCCGGATAGTTTCAACCCCCCCCCGCCGCGATCCGGTACAGGACTAATCAGCGAC
>JAZEWT010000014.1:3080157-3091404 GCA_036362905.1 Mordacia mordax
TTAAACATCCCCCCCCCCCCAGTTTGCGCCAGTCGCTCGGGCAGCGCGCCACCTATGCATGATACCAATTGCAAGGGGAGACGATGACGGTGATGTTGGGACGCACGCACCTTCAAGGCTCCTTGTCGCGCGAACTCGAGGGCCAGCTGTCGCCCGATGCCCCTGCCGCCGCCTGTGATGAGCACCACGTCCTTGGACAGGTCGCGGGCCGGCGCGGGGGCCACGAGGAGCGAGAGCAGCGCGCGGAGCAGGCAGCGGAGAGTCTGCAGCACCAGCAGCAGGAGCAGCGCCAACAGGGCCACGCTACCTCGCCACGTCGCCATCCCACGCGTTTGCCTGCCCCTGTTTGTCTCTCGCCTCTCTCTCTCTGTGTCCGTGTGTGTGTGCGTGTGTGTGTCCGCCCTGTCTGTCTCCGCAGCGTTAACCGCGCCCTCGCTCCCCCGCCGCCCAGATCTCTTCTGCTCCGCCGCCGCCACCGCCGCCGCGGCTACTGCCGAGCGGACCTCCTGCCTGCCCCGACCGAGCTGGACTCTCTGTCCCTCGGTGTCTCCCCGAGGGCGGTGCGTGTCGGCGCGTGTCTAAGTAGTGCCTTGTGTGTGTGTGTGTGCGCGCGTGTCGTTCTGTCTGTCTTGGCAGCCTTAGCCGCGCCCTTGGTCCCACCTCCCTACTCCTCTGCCACCACCACCACCACTACCTACGTCCCTCCTCTGTCTCACTAATCTCTCATCGTCTCTCTCCGTCTGTGTGTGGTCTGTCAAAGCTGCAGGATCTGTCTCGTCCTTGTGTTGTCTGGTCACGCTCGCCTCCCTGCTCTACGCCACCAACCTCCTTGTGAATGTATCTCCGTGTCTGCCTCTCGTCTGCCGCTGTCTGTCTCACTGTGTCTGTCTAGGCTGCTGCTAGCGTCCCCTGCGGTGTGCAAGTCGCTCCCTCCTCGCGCCCTTCTCTCCGTGTTTCCTCTGAGCCCTACCAGTTCAAACGTTTGTTGCGTCGCAGGAATCCCGCATCCAGAGCTTGCAAGCTCACTGAGTATTTGCTTCTATAATTAACAGCTACCTATCAACTCCCACCAGCTTACCTCCCTCCGTCTCTCCCTGGGTGTTAATCTCGCTGTCCTGTCTATCTGCACTCTTGCGTAGTAGCGCCTCACTCCTGTCCGTGTCTCAATTCGGTGCCAATCTCAGCACCATTCCTACCACTGTCTCCTGTTGTCTAACGAGCCGCCAGCCCTGTCTTTTCTCTCCCGTACGGGTGTTCTAGTCTTCCCACCACCTCCTCCTCCTCCACCGTGTCTCACGGCGTCGATGTCTGTCTCAGTGTCTCTGCAAGGCAGCGCCTTTACGGGCACCCAGCGTGTGTACGCGCGCCTCTTGTACTGTGGATATGCGTGTCTGTGTTCGTGTCTGTCCCAGCCGCGCCTGGATTAGGTGTGTGTCGACTTTATCCCAGATGTGTGCGAGATTCTATCCCAACTGTGCGCGTGTGTGTATACCTGTGTGTGTGTGTGAGAGTTTCTATCTCAGCTGTGTGTGTGTTCGTGTGTGTGCGTGAGAGTTTCTATTCCAGCTGTGTGTCTCAGTGTGATGAGTTTGTAACCCAAATGTCCCCCCCCTCCACCCGCCTCTCAAAACCCGGGCCACCCCCTCGCCCACCACCCCGCCCACCACAACGAACTGATGTCGCTGCTCCTTCTGCTGTTGCGAGCTCGTGTTGCCCTGTCACCTATCTCGCCACGGCCCTGGGGGACGACGATGCTTCCTCGAGCGAGAGGGCACGTGGCGCGTGTGTGTGTGCGTGTGTGAGTCGCCCCCAGGGCACGCACGGGACGCGTGGTGGCGAGTCGCCCTTACACGCGCACGTGGGTGGCTGAAGAAGCTGTTCCCGATCCTGGAAACCAGCAGAGTAATACAACTGAATAAATAAACGTCGCCCTCCTCTCTCCACGGCTGAGCACACGCACCCTACACACATACCGATATCATAATAAATAACAATTGCATATACACAGATACTCACGTGCAAAGACCCCCGTTCAGCTTTAACAGACTGTAGGGGCAAGCGCCTTTAGCGAGCACCTATGAAGATCGACACGGCAAACGAGGTGGGTGACCAGCACCAGGCCGCCTTTGTCTCCCGAGTGGAAATGTGTTGCACACTGCACTGGGGGTGGTAATTCGAGGCTCGGTCAGTCAAGGGCAGGGCCAGTTTATAAAATTGTCACTTGTGTTGGTGGGATTTGACTTGCGTCGTTAGGTTGGTCGCTCAGCGCGCTGAGCGACCGCATACACACAACAGCAACAAGCGCCATTCGTAACCACGTGGCGGTGACGTCACCACGGCGCCTGTGCCAGGCCATATGCACATTGAAGCCACGTGAAATGTCGTAGGCTCTGCCAGCAGGTCACATGACAGACCCAGGTACCATGAGTTGTCGGAGACCATGGCAGATGTGCCACCTGTGCTCCCTCATCGACCAACTTGCTGCGGCAGAAGCTGAAGAAGAGGAATATGGCCATGGCAGCTCCTGCCCCAAAAGGTCAGGTATTAGCCCTGTCTGCAAGAGGCATTGTACAACCTGCACCGGATTATATGGTCACCAGCATACTCACAAACAGTGATGGGAGGAGTCATCTTGGGACATGATGGACGATGCCAGTGCAATAGAATGGTACCGGTCTTCAGCAAGTCTGCTCAGCATCAAGTCCTGTGCCACATCAGCCTATCTCCTCCCTATCCCGTGCCATGCCCGTTTAGCCCAGCTCTATCCGGCCAAACAAGCTGCTTGGGCATGCGGTGGCTGGGCATATGGGCTACATGACCCAGCCACGGCAACACCGCCTGCTGGAGGAGCTCACCAACGACACCTTGTCCAGATCTTTCAAGAATGGGTGACCTCACACAATCCAATCTGATAAACCCAGGATGAATCGTAATCTGGCCAACCGAAATTTTTCAAATCGGTGCAGATGTTCCATCAGGGGAGTCCACGTTTCGCAAGCATTGAGAGGTCAGGGCAGGATCACATGTAAGAAGACTTGAAGCTTCGTGTGGAGCAACAGGACAGGCAGCTTCCACACAAAGTTACACATCCGAAGAAAATATAATGTCGCCCGACTGATTCAGAATGAGTCCTCCGCTGCTAAGGTGGAACGGCCATCAGCACACTGCTCAGGTACAGAAACATCTCCACTCTCTCCGTAACTGCCCCATCACTCATGGAGAGTGGAGTCTTTGGTGGCATAAAATACCCAGGAAAGTGCTTGTTTTTGGTGGGGCTGATGGTAATACCACACCTCTCTGTGGCGCGCTCTAGGTTCAATAGCAGAACCTCTAACTCCTGAGAGTGCGCTGTAATTACCACATTATCGCAATACACAACATGATTGGCCAATAGAGAACCATCCCTTAACCGCACTCAGCCTCCCATTATGCTTGTACCAGATGGAAAATCCACCGGCATATCCGTGAAACTACATGGTCACAAAGTGTGTTAAACAATGTAGGGGCCAAAAGGCATACTTGTTACAACTCAAGGTGACCAGGGAATGTCTTACTCTCGACCACGTACGTGGTTTTACCCGGGTTTTGCCCACCATGATGGTTCTTAATGATTGTGAGAAGGGACCCCGAAATCACGAAGAAAAAAAACACCACAGCCATGGCGTACTATTGGTATCGTAGGCCTTGACCAGGTCAATAAAGCAGAGATGCAGGTTCTGTTGGAATTCCTTACATCTCTGCTCTAGAATCCAAACAGAGAATATGGCGTCTATGCAAGACTGCCCCTGCCTGAAACCACATTGGGGTTCTGCAAGCCTCTCCTCAGCGTATCTGCTAAGGAAATGTTAAATAATCCTTGTCAGGACATTTCTAGGCACGCTAGAAATGTCCTGGCGAGATGCCCCTGCAGTTGTTACAATCGGTGCGGTCCCCAATCTTAAATAGGGGGGCCACTAGGCCATCCTTCGGATCCTGAGGATCCCGTTCTGTGCTCTGGAAGATTTTAATAATGCCATATAGGGTTGTCTTTAGACCAACACCACCTTCCTTCAGCATTTTGTTTGAGAGATCATCTCTGCTCGGTGTTCTTCCTGTTTTGAAGCTCTGGATGCTGATCTGAGGCTCTGGACCCAATACACATACAAATCCATGTACGCACATTCATCGATACATTTACACGATGTCCACCTGGGGGGGAGGGGGGGGCTCAGGAACGGTTCATATGCACCGTATGAACGTCACTGTGACGGGTCGCGAGCGTGTGTGCACACACGTATAGGGTAGTGACTCGGCCACGTGTGCTCACACGCGGATGCGTGACAGAGCCTGCCTGTGTGATCCAGCCACGCTAATCTCGGTATCTTATCGAATTCTGCGTGGCTTACCTCTGCCTTTGTGTGCTCCGACCGCGCCGTATTGTCGAGTCAAATGTTGTCCTCTGCCTACTCTTCTCGCGTTACACTTTATTTAATTCGCTCCCGCTTATAACAATGTCCGTAATTTATCACGTGTGGAAGCGGCGGCGCAGCGGTCAGCGCGCTCCCCAACGAACCCGGCGACCCGAGTCCGATTTTGTTTTACCGGCCCTGGGCCTCCCCTAGGTCGACTCAGATCAAAGTCCAGAAGTACCGCAGCAAACGGCTGTCAATCAACTCCGGCCCTCTCAGCTCCCTCGATCGCATATGGTGATCATTATCAGTTCAGTACCTGTACCCGGTAGCGGGGGGGACGCAAGGCGGGGCTATACCTATCATGTGACGCCAGTAAATCGCAGGGTACTTTTTCGGGCAACTTTACTCGGCAGGCCAATTGACATAGGCAGCAGCGAGTCTTTGGACGGTGGGAAGATACCGGAGTACCCGGTATCGGGGGCGCATTCAGCCGCTCTGCTCCCTGTCTCTGGAATTCATTACCACCCGAACTCAGAAATGTCGATTCATTCCATCATTTCAAATAACAACTCAAAACACATCTGTTTAAAACTGCTCTGTCTTGTTGAATTGTTTTTATATGAATTTTTTTTATATTTATATATTATTTTTATTGTTGCTTCTTTTTAATGTGTTTTAATTATGTACGGTGTCCTTGAGTGCCCAGAAAGGCGCCTTCAAATAAAATGTATTATTATTATTAACTCCGCACAGAAAGGCTCCCGAGCCGGGAACCGAACCCGGATTTTGTTTGCTGTGAGGCGACAGCGCTACCCACTGCGCCACCGCGCCTCCCCTACTCAACCACCCACCCACCCATTCACTCCGTATCTCATCTCATTATCTGAAACCGCTTAATCCTATATAGGGTCACGGTGAATCTACGGTCAAAAACCAGCATCTGCTGCTGATTGCTCATCTCATCTCATTGTCAGAAACCACTTCGTCCTGTACAGGGTCGCGGTGAGCCGGAGCCTATCCCGGCAGACACAGGGCGCAAGGCAGAGATATACCAACGATTTGACGCCAGTCCATCACCGGGCACTGCGGGAAATTTAGTCTGCAAGTCAATTAACCTATGCAGCAGCGTGTTTTTTGGACTGTGGGAGGAAACCCGAGTGCCCGGCGAAAACCCAAGCGGACACGAGGAGAGAACATGCAAACTCCACACAGAAAGGCTCTCGAGCCGAGATTCGAACCCGGGACTTCTTGCTGTGAGGCGACGGCGCTACCCACTGGGCCACCGTGCCCAGTTGTTGCTCGATGTACCCTGCCACGTGCTGGCGTCCTGTCCTGTGTGTATCTCTACCTCGTGTCCTGTGTCTACCGAGATAGCCTCTGGCTTCACCGCGACCCTCTGGAGGATTAAGCGGCGACTGATAACCGCGTGGGTTTTCGCCGGGCACTCCGATTTCTGGAGCGCCCGGCGAATTAACCTATGCTGCTGCCCAGGTTAATTGGCTGCAGACTAAATTGCCCGCAGTGCCCGGTGATAGACTGGCGTCCTTTCGTGGGAATATCCCTGCCTTGCGCCCTGTGTCTGCCGGGATAGGCTCTGGCTCACTGCGACCCTGTACAAGACTAAGCGGTTTCTGACAATGAGATGATGATAATGAATAGGGGAGGACAAGCCATGGCTAAGTGACAGGCAAGGAGCTGGGACGCTATACGTAAGGGGGGGGAAGGGGGGTTTATTTTCGTCAGTGTTAAAGATAAGAGAATTGTCTCAGCGTGTATATCACCGTGTGTGTAAGCACGTGCCTTCTGTGTGTGACAAGTATGTCAGTGTGTATATAGATTCGTCTCTACCCGAGTTGGCTGTGCGGGTGTACGCGCGCGCGCGTGTGTGTGTGTGTGCAAGCACGTGTCTTCTGTCAGCGTGTGTTCGTGCATTAGAGAGGAGAGAGTCTGGGGGTGCTGTGTGCAAACGTGCGTGTTGTTGTGTATGTGTGTGTCTCTCTCTGCGTGTGTGGGGAGCGGTGGCCCAGCGGTTAGCACGCTGGGCTACAAAACCCGGCGACCTGAGTTCGACTCCCGCTCACGGCCAATACCAGTGACGAATTTCTGGACCGGTCCTGGGCCTCCCCTAGGTCGACTCAGCCTCATATGAGTACCTAGTGCAATGTGAAAATATTGCCACTAGGGAGACAAAGGCGGCCGGGCGTGGTGTTGGTCACCCACCCCCTCTAGTGTCGTGTCGACCTTCATAGGTGCTCGCTAACAACACTTGACCTAACATTCCGTTAAGGCTATACGGGGATCTTTGTTCATGCGTGTAAGATAGATGTTAATGATTATAACGGAAGGTACCAAGTGAGCTTGCAAGCTCTAGATGTGGGATCCCAGCGACACGTTCACACTGGCCAGAGCAACAATGCATTAAAGCGAAGGGTAAATAAACTTACTGCTAAAATACGTGCTTAAATAATAATATTTACATTTTTAAAGCGTCTTTCACTCGAGGGTTACACAGCGCTGCACAGAGCTGTGGAGAGAACGGCATGTCAACAAAAACATCTGAGTAGATTAATTGGAGTAAAACAATGGCTATAAATCAACGAGGGACGTAAAATAACAGATACAATTATTGTTATACAAATAAATGTAGGAATAAGTGTTCCCCAACAGTGGCAGGTCAACAGCAAGCCATTATCCAAGCATAATAACATAGAGCCGCATCAACAGTCCCAGCCAGAGGACTTGAAAGCCTTACGGAACAAGTGGGTCTTGAGACGGGATTTGGAGATGTCCAGGGACTCAATGGAAGGGAGTTCCAGAGTCTGGGAGCAGCACAGAGCGAGAAGGCTCTGTCACCCATCGAATGGAGGTGCGATCTAAGTAAACGCAGCAACCCCGTGTTGGAGGATCGGAGGGTGCTGAAGTAGGTCACGGATGTATGTCGGAGCAGCGCCAGTGACAGCCGTGTAGGTGAGAAGGAAGGTCTTGAAATGAGACATAAATGAAACAGTGATCATGAGAGTAACCAGGGACGCACAAGATTACACAATTAAATAAACTCACGGCTTGAACTTGTACAAAGAATGTCATTTGTCGGTGAGCTTCCCACGGTGGCCCAGTGGGTACCGCTGTCGCCTCACAGCAAAAAGGTCCCGTGCCTTTCTGTGTGGAGTTTGCATGTTCTCTCCCCGTGACAGCGTGGGTTTTCGCCGGGCATTCCGGTTTCTTCCCACAGTCCAAATAACATGCTGCTGCATAGGTTAATTGGCTCGGAGACTAAATTGCCCTCAGTGCCCGGTGATGGACTGGCGTCCCATCGTGGGTATATCCCTGCCTTGCGCCCTGTGTCTGCCGGGATAGGCTCCGGCTCACCGCGACCCTGTACAGGATTAAGCGGTTCTGACCACGAGATGAGATGAGATGACACCTTTACCAACCGTTCCTCTAAACACAAAACACTACCAACACTAAAAACAAAGTATCAACCACAACCCACAACCAGTGCTTCCTAATGCCATAAAATATTCTCGATATTTCGAGTTAGCTCGAGAAAGATGCCCATGAAATGCTTGCGGTTTTAAGGCCCTCACGAAACCCCCATCTTGTCCAATCAGAACACGTCGGCCACGTTTGTTTACACTCTTAAACAAAATAGGATAAAAAATATTTTTTTTAATGATCCGTTTTTACCACACTCAAAAGTCAAAAAAGGAATGCAACTAAGAAATGGGAAGATCATCCATAAGCAATGTCAAGGGTGGTATGGTTAACGTCACTAAAATGTTGGTGAAGATTTATTTTCATCTATGTCAAAGGTCACATGTTCCTCACCATTCGGAACACGAGTTTCTCTCTGCCCCCATCTTCAATAAGTGTATAGAGAACTGTAGAGCTGGGACATTTGTTAATACCAGGACGGCACTGCCTCCTGGCTGCTGTACTCTAGCTTGGTCTGCGATTCCTCAGCGATTGCGAGAAGCAATTTGTACCAAATAATAATAACTGCGAGAGCGCTATTCACCCGAGGGTCACAAAGCGCTGCACAGAGCCGTTCATAAGGACCCACACAGTTGTGACTTTAATAGCGGCAAGAACTATGAAATACAATTCGAACAACACAACACTCTTCAACATAATACACAGCACGGTGGTTATGTTTTGAATATACGCGACATTATATTATATTTGTTTATATATATGCCTACAGCGACTCACAGATATCCACATAGTTTCACGGTGAACTCTGTGGATCTTAGCGATCCACAGAAATCTTAGCGATCCACAGAGATCCATTCTCACGGATTCTGGTTCTCATACAGCCCCAATGAGGTATAGAGGTCCATTAAAACAAACATCTCTTGAGACACATAGATACTCAAGAGACTCACAAAGCCCCATAAAGACACATGGACACATGGAAATAAATACAGATGGTGGGTAACGTGGGTAACTGTTAATGCAACTTCCTAACAGCTTGACTGCTTCCAACACATTGGCCCTTCAGCCTTCCTTCCAAATCCCCTTGCACCTCCTATCACTCTACGAAACACTACACACTATGCTATACATTACACTATACGCTACATACACTACACTATACACTACACACTACATACACCTTACACGACATACACTACACGTACACACAAATCCCCTTCCTCTACCTATCACAACATTATACACTACATACACTGTACACTACTGTATACACTACACACAGTATACACACTATATTATACACTACATACACTATACACCACTGTATACACTACACACACTATATTATACGCTGCACACAAATCCTCTTCCTCCCCCATCTCACCATCGTCGGGGGGACCAATTCTCTAGATTCAGTACAAGCTGAACTGTGGACCGGTAGCGGCAGTGTCTCGCCAGACGAGATAGGCGTACGCTTGAGGATCAATAAAAAGTTCCCCTTTAACACGATTCAACAAGTGGCGTAAGTGCAGTACATATATATACACACACACAATCGTGCCATCGTGATGGCTGACTCTCTCTAAACACACACAAGCGAACGAGACAAACCGTGCCTCCTCCGTGCTCTCTCCCAGGATGTGGACTCGAACTTGTCACTTGCCGATCAGGTCGCGCAGGCGCTGTGCTCCGTCCTTTTCACCGCCAGCGCACCGCTAGGCACGAGGGGGGGGGGGCAGGGGTCACGCTGGCGAAGTATGGCAAGGTCCGATTGGTTGTATTCTTCGCTTAATCTCTCCAATTTACCGGGTAGTTGCTAATTATGGCACAGGCAACCTCCTCGCCCAGTGGCACCCTTTGAGTGAATTCACACTAAATAATTACGTGTTTAATTAAAGAACTATGTACTGGCCCGCTACAGCTTTGGCTAAATCTTATAAGACTCTTTGCTCCGGCGTGCTTTCCCTGAATCCTCTCTCGCTCTCGCTGTTCCAGCGAGAAAATCTCCCCTGAATGTCCCCCCCCCCCTCCAATTCTCCGGGATCATCGAGAGTTAAGCCTGCTTAAGGAACACGCACTCCCTGTTACTGCACACACACACAAAAAACCCCACACAACACATGAATCCACAACACCCACCTAGAATAAGTGTCGCAGGAATACCGCATCTAGAGCTTGCAAGCTCACTGGGTACGTTCTGCTGTAATAAAAACATTATCTGTATTGAAGGTGTTTTGTTGTTGTTTTTATTTGTGATTGTTAATCACAAATAACTACGCAGTTAGAAGAGACCGCATCATTGTACGGATGTGGGTTTTCACGCCTCTCCGAGAAAGGAGGAGCGTTCGACACGGCTATCCCGGAAGAGCAGCTTTCGGAAGCAATCACCAGGCAGCATCATTGCCACACGGTAATGTTTGTGGTACAGATGTGTCGGTTTAATTTGGCAAAACAAGGAAACGTCTAAAAAAGGCCACGCATTGTTATTGACGAAAGCGTTCATGGTGTTATCTTGGTACTCGTGCACCGCTATCAAGAGTACTTTCAAGAACCGACATCAATACCGACTGTTTAAATACTAACCAGCTCTCTCCAGGGATAGGATCCGGCTCACGGCGACCCTGTCCCACACCAAGTGCACACCTCGGCGTGCACACCACGATGCCTTGATAGCAGTACTGTAACACGGTGTCACATGAACGCTCCTCGGGTAATAATAATATTTCCACTTCTAGGTCGCTTTTCACCCGAGGGTCATTCGTGGCATGTGAACGGTCACCCAGATCACGCGCAGACATCGCATAGCGGACAAGCGGTGTCGTACAGGAGTTTGCGCGAGTTTGCTGAGCAAACTGAGCAGATGAGTCCCGAGGACTGAGCTTAAGGTGACGTCTCGAGTTGGAGTCAAGGCGAAATCAGTGCTGCTCGGATCACAGCAAGATGGTTCGGCGAGGCCTACACCGAGGGTTAAATCTCGCGGTTATGGTTACGGCTGGGGATGCTATTGAGAGTTAGTAGCTAACATTAGGGTTATAATCAGCTGCCCGGTTAGCGTTAGAGCCAAACTTACGGCATGAACTAAATCATTAGGGCAATAAGTTGGGATTCGTTTAGGAACTAGCTGCTAAAATTAGGGCTATCAACTTGCGTAAGTCCTAAGATATAATTTGAAGCTGGTGTCTGGGCGAGGTCTAGCGTTAGTGCTTAGGGCTAGAGATCAGTACAGGAACAGGTAGAGGGATGGGGGCTCTGGGTCGGGGTTGAGGTTGGAAGAAGCGTTCGGGTTAAGCGCCAGACCTCGTGATAGGGCTGGGGTCGAGGTCACCTCCTCCTCTGTGAATATGAAGTGTGGAGCGTGCGCGGAGTGTGTGGAGAGCGCGGGGAGAGCGGGGAGAGCAGGGGGGTGAGTGGGGGGTGCAGG
>JAZEWT010000014.1:3101390-3112132 GCA_036362905.1 Mordacia mordax
CAAAAGATGACTCGACACATGCATAGTACCCACACATATAAAGGAGCAACAGACACTACACACGCACACTGCACCTGAGGATACCTCTAACGTGAGAGGTGAAACGTCGCGAGGTGGAGAGAGGAAGCGATCGACACGGCTGTCCCGAGAGAGCAGCTTTTAGAAGCAATCATCATGCGTCGAGCCGTGAGAACCTACATCATTACAATTATAATTGCATTTATAGAGCGCCTTTCACCCGAGTGTCACAAAGCAGTAATCACATGTTTTCGGGTTGTTTTTGTTATTTAAATATACACACATACACACACGACTGCATAAACATACATTAACGAACATCGTGCCTTGACCGTGCTTTTAAGAAGGTCCATCGCCCGAAACGTCGGCTTATTATTACATGATTTAGGCCGATGCGAATACGTTGTGAGCTTGCATCGATGCAGGGTTTGTGCGGCTCGCCGACACTTGGGGCTCACGAGCAGCTGCTCTTTCGGGAGCGCCGTGTCGAGCGTTCCTCCGTGGCGACGTTTCGCCTTCCGCGCGCCCCCCCTCCCGCGCTGCCGCGGATTTCTAACCGGTGCTGCGGTGACGTCACGGTCGCCGAGGTGACGGTTGCCTAGCGACGAGCGTTTGAAGCCATCCAAGGCACCCTTGCCATTTAAGCCTTAGCGCTTCAAGTTACAATTTTTTTTTATAAACCAAATTAACTATATTTGCCACCACCACCACCCCCCCCGCTCGGCCAGAGGTACCGTCGTCGCTTCGAAAACACGGCAAATAAACATCGCTAGTTAAGCGGACAATTAAGCGTGACGTTGATGATACGTGGGACTTGCGGCCTAGTGCAGGCTTCTTCTCGGCTCGCGCGGTTGTTTTAATAAAGTTTCAATGACAGCTGGCTTAATAAATGTGCTCTGTGTTAAAGCTGCAGCAGAAGGGGTTTTGCAACTACGTTTTTTGTTTTGTATTGTTACAATGTATGTTGCCCCCTTCGTATTAACGTTACCGTGTCGAGGATTCACCACGACACATCACAAGGCTATTAGGATATATCATGTGATCAGAATGTGCCAATTTATGACTGCTTAAGCGGCGCGCCGGTGTGTTAGAGAGTAACACGCCGGTGTGTTAGAGAGCAGTGTGTTAGAGAGCGGCGCGCCGGTGTGTTAAGAGAGCGGCACGCCGGTGTGTTAGAGCAGTGTGTTAGAGAGCGGCGCGCCGGTGTGTTAGACAGCAGTGTGTTAGAGAGCGGCGCGCCGGTGTGTTAGAGAGCGGCACGCCGGTGTGTTAGAGAGCAGTGTGTTAGAGAGCGGCGCGCCGGTGTGTTAGAGAGCGGCACGCCGGTGTGTTAGAGAGCAGCACGCCGGTGTGTTAGAGAGCGGCGCGCCGGTGTGTTAGAGAGCAGTGTGTTAGAGAGCGGCACGCCGGTGTGTTAGAGAGCGGCACATCGGTGTGTTAGCGAGTACCACGCCGGTGTGCTCGAGAGCGGCACACCGGTGTGTTAGAGAACCAGCTCACCCTGAGTTATTGAGGTGTACTCTCTATTGCACCGGTGGATAAGACAGCACACCCACACCGGTGTATTAGACAGCCACCAACATTTTTAATGATATACGTCTCGGTGATGTTTACAAGCAACATTATTAGGTAAAATACTCACACAAATGTGATGAGCAGGTTGGTCTTTCCCACTTTTGTTTGATGCATTTAAAGTGGTGGGAGAGCCCTTTCTGTGTGGAGTTTGTGTGTTCTCCCTCGCTTCGGCGTCGGTGTCCTCCGGGTTTTCCGATTTCCTCCCACATCTAAAAAAAATACTCCTGAATGTATTGGCTGATAACATCATAATATAATGCGGTGTCTGGCAAATGCATGGCTGCCTTCCCGTGGCCGCTCTGTGGTTTCCTCACACCTCTATAGTGATATGTCACCCTGGATAAGGGCGTCTGATAAATAATATTTAATCATAACTAGCCGTGTCGAGTCTCTTAAGAGTAATTCTCATACATCGAGCCGTGAAAACCTATAGGAAGACCCTATACCTCCGGTCGCTCAGGTTTGAGGATATGAACAATTTTCAGTTGTTTTTGTCCATCTTTATGTCGCTCCACGAACTGAAAGCTGAGACAAGTGTTGTCCGCATTGGAATCATAGAGCCATTCGCCCGGCTGTTCTGATTATCACGTTTTAGTTGTTGGCACTGCACATTCAAAGTGCCCACACTTTACCCCACCATGGGTTTTATGAAACTTTCCATAGTCAGCTGCGGCGGTGGGATATCGAACCAGCGAGCTCTGGAAGTCCAGCGTGCTGCTGGCTGTTCCACCACGGTAGCTGTCGTTTAATTCAGACCCTGTATAAATCTAAATTGTTGTTGACAGGCCGTGTTGGTTGGCCCACTTACTGAGGAATTGGGCGGCAGCACCATTATCATCAGCATCGGGATGACGTCCCGATCCAAAGTCAGGAGCCCTCTGCAGAGGGTGCAGAGGAGCCTCGATGACGTGAAGAAGTGTCTCGACTCGTTGATAACTCAGGAGCGAGAAGGTGGGCAGCGGAGCGGTGGCCCCGGCAACCAAGACCTGGCACAGCGTTGCGAGGACCTCCGGGTGCGGACAGAGGGCATCCAGCGGGAGCTGACTGCGCTCAACAAGACGAACGAGCCAGCGCCCGTCTCTGGCTACGATGGCAAGAAGCAGGAAGAGGAGAGGCGCCTGCAGCGGATCCTAGTGGAGCTGCAAGAGCTGGCGCAGCGGTGTGCGCCGCCCGACAGTCCTGATGCCACCGAGAGTGAAGAGGAGGATGACGACGATGAAGAGGGGGACGAAGAAGAGGAGAATGAGGAGGAAGATGAGGATGAAGATGAGGACGAGGATGAAGATGTGGAGGTGAAGCAGGTGAAGAGAGCGTTGGTGCAACAGGAAGAGGAAGCGGAGGGCGGAGGGAGCCGGATGAGAGAGGTGAAGCCGAAGGCGTTCGTCACCCTGAGCGACTTCACGTCGCAAGAGCCCGGTGACCTCTCCTTCAACAAGGGCGCCGTGCTGCTGGTGCTGAGCAAGAGGCGCGACGGGTGGTGGGAGGCACAGGACGAGCGTGGCGCACGCGGAATGGTGCCCAGCACGTACCTGCAGCACTGGGAGCCGGACAACGACGAAGAACACCAGGACGAGAACGGCGATGATGATGATGATGATGAAGAAGACGATGAGGATGACGACTCGGTTCCTGCGAGCGAAGAGGAGGCTGACAGCAGGCGACTCGAGACCTCGTCGGCCCGCACGCTCAGAGCGGCTCTCGCCGACACGAGCGCGAGCGCCGCCCTGACTGCGACGGGCGCCGTCCCCGCGGGGTTCCGCCCGTCCACGCTGCACCAGCTGCTGCAAGGCGAGGGCGCGGACGAGTACAGCACACGCAGCCACCTCCTGCCGCGCCTCGGCCCCTCGCAGCTCTCGTTCCGTGACCTGCAGTGGAGTGAGGAGCTGGGCGGCGTGAGGCCGCGTGCGTGCCGCGTCAGCCGTACCTTCTCCCTCGCCGGCGCCAGGGGGATCCCACCGCCGGGGCCCGGCGTGCAGGTGGTGAGCACGCACGTGCGCGTGTGCCTGTTCGACGGGCACCGCGTGCTGAGCAACGTGCACGCCGTGCGTGCCACGTGGCAGCCGCGCAGCCCACGCCGCTGGACCTTCTCTCCGCGCGTCGCCGGGCTGCTGCCGAGTCTCCTGGACGGCGAGTTTTTCGCCCGCTCCGACAGCGCCTCGCCGAATCTCGGGCTGCTGTTCGAGCTGGGCATCTCGTACGTGGCGCGGTCGCACGCCGCCGCTGCAACCGCCGCGTCGCCGGCAGCCGAGCCAGAGCTCGGCGAACTCAGCTGCGGCTGGGCCTTCCTGCGGCTCTTCGCCGAAACCGGCGCCGCCATCCCCAACAAATTGTACAAGCTCGACGTGCACGGCGGCACGCCCTACGAGCGCGACGTTGAACTGGACCCCTCGGCCGCCAGCCGTGCCGGCGGCACCCTCCGGACGATCTTCTCCAACGCCAGGCCGCGACTACTGGTCAGGGTCCACACCCCACCTCGCCCGCTGCGGCAGGCGCTCGACTTCCTGCCGCAGACGCTGGTCAGCTGCGTCTGTTACACGTCGGTGCTGGTTATGTTCCGGCACCTGCTGGCTGGAGCGTTGCTCAAGGGCCGCAGCGACGAGACGGATGCCCAGCCGGTGGCCGACGAGGTGCTTGCATCGCTGGGCGAGCTCATCGGGCAGCCCGATATCATGGACGCGCTGCGCAGCGTGTGGGCCGAACGGCGCGCCGGAATGCGCCGGGCGGAGCGTCAAGACCGCCGCCTCCTAGCGGAGGCTTTCCGCCAGGCTCACCGTGACACGGTACAATTGCTGCTGCGCCTGGCCAATCTCCCCCCGAACCGATGGGGCCACGGCCCAAGCGAGGCCGAGAGGTGGAAGGCGATTGGCTCCATCCTGAACCAGGGCCGCAAGGCGGGAGGCTCTCTGCTGGGATTCCTATCGCCCGAACTGCAGCACGAACCATTTCATATCAACCAGGTGGCATTCTCGCTCACGAGGGACGCGCCGGTTCACGCGAGGGAACGCGGTGGCGGCGGCGGTGTTGGGGAGGTCACCGAGGTGGTTTAGACAGTCTTAGTGACACCAGGGTGAGGTGACCTGGATGTGAAGCTCTGTGGAGAGCAATTGTGTGAAGTATCAAGCTGCGTGGCAGTGAGGTGTCTGTAAAAGGCAGTTGTGTAATCTTGCTCTTCTAATGATAGATTTTTTCGGGGGCATAAAAATTCCAGTCACTTTGCCATATAGGGTAATGGTTGTCATATGACCAGGACTGACATTTTAAATTCAAACATCTGCATCTTTGCTGTAATATTATTTGATATTCGAAACTCTTTTTTTTTTTAAAGCTACTTTTGCTAGGAATATAATTTTCTGGTTGGACCATATCTGATGCGAGTGATGTCATCTGTACGCCTTTCAGTTACGGCCAAAATTTACACTGCGTATATTGCTCAGAAAGAATCAGCACGTGGAACAAAACGTCGGACACCGTGCCGAAAAACACTAAGTATGATCCAAAAACACACAACGGAATCGTACACCAGTTCAACCACACAACCCCCCACAGCAGTAAACACACAACGCGAGTTTAACGCTTCGCTGACCGACGGTGACCTTGTCTCTGAGAGGGAGGGAGCAAGTTTGTAAGGGGAGGGGGGGCGGTGGGGGGAGGCAGGGGACGGCTGCCTAGGCTCTGGGGTTATCGAGCGGGCAAACGGAAAAGACCTGACGATCTAAAGGGACCGCCCGCCGCGCGGCACCAGCGGGTAGAAGTGGGGGGGGTGTGGGTAAGGAAGACGTTATTACCGCTGAGCTTCCTTTAAACCCAACCGCACCGCCCTCTCCTAACCGCACCGCCCGCCGACTCGGTCATAGCCGCCCCGCGGCAAGCTCACTGCAGTTTCGTTTCGAGTGGCCGTTTTCTTTTTTTAACCCGTAATGATGGAAATATTCGTAACGCGTTTCGGGATGGACCGCCACTGGTGCCATCATGTCCGGATGGGTGCCATAAGCACAAGACATTTGCAGTCGCATCACAGTCAGCGCTTACGGGTAGGCACCGGCGCAAACGTATGTGGTGAAAGTTGTAATTGGCTCACTGCTATTGAAAAATATGAACAGCGTTTGTGGCTGAAATCTCATCGCCGCTGCCTCCACGTTCACGATGTACATCTCGTGCTGGTTCTGTGACCCTTCCACTTGAATGGCTCTGAAAAGTGATACCTGCAGAGAAGTCAAAAAATATTTTCCAGGCAGGTGGTCAGGTAATTCAAGAGATGAGAGCTCGGATCCTGGGACCACTGGAAATCCTGTATTTCAATCTAGGCAATCAGGAGTGATTAAATCGAAGTGTCAAGTGCAGCGAGTTGATGGTCACCAATGATTGCACAAAAGATATCACGTTAAATTTAGTTTTGCACTTAACTTGGCAAATGTCCATTTCTGAGAATTGAATTATCGCTTTTTTTCTTTAATGCAATGAACTTATCTCATGCAGACCAGATGGAGAAGCAGTGTCCTCTTCTGTGTGGACCAGAGGTCACCAATATTTAACCACTACAAGTGGTTGACTAAATACTTGACAACTGGGTCCTTCAGTCGACTAAACTCAGAGGATGAGTTGATGAAATCGACAGACTCAGACGTGACCAAAGCTCCCGAAGTTGGCATCAACAAGACCAGCGTTTTTTTTACTAAAAGAAATGCTGACTCGATGAACATTGGCAATAATCCAGCCGGTATAGCTGGCATGGGAGCAAGCGCACCGACTTCCAGGCTGTGTGCTATTTATCAGCCAAATTTAGCGCTTCTGCCCGTTCGGAAGGCGCAAGCCACAGAAATGCTGTGTTCACCAAGGGCATATTTACGATGGCTGCCGACATCAAGAGAGAGCATTGATTATAAGACGAAGACGCAGTGGAAATGTTTTGGGCGAAATGAAAGCTCCCTTGTCTTGTTCATTAGGCTTAGCATTCTACTCACTCTCCCATGTCCACTCATTCTCACGCCCGACTCACCCAACCGCTTGCTCTCTTACTCAATTACTCACACACTTGCCCACCCACCGATTCTATGTCCCACCTAGTCGCTGACCCACTCACTCGCTCTTCCTCCCACGTGCTCACTAAATCTATCGCTGACTCTCAAATCCAATCAACTTATCTACTTACTACCCCACGTACTCACCCACCCATTCACTTGGTTACTCACCCACCCACTCATCCGCTCACTCGCTCATCCATCCGCGTACTCTCTCTCCCTTTCCCATCAACTCATTTACCCACCCACCTGCTCACCCACTCACACTCTTTCCCACCTCCTTACTCATCCGCAGTCTCTCGCATCCACCTGCCCGTGGAGAAACACAGTAGGTGATGGTGGGGGGCTGCCCCAACCCCCCCCACCCCCACACACGATGACGCACGCGTTTGAAGCTGAAAGCAATACAGAAAAAAAAACAGGACATAAAATAATGACGTCAGTGGTAACATCTTTGCCTCAGAGAGAAAGTCCTGCCTTAGTTTGATTCCTGCCTTGGGTGCCTCTCTGTGTGGAGCTTGTGCGTTCTCCCTCTATTCTGCATGGGTTTCCTCTGGATTTTCCAGTTACACAAGTAACAAAACACTCGCAAATTAATTGGCCGATTACATTTGTATCGGACACAGTTTCTGGCGAATATTAGCCCCGGCTAACCCCATGGTTGCCTTCCTCCCTCCTTCTGCTCCCTGCGGATTCCTCGTACTTCGACATCGTTCTCTATTCCAGCAATTACCTTCAACAATATATGTGCGCGTTATAAATAGCATTTCTTTATGATTTATTCACAGAGGCCCCCGAGCACAGCAACTCTCTGTGTCATCACTGATCTCAAATTGTGAACGTCAACGGCATAAACTCATCCATCTCTCACGTGGCAGCCCTACAACGACCCACTGTGGGCGGTCATGGCTGGGAAAATGCAGTGCAGGACAATCTCACATATCTGACCATCACACGTCCTCCCCGGCCAATTAACCGCGCGACTCGAATCCGACTTTTCTGCTCGCGGTCGTGTATTGTTTACCTCGCATGCATTCGCTGACTTATAAAGCACAGTCGAGCATTTCCACGCACTGAAAGCGGTGTGCGGTGTGCGCTTTTTTATTTTTATCCAATAAGCTATGTATGCACAGTGTAAGGGCTATCTCTTTCAGGTGTTCTCAAATCTGACCTATTTCGATATCCACCTATGCCTCATTCCCCCAATAGGTCGCATACAATGACGCTGTAATGTTTTGAAAGATGTCCTGGCAATGATGTGCTTGCGGTGAAGTCCCTTTCATAATTCAAAGTCTAGAGGCGGCAGGGTTGCCCCAATGTTAAAGCACTGAGTCGGCACACCTGAGCCTGGGTTTGGATTTAATCCATATTTCAGCCGGCTGTGATTCAACCAGGTGTTCAAGTACAGAGAGCTCGTGGTTCTTAGCCCAGTCACCAGTGACCCCAAAAATAAAAACAACCACATTTCAATTTTGTTCCACACTTATATTAAGCAAAACTCGAGCTCTGAGCGTTAAAAACTGCCACACGACAAACCTCACTCTCAAATTCAGAGTAGGTGGGAAAGTGATGTGTGGACGAGAGATCACTTGAAAAAGAAACTGCAAAGGTAGCTTTGTGATATCCATTTCCATGGGGCTCACAGCAAGAACGTCTTGGGTTTATAATCTTGGGTGCCTTTCTGTGTAGAGTTTGCATCTTCTCCCCTTGTCTAGGTGTTCACCAATAATAATAAAACAATTTATAACGCTCGAAAATTCCATGCCTGGTTACGAACGAGATACTGATATTGAAGCGCGGAGCCAAGCTCAGTGTGAGAAAGCCTGCTAAAACAGGTGTTGTTGTACTAGTTTTTCGAATTTGGAGGTTCTCGTGATCTGTTGAAGGTGCGAGAGAGGGGCCGTTCCAGGTTGTGGGTGCGGCCACTCTGACTACTTAAATGCCCCCTCCCCGGTGCCCTGCAATGAACTGGCACCCCATCCTGGGTAAAGCCCTGCCTTGTACCCTGTCTGTCAGGATAGTCTCCGGCTCACTGCACCACCTTATAGGATTAAGCAGGTGGTGATAATAAAGTGTTCAAAGGTTAAAAGCGGACTACACGTAAAACGATGTAGTGCACCGCTGTTATAACCGCTGTTCTAACCACTGTTACAACCGATGTTATAACTCGGGGGCAGATGCCCATCCTGATGACGGATCTCTAGTCCTCGTCTGCTCGGTCCACATTCCTCTGCGTCCTTTCTCTCTCAGCCACTCCCAACACTCACTGAATACCTGCCACTTGCTCACACAAACACTGTTAAATAGAATTAAAGATTGTAACATTCATATATACCGTGATATATTACTGTAATATATAATAAAATAACATCTCTTCGGTGAGATTGTCAATTTACACATTTCCACACACGTGGCAACTACCTCACGCACGTGCGTAATATACAGTGCAATATAGAACCCTTGTCAATATGCTAATGAATCATTGCAATAAAAATAAATAAATCACCCGTATAAAATTAACGAGATCTCAGACGCTAAGCGTTGTTGAGCATGAACGGTGCTTGGATGAGTGGCCACGGTGCCTAACGGCAGGAGTTAGAGGCTGTGATGAACATTCCAAGAATGGCACTCAATGGATCTTCTCCACGGCACATGCTGGCGATTCCAGCGATCCCGTCGAACGTGCTCACTGATTTCAAGAATGACTGCGACTCCCGGCTAGCAGAGGCAGACTCTTTGAAAACTGGGGGTGTTAATGTGTGTGTGCTGAGTGAATGTGTGTTACGAAGTAAATGTGTATGCTGTGAATGTGTGTGCTGACTGTGCTGTGTGAATGTATACCCTCTATATTCATGTGTGTGTGTTGACAGCATGTGCGTGTCAGCTAACACATAACAATTGTGTCTCAGTCATATTTGAGCACCAAGTGGGTGGTCGGTGCCTGGATACCCACAATACCTGCAGTGGCAGTTTCCCTGCCACCTAACCACCCATTAAACCACCAAGAAATAATGAACAACTGGACAAACATCCGGTCAATCCACTCTGTACGATCCGCTCATCCCCTGAAAACAGAGATTGCTCCGTGCCAAGCACGGGACTTTCTCATAAAGTCACAGCCACCTCATTCCAAAACTGACCGTTTCTCTTCCTCCTCGTCGGGACCTTGCCCCGCCGCTGCCGCTACTGGTCGGTCCGCATGACCCGTGTTTGACCCTTGTTGCCGCCGGACTGCCGTGAGAATCTAACGCCGTGAAGCTTGGAGCTGTAAACGTCCGGGAGAAGCACGGACAGCGCTTGGTCGAGCATCACGGCGGTGAGGCCCCACACCCTGTAGCTGCTCCGAGTCGACGCTTCCGACGATGCCGACGGCGACAGCGTCGCCGCGGCGGTGTCATGGAGCCCGTGGCCCGTGTTGAAGAGCGGCAGCGTGTACGCGTAGTGGCCACCCTTTGCGCGGAACTGCGTGTAGCCCTGATGCGCGGGCTTGCACAGGTGGCGCAGGGAAACGAGGAATGCCTCCGCCACCTGCGGGGTGGGTGTGGGGGGGGGAGGGGTGCGTAGTCGTCGGCATCCGCTGGTCGTTCCCACTGGCTCTATCGCCATCATCATCACGATCAGCGATGTCATCCTCACTATTGTCACTAGCAGAGTACCCGCCCTACGGCATTGTTCCAAGCATGTAACGCATTCTTCTGACATCATGATAAAGGTGGAAGAATGCTCAAGATGGTTGATAGTAGTGCAACAGCGTTAAAGTTTCAAAAGAGAAATCAATAAGTGGGTTTCAAAGCTAAACTAAGATATAAATGCTTTGGTGTCGCGCTGATAAAATGTTCACCCGTGAAAGATTCACATCTCGTATCCTCAGTCTGGACATAAATACAATCGCTTGTTCCATTATATCAAGGATGCCACCTCCATCTTCGTCACCGTAATCACAGTCAGCACTGCCATCACCCTGATCATCAACGTGACAATTGTCAGCGAGGGTAGAATTTTGGCAGGGGTCCCCATTTCATTCCTGGCAGCTGGGCCCATGCCAATTGCGCTACTAACCAGCATACCTATCCACCCTAAGTTTTATATGAAGTTATTCCCATGAAGTGGCACACTTATTAGGTGACAGTG
>JAZEWT010000014.1:3112285-3141036 GCA_036362905.1 Mordacia mordax
CGTCACCTCGTCTGGGTTGGGGTTCAAGGTGCCTGCGTCAATTTCCCCGAGGTCCGCAAGCACCGGCCACACCATCATTTTATCCATCTGACGGAGTGCGCGCGCGGGTACACACAGCGGCACGAACGAGCTTTCACCGAAAACCAACATCGGCCGCTGAACGGCACTGAACGGACGCGATGTCACCGCAGCGCTTGTGCAAGGCTGGGTGAACTTGCAGGCGCAGTCTTATGGACTGAGATGACTCCTCGAGACAGCACCTGTGCCTCCCACTCTGGTTATCACACGACAAAAAAAAAGACAAAGATACCCTGCATAGCCTTAAAAGACTGTAGGGTCAAGTGCCGCTAGCGGGCATCTGTGAAGGTCGACACGGCACACAGGGGGGTGGGTGACCAACGCCACGCCCGGCCGCCTTTGTCTCCCTAGTGGCAAAATTTTCACATTGCGCTCGGTACTCATTTGAGGCTGAGTCGACCAAGGGGAGGCCCAGGACCGATCCAGAAAATCGTCACTGGTGTTGGCCGTGAGCAGGATTCGAACTCGGGTCGCCGGGTTTGTAGCCCAGCGCGCTAACCGCTGGGCCACCGCTTCCTGTGTGTTCTTGTTATCACAAGGACACACACACACACACAAAGCACCCCCGCAGAGCCTTAAAGAACTGTGGGATCTTGTGCTGGAAGAGAACACTTATAAAGGCGAACACAGCAAACGAGGGGGCAGGTGGCCAGCACTATGATCACCTTCACCACACACACAGTCAACACCAAGAATAACCTACGATCGCCACGAAGTGGCCGGTGATGCCTCCACGACGCCCGTGCCAGGTCAGGTGCACTTTGAGGCCACGTGAAGCGACAGGCGGTCACGGGGCAGACCCAGGTGCCGTGGACCGACCGACTGACTGGTGAGGAAGCGACGCTCACAACAGCGAGCAGTGCGCCAGGCAGCTAAAGCTCAATGAGTTGGCAGAGTCGGGAACACAGGTGGAGCCTCGGCCAGTCAACTCAGTCACAAGCAACAACAACGACGACAACCGTCATTCGCCACTAAGTGGCGGTGACGTCACCACGGCGTCTGTGCCAGGCCATGTGCACCTTGAGGCCATGTGAAGTGTCGATGGCCCGCTGACAAGAGGTCACGGGACAGACCCAGATGTTATGGGTTGTCTGACTTACATGACTGGCAGATGCACCACCTATGTTCCCTGCTGTGCCAACAACTCAGTCACAAGTATACACTGATACACACAGCACCACAGATTTAATCAGTGGCCCCTGCTCCCCAGTGTGTGATGTTAGGTCTGTCACAAGCCACAGAGAACCAAACGCGTTGTACTTGTTCATCGTTCAACAAAGAGCAACGCAGGCATGTTTGTTATAACTTAAAAAAAACGACATCCGACGCAGCGACGTTGTAAACATCTTGGCAGTCCCCAGTCTGTCACGCGGCACAGAACAACACGAGCACTTGTTGACGATCAGAATGTGAAACGCGGCGCGGACACCACGACATTGCGTCACGTCTTGTAAGCAACGCGCGGAGATTCCGCTCGCCCGCGAGAAGATGGCGCAGAAAGCGTCTCGCCGCCGTGTGTCACACCGCGTCACAATGCTCGGTTATGAGTCAACAGCGACGATACGCGCACATTCATTAGGGTCGATCAAGCAGAGGCATCGTCACAAAATAATTTGTTTAAAAACTAATTAAGTCGTTACACGCTGCTTAGAGGTGTCGACTGGTAGTAATGTCCCAAGTGACGTGGACGATGCGGTTATAATTAGTGTGCGTGCGCGCGCATGTACCCGAGTGTGTATATTTTGGGGAGAGGTGGCCTGGCGGTTAGCGCGCTGGGATACAAATCTGGCGACCTGGGTTCGTTTCCGGCTCATGGTGAACACCAAATTACTGAACTGGTCTTGGATCTCGCCTAGATCGACTCGGCCTCAAATGAGGACCTGGTGTGGGGAGGGCGGGCTAATCTGTGTGCGTATGTGCGTGGGGTCATACCACGTCCGGCACAGGGGTGAGCAGCCCCCACACGCAGTCGCTGCTCACGTGTACCCCCAGCTCCTCCCGCGCCTCCCTCAGCGCCGTCTCCACCGCACCCCGGTCTCCCTCTTCCTGTTTGCCGCCAGGGAAACTGGAGGATAACGGCACACGTGGGAGAGTGGTGGTGGTGGTGGTGTTCACTGCGTGTTCGCCTGCCCGCCCGCCCGCCTTTGTCTCCTCGGTCATGTTGACAGTGTCTGCTGGGTTGGTGACAGCTGATCATGTTGCTGCCTCTCCATCTCTTTCCAGCAGCGCCTTGGAACCTCTGGGTGAAAGGCGCTGTAACATTGCAAAAGCTAACACAAACAAGTCTAAGCCATTTTCACGTGTGTAAACATTTTTATGTGTACGTAAGAGACATATTTATTTGGTGGGGTTCGTACGCCGCCTACTGGAAAATAGTGGAAATAGTTGACATTGAAATTTTTACTTGGCAGTCAATCGGAAGGAATCGCTGAGATATGTAGCTTTTTAAGTTGTCCAGTAGGGAGGGGTAAGCAAATCACAACTACTTAGGGCACGGTGGGGTGCAATTTAGTCAGGGCAATTAATTTAGAAATCATGTCTTTCGACTGTGGGCGGAAACAGGAGTACCAGGCAAAAACCTACCCGGACACGTGAAGAACACGCAAACGCCACACAGAAAGACACCTAAATCGGGAATCGAAACTGATGTCTTCTGTGAAGCCGTAGTTGAGATTATGCACTCCCAGAAGGTCGTGTAGCTGATGCGTTATATAATAAATACGTTTTAATTGTTAACGTGGTGACAGACGTGAAAGACGTAGTCGATTTACTGTATTATTGTCTAACAGGGTTCGGTCACCATCTAGTGGCGGTCGTTGGAATTTCCCCAAGTATCGATAGAAACCAGAATCTTGCGGGCACGGTGGCCCAGTGGTTAGCGCTGTCGCCTCACAGCAAGAAGGTCCCGGGTTCGAATCTCTCGGCTCGGGTGCCTTTCTGTGTGGAGTTTGCATGCTCTCCCCGTGTCCGCGTGGGTTTTCGCCGGGCACTCCGGTTTCCTCCCACAGTCCAAAAGCATGCCGCTGCATAGGTTAATTGGCTCGCAGGCTAAATTGCCCCGCAGTGCCCGGCGATGGACTGGCGTCCCATCGTGGGTGTATCCCTGCCTTGCGCCCTGTGTCTGCCGGGATAGGCTCCGGCTCACCGTGACCCTGTACAGGACTAAGCGGTTTCAGATAATGAGATGAGATGAGAATCTTGCGCCGAGCCGTGCGCGGTTGACTCGAAATCCCGGCGGTGTGGAGGCGAGGGTTGGCGAGTGGAACAACGACGCTGGACAACTGCCCCCGACCGCTTGTCGTCGAGGTCGCGACGCCTCTGTGAGTCAAAGCCTGCCGTGCGCCGTTCACACATCTGTACGTTTCAAACCGGTTTTGCCAGAGAAGATGCACTCACAGAAGAGTGAGAGGCCTACAGGATGTGGGAACGTCATCGTGGTCCGCTCGTGTCAGAGGTCACGGGAGGGTCGGAGACACAGGGCGCGCATGACAGGATTATACCGAGGATGGGACACCAGTCCATCGCAGGGCACTGAGGGCAATTAAGTCAGGCCAATTAACCATTTGTATTTTAGTCCTTTATACCGAGTGCCAAATATGGGAAGGAGGCATTACGTCTGCTTGTTCATTCATTGGTTTATCCGATGCGTCTCATGGCGGGGCGGTACCATAACAGGCAAGCACGGGCAAAAGTCCTCCTTCTCGTACTCCGTCTCCTTACCAGACTTCCCCGCTGTGTCGGCCCACCATGGCCCGCGACCGCAGGGTCAGCAGCAAGCTGGGCTCTCCGGAGCACCGGCAGAGCGACACCAACACCGCTGCATTGACGCGGGCCGCCCCCTGGGCCGGGCTCCACCCCGGGAGGCCCCTGCGCGCCAGCTCGCGCTGGCACCGCTCGCGGTTCGGCTCGTCGAGGCACGACGACACGAGCAGTTCCACCTCCTGCGGCGACGGCGGCGGCGTCGTCGTCGGCGCCGCGCACGATGAGAGGGGGGAACAATGCGGCGGCCCAGGGGAGGAGGTGGATGACGACGAGCGGGAGGAGGAGGAGGAGGAGGTGGATGACGACGAGCGGGAGGAGGAGGACGGAAGCGTCCACCCCGCAGACAGCGGTGGCAAAAAGGGAGCAACACTTTGGCGACACCACAGGCTGAGCGCCAGGGCTGTCGGCCTCATGAACATCTCCCAACGTTCGTCTCGCTCCCTTCTCAGGGTCTCCTGCTTAATGACAAAAATCCTCTCGCGAAGGTGGCACTTCTTAGGCGTCCATGGCCTACTCCCTGGAAATGAGAGGAAACAATCATTTAGATTTTGAGACACCCGTACAAAATAAAAGCGACCGTGCAACGATTAAAGAGGCGATGCATCGAACCAGAGAAAGAGGCGACCATATTAACAGGTGGTTTTAAGTCTGGCCATAAAGCCACAGCACACGGGGGAGGCCCTCATCTCATCTCATTGTTAAAAACCGCTTAGTCCTGTACAGGGTCGTGGTGAGCTGGAGTCTATCCCGGCAAACACAGGGCGCAAGGCAGGGATACACCTACGATGGCACGCCAGTCCATCACCGGGCACTGCGGGAAATTTAGTCTGCAAGCCAATAAACCTATGCGCTGCTCTCCAGGTTAATTGCCCTGCTGAGTAAATTGGCCCCCAGTGCCCTGCGATGTACTGGCGTCACACCCTACGTAGAGCCCAGCCTTGGGCCCTCCGACTGCCGGGATAGGCTCCGGTCCCCCGCGGTCCTGAAGGGGATTAAGTGAGTACTGATGATAATATTAAAATGACTAAAGCGCCTTGTGACCCTAGGGTCACAAGGCGCTGCACAGAGCGATGGCAAGAACTGCATTTCAACAACAACCTCTGAATTGATCACTTTAGCAAAATAAATGACTACAAATTAATTAAGGACATCAAGTAAAGACAACAATTGTTAAAACAAATTTAAGGTGTTCCTGAGCAGGCACGAGTGACATGGTCAATATGCTAAATTATATGTACATGTCAATTTTAAAAATAGTTTTATAGGAAACTCATTCACATCTGTATTAGAATTGAATACAAATCGATGTTTAGATAAGATTAATGTTTATATTTCTAAAGCGCCTTTCACCCGAGGGTCACAAAGCACTCCAACATCACACAAATTAAAAGCATACACAATTAACCATGTTTATAGATTGTTACAATGTTGGGGTTGCGATCTTAAGTGAAATCATCAGCAAATTAAAGAACCACACCGAGGACCAGTTAACTAGTGGGAGTACGGGCAGCTCGCGTCACTCCACTGCTGGATGAGCGCCTTCTCTCACCCCGCTGGGAGTCGTGAAAGATAGAGGGGGAAGGGGGGGTGTGGACTTTGACCATACTTCACCAGTGTGGATTGCCGAATACTGGGGTGATTCGAGTCACTGCTAGTGCTAGAGTCCCAGTATCATCAGTTGCAAGCCATGAGCACTGCTGTAGTGGGGTCGCGGGGAGCTGGGGCCTATCTCGGCAGACAGAGGGCGCAAGGCTGGGCTATGCCCAGGATGCGAACGCGATGTCGCCCGCCTGTACGGTATTGAACCTCTTCTTAAGCGGCACTCAATCGATGTAGCGCGCGCTCACTTGCGATGGCTGTGGCGTGAAGATTCACTAACGGGCAGCCGTGGTCGTGGCGGCGACTGACCAAGGTTATCTCTTTACAGCGGTCGAGGAGGCGTCCATCGTTAGACGTCGGCCCGAGAGTGGGACAACTTCCCAAGCGTACTCATCCGCCACAAGACTCTCACCTCGCACACGTCTGTGGTTGTCCTGGCCAGAGGATGACGACCAAACGAGACAAAACCACCACCTCCACCGCCACCGCCGACTGTGACCAGTACCACTGTGACCCCCACTCCCCGCCTGTTGCTACAGTACACTACTGTACGGAGGCATGCACTGGGGGAAACTGTGCCGCATCCACACGACGGCCACTAGAGGCCGCTACACCAGCGTTTACGCAACACAGAGCCTTCCCCCCCCCCGCCCGCGCGGAGCGGTGGCGCAACGATTAGCACGCCAGCGTCAAGCGGCCACAGCTTCAGCAACAGTGGCGAAGCGGATTGCGACCTCTCCTGGTTTGGCTCAGGAACAAGTCCGCATCTTGAGGTCAAATCCATCGTTGTGTTCTGTATGAAATAGCTGGCAAATTATGCAGGTCCCCTGGCGCATAAGTGTCCTTGCCTGTAAACATAACATTTCATCAACATTGGATCCAGCAAGCCTGACTCTATTGCTAATGGGACACAATGTTGAGACTGGTGCACAGTTTAGTCCTTGTATTGCCACGTGGGAGTGGAACCTCATCCAGCAGTGGACTGATCATGGCTGACAACGATGCCCATATTACACTACCCGAGACAAGGCATTCGATATAATTCCCCAACACAGTGAGATGGCTTTGTTTGTACGACACGTCCCAGTTTTTCTTGTTCCAGTTCACTAAACATGGAACACTGGGCCAAAGATGATGCAAGGGTTGACAGCACTTGTCAAGCGAGACGATGAGGAGGAGATAGAAGGCACGCACGAACATTGACTCTGACACACGGCGAGAGACACGAGGAGACAGGAGACACCAACACACGCGCACAGGGAGATAACGTAAATGTTGAGATATCAGATGGACATAACAAGACAAAAAAAGTGATACAGTGGGACAGACACAGGAAGACATCGAAACAAACATGTGCAGGGCTTTGTGACCCTCGGGTGAAAGGCGCTCTATAAATGCAATTATTATTAAATTATTATCATGGCAGACACACATGGAGCACACAGAGATTAATTTAAAAAACACGGGAAACTGGAAGACAGTAATGTCACAGAGAGGTATAGACGGAGACATTTGTCAACTCCATAAACACCAGGCTGTTAAGCATAGGAATAGCATTCCCAATGTTTAAAAGGTGGTGAGTGTTCCAGTCCTCGCGTCCTATCGTGGGTATATCCCTGCCTTGCGTCCTGTGTCTGCCGAGATAGGCTCCGGCTGACCGCGACCCTGTACAGAGCTAAGTGGTTTCTGACAGTGAGATGAGACGAGCGTTCCAGTCAAAAAACGTTTTCGGGGCGAACACCTGCGGAGGCATGAACGTGTGTAGGTCCCACCACCAGCACTGACACGAGACACGAGCAGCGTGAGGCTACGCTCTGTTTTCCAAACGTTTTATTGCAAAATAAATACACTATGGTACAATCACACTCGACTTATGTACAGCGCTGCTCCCTAGCTCTCGCTAAACAAGGCACCGAATCACTCGCAACCCACGACATGACCCCTCCCTCCATCCCTCCCACCCTCCTCCGCCGCCTTCAGACAAGCACAGAGCCCGACCACAAACCAAGACAGCCAATCAGACAACCAAGCAGACTCACGACCACAGACATCCAAGCTGGAGCGAGGTCCCCGCTTCGATTCCTGCCTCGGGTGCCTTTGTGTGCAGTTTAAGATATTCTCTCCCCGCGTCCGTGTCGGTTTTCGCCGGGTAGTCCGGTTTCCTCCCACGGTTCAAACACACGCTGCCTAGGTTAATTGTCCTGACTAAAATGTCCCCGAGATGTTGTAATTTGCTTAACATTCCCAACTGGGCAACTGCTAAAAAGAGCTCTACAGCTCAACGGTTCCTTCCAGCTTAAATACAAAATGACAATCAACCTGACAGTCGATTAGAAAATCGGGCACCCAAGTCTGACAAGCACACAGTCGAGATGACAACCAGACAGTCAACTTTGCAATCGGAAAGATAAGCTGGCAATCAATGATATCAACAGTCAACCTAACAGCCACACGCGACTTGACAGCTAACTGTCCAGACAGCCAACAGAACGGAAAGCCGGACATGACAAGACAGCCAAACAGAAAATTTAACAACCAGACATCCAAAGTGAGACAACCAGACATTCAACATGACAACTCCAGCCAACCTCACCACCAGTGCCAACTTGCGACAAGCAGACGTCCAGACTGAGACACTCATGTCCAACCTGCCAGCTCCTGATAAAAACAACTCAACCAAGCAGGCAGCAAAACTGACAACATTGCCAGATAACCAACATCTCCGGCTTCCCCATCGACCTGACGGACAGACAACCAGACACACGGCAACGCATTCACACCCGACACTCAGACGCAACGAGGGCCAGACAGACAACCTCGGCAACATTTCGCGGGGAACGTGGCAACTGAAACCTTTAACCCGTGCACAGCACGATCCCCGCACTCATAGCAAGACGACGACCAAAGCTTCCAAAATAGACTTTGTTAATATATACTGTGTGTGTATATATTCTCTATAGAGCTCTTTGTACAATATTTATTATTTAATCTCCCCATCACGCTCATGCGGCGCGCGACAGCTGCGCCACTCGTGGCGGACGAGAATCGCACGTGGGCCCCCCCCCTGCCGCGCCATCAACGCCGTGCAAGTCTGTCGTCCGACAATTCAACGTCGCATCATCCGCCCCGACCGGTGAAGCGAATCCCCCCCCACACACTCAGTGCAATATCTGTGCGCGGTGTCATTTCGTGCAGGCGCTCGCCAATCCTGCCTGCCGACAACAACGCGATTCCCGTGAGCAAAGCGGTCCGCGCTCCGGTATTGTTGTCCATTAATAGGTTTGCGCTCGGCGACACGATCGCTCTCCGTCGCTTATATGACCCCTTTTCCACATCTGCCCGCGGCAACTCAAGACACGGCGAAGTTGGACGCCTTACATTTTGTGCGACGAGTGCATTGTTTTGGGTTTTACAAAGAGAAAGACAAACGCGCATTTCTTACACACACAAAACAAATCTGCGTCTGTTGTCTCTGCGTTTCTTCGATATACAAAAGGAATTCTTCTTGGCGTTTTAGAAATTACGCTAAAAGTGAAGATTTAAGAAAGTTCTATTACAGGTACTGGGCTGCTGGGACTTCCCGCGGTAGTGCCGCATGCTTCTCCGTAGCATGCGTCACACTGGCGGTTTCTTGGCTCATGGGGGCCTTATGCAATACAAAACGACCGACTGAAAGGTGCTCATTAAAAATAAGAAAACTATATTGACACGATTCAAGTTTATCGTCATCTCAGCAGATGTAATGAGTTGCCCCGATGGCTCTGGGCAAGGAGCTGTAAGTCTACAACCAATGTGCAGCTCCAACATCTGTAGCAACGCAACGCCAGTGTTCACACGTTTTGCTAGCGGCGTGCACATGTTTCTTGATTTGACCAAGTGTCGATATTCAGGTGGTGAGATTCCATTTAGGTCTTGTTTTCAGAACTGCTGAGTGTGGCTCGATCCCTAAGCAAAAAGTTACTTTTTTGTTCCACTTGAAAAGGTTTTACATCAACGTGCAACGTTAAAAATCAGTCTATCCCTGAATAAAAATGTGAATCACAATTTATCACATTCCCAAGGAGCAAATTCATCTCTCATCTCATTATCTGAAACCGCTTAATCCTATATAGGGTCACGGTGAAGCCGGAGCCTATCCCGGAAACATAGGGCGTAAGGCAGGAATACACCCGACGACGGGACGCCGGTCCATCGCCGGGCATTGCGGGACAATTTTAGTCTGCGAGCCAATCAACCTATCCAGGAGCATGCTTTTGGACTGTGGGAGGAAACCGGAGTGCCCGGCGAAAACCCACGCGGACACGGGGAGAGCATGCAAACTCCACACAGAAAGGCACCGGAGCCGAGAGACTCGAACCCGGGACCTTCTTGCTGTGAGGCGTCAGCGCTAACCACTGCGCCACCGCGCCTTCCACCGAAAACTACACCTTTATATTTATCCGTCCAGTCTGAAAGAAGACTTTACATGCAAGTGGAGAATATCCACAAGGCTCAATGGGTTTAAGTTTTCTTACGAAAACAATGGATTTCAGAGTTGACTGAGCCACTGTTATACTGGTCCCTTTGCCTCTCTCAATGGTGGTTACGCACGTGGCCTGTAATCTAGTAGTGTGGAGGCAGCAGTGAAGGCTGGTGATTCACTGCTAACCCCGTTTCCATGGGCGTCGAGATGGCCAATACCCTGGTTCGCCAGGAGATGGTGGAGTGAATGGACTGGTCTCCATCTATGCGGGATAACGTTGCTCCTTCACACTCGTGGGCATTCGGTGAGCGCTCTCCTATACGCGCTCACTGACTCGTATCCTAGAATAGCTTGGGGACTATGTTAGCATCACCAGCGATGATTCCTCCTCGTCGTTCTCGTCCGAGAGAGAGAACTACTTGCGACATACATTTAAAATTAGCCAGCAGGTACCGGTGTTATATCTAAAGGGGCTTTTCTCAATCAATAACCCTGCGGTGGATTTCAAAAGAAGCGATGTTTCAAGCAATGGCCCTTTTTCATAGTACACAGATAGGAAAGGTCGAGTGGATAAAGGTTAGGGAATTTTACACCGTGGGGCCTGGAGTGAATACTGAAAGGATTGTCTGTTACGCCAACTGCTATGAATTTAACGACGCATTATGCCATTTTAAACCTGTTCACCGGGGAACAGACTTAAAATTACATCTTAATCAGGCCCTTCGGTGTATAGAGCAGTGTTCAACGGTCACGCATCTTAGAGCCTCACGTTGTGAAAGAGGCCACTGTCTGAACCGTCGCTGATGACAAATATTGTTGTTATTGATGAATGTGGGATGAAGGTGTGGGGACGAAACGGGCAGGTGTGGCGCTAAACAAGGCAGGGCCTCATTGGGAAAGGTTGGGGGGGTAGTGGTGGGTGAAGCTTTAAAGGGCGAGGCATAAAGAATAAAGATTGGGGCCAAAGAGTAAGGGGCAGACCTGTAGAGGTTTAACGCCATTGATAACGTCAAGTAATATTTCGTGTGGCGTTTGTAAAAATAAAACAGGCTACAGTTGTACATTCAAGGTGACAAAAGCACAGACTCGCTTTAGTGCCGCAAATGCAGCCACAGACCAACTAGTTGTTTTTTACTGCAATTGCACGTCACCTTAAAAAAAAGAGACAAAACTAACGTGGTGTCTACCTTGCGGCAGTAAAGACCCCATGAAGGAAATACTAACTTTTCAACGCTGTAAAACGGAGCTTTCCATCCGCAATTATGGTTGCGTACTGTCTTTGCTGATGGCAGTCTGGCAGCGTCCTGCCCACTGTTTCTAACTGGGCCGCAGAAAAGCCATGTTTCTATGACTCTGCAAAACCATAAATGCTGATCGAGCAGAGCTCACAAACACGTGTTTCTCGGGGAAACTCGGGGGCAAGTCACCGGCCAAAGTTACCCAACATCGCCTAACGCAGTTAATAATATATAACACAAGAACAATTTCTAACACGTGTCTGGTCGGGGACGAGACACGAGTACTCAGTCGCGGCGTAAGGTTCGGGGTAAGAAAGCCTGATGAGCGACGTGTTGTTTGAGCAGTGTTTGTGATGGCGAATCGAAGGCGCAGGAGAAGGTTGTTGTGTGGACATGAAGCGCCCCGCGCTCCGCGTTTTTGAGCGAGGGATGACGAGTGGTGAGTACCTGCGTTGAGTCATGGGCACTTTCGTGCCAGTGTACATGTGTAAAAAGTCGGAAAGGTTTATACAATTTCTGGCAATTATACCGGTGTTCAAGATCTTAACACACCAAAATAGACACCTTTCACAAAAGTGTCTCGTAATAATGGAGTGCATAAAGAAATTACTTGTCAGTCCATCACTCAATTTTGTTGCTCGTCAAGTTGCCAAAGGCAATAATGATGAGTGCGTTGCTGGTAACACTTGCCGGCAACGACTGCCCCAACAATTCTCAATAGATCATGGCCTCAAATACATCTCAAATCAAATGGCAACTTGAGCAGAAATCCGGCTCTTTTGTTCATCAGCCTATTAAGTTGTTTGTAAAGAGCTGAGTTGTTAGACAAGATAAATGCACAGATTACCACTACCATCATAATCACCATCACGACTGTCTCTTCCATCCTGCACGATCAACTCATATTCACTTTTGAGTCCTTTGTGACAGATGTCTGCCTTCGTAAGCCCTCTGCCCTGCCAATCCAACTCCCCCCACCCCCCACAATTACGGCTCAGCATTTGAAAAGGACAAAGCCCAATAGCCAGCTCACAATGCGTTGTCATCACATCTGTTTAACTCATCTCATTGTCAGAAACCGCTTAATCCTGTACAGGGTCGTGGTGAGCCAGAGCCTATCCCAGCAGACACAGGGCGCAAGGCAGGGATACACCAATGATGGGACGCCAGTCCATCACCGGGCACTGAGGGCAATTTAGCCTGCATGCCAATTAACCTATGCAGCAGCATGTTTTTTGGACTGTGGAAGGAAACCGGAGTGCCCGGCGAAAAAACACACGTGGACACGGGGAGAACATACAAACTCCACATAGAAAGGTGCCCGAGCCGAGATTCGAACCCGGCACCTTCTTGCTGTGAGGCGTCAGCGCTACCCACTGGGCCACCGTGCCGCCCTGCTGTTTTAACTGAAAAAATTAAAAATTGCTGGTTATAGACTTGCATGTCGTTCACCGGCGCCACCACCACGACCCGTTTCCAGTGTCGTCACAGTGCATTAAGAAAGCCCACGATACACTGCGGTGTCATGACGTCGCCGTACCACGACCTCACCGGCTTTCCACTTGGAACATCCCGACGTATCTGAACTGTTGTCGCCTGCCAAGGTTGATGCTGAACATTACACGAGAGCGGCGAATGCATCCGGAAACTAAGACCTCGAAATGTTTTGGATAAAAGTGTCGGCTTCGTAATATCCATGTGCGTAACCCACTGACTAATCAACACCGAACAACTCAATTGCACTTCAAGGGTGCCGTCGACATTAGTTCAGAACAGCAACCCACAACCTTCAAAGTGCACTTCTGTAACGCCGCTTCAAACAAACATCGGATAGCCTGACATTACAAATCGTTATCCTTAACTTTGTCCACAAAACACTGTGCACTTATCACTATTTTTTCAGAGCAAGGGCGGGAGGGGGCCTTATTGAAACACAAGTATGGGCAAAAACAAAAATCGAGACAGACCAAAGTCATGCCTTCAAGTCTCATCGTACACTCGCAAGCACGTGCGCGCGCTCAGCTTCTCAGAAGCATCATTAGACGACGCACACCGCTTCCTGCCTGCGCGTACGTTTCTCCGTCGCGTCGTCGCAAGGACGGGAGGAGGTAAGTCGGGCTCGCTGGCAGACTCCCCGCTGCGGGCAGCGCTGCGCCACAGCGGCTGTCCGTGCGCGCCGCGCCCCAGACATGCAAATAGGCACTCAACTTTCGCACAGTTTACAGGTTCGCTTAAAAAAAAACCCAACACGATTAAAAAAAACACACGCGCACACACAACGCAAAACCACCGGCAGGAAGGTTCGTAACGCGAACCGCGATTTGCGACGCTGCCAGTCGAGCACCTGGTCCCCCCTCCGTGCACCACGAACGCGGCGTCGCTTTCTACCACCCTCGCTCATCGGCGCAAGAAGAACAACGCCCATGCGGGCACCACCAAGGCTTCGTGAATTGCGAGTCGACATCGGTCGCGGCGGGCGTGCAGGTCCGAGATGCCACAAGGTGCCCCAGACCCACGGATAAAATCCGGCACGCGAGTCCATGGCTTCGGTCCCAACAGGCCGAGTTTTTTGAAGGCCCTATTAAGCATACGACGTTTAAGAAATACATGACGCTGCAAGGTGAACGGGTCGCGAACGAGTGGCAGGGACTGTGGCGCTGCTGTTGCACAGTGAGACGTTGGTGTTTGCAATTCCAATTCGGGTCGCAATAGGACTTGTTTAGCACCAGGATTTTTGTCGGGTCCTTGCTCGTGGGATACATTAGAGCCCAGGAGAAGGGGGAAGGGTGGTAATTTTTAGTTGGTAATCTTGACCAAATTACCCCTCCACCGCTCTCACGAGGAGCAGACGTTGTCAATAAAGTCGGCATTGCATTTTAGTGGTAGTCTATATATGTTTCAAAGTTGTGTCTTACAGTAACAATTATTCCATGGTTTCAAGGAACTTCGGCCCTAATTAAAAAAAAATTGTAATGAGATTTTAACAATTCCTATTGAATTTAACCCACAATCAGCATGTTGATTTGCCATGTGGCTGTATGAGTGGGACTAAATGAAGGTGATGATACACCCCAATGCATTATAAGGCTAATAGGTGTGGTTTTTGAAGAACTTTGGGGCAAGCCTACCGCTCAAACATTTGTACAAAATCATAACCATCTTGCGGTGGCAGATGATGAAACGTTATAATGAAATTATAAAATATGGATCGATATGATGTCCATCCCATAGGTCAGAGACTGTACATGCCTGGTCTACACCGAAGCAGTCCCCTTAAGTTAAATTTTAGGTTTAGTTCTGCCCTGCAACTTTTCACAGTGCGACAAATTTGCGCCGCACTGCCCACCCGTCCCTGGTGCAGTGACGTTTCCTCAAAATCCCGGCCCAACAGCGAGAAAGGCTGCTCATCGAACCACGCGATTTGCAAACGGGCGGAGATTCAACGCAACAACGCAACGCCAAGCCCTGCCATCCTGCTCGCACACTCGTCGCGCCCGCGCCTACCCCCGCGGGTTGCCTGAAAAACCCATGTGGTGGCGGCGGCGGCGACAGAAGTCGGTGGCTTCGTGGAACTTTTCTCCGATTGTGTCCGGCGCTGCTACTGTTCATCCCACGTGATATCGTGTCCGGACAAGGCTTGTAACAGCGTCTTCAAAAAAACAATAATAACAATGAAAAACGGCAAAACCCTTGTGCCAAGTCTTTGAGAAAAATGGCAGCGATGGGCATGGGTTTCATTTGTCCCTGCAGACGGTTTCCTCCAAAAAATTTTTCGGTCAATGGATAAAAAAAAAAGCAATAAGACGGTCGCAAATCTTGAATCTGATGAAAAGTCTAGAAACAAAATGAAGGATATTATGGAAAACAAGCACTGATGCGGGGGTTGCAAAGTCCGTTTTATCAATGACATCGTTACGGTTGCAGAGTCGTCAAGGGAATAGGAGAGGGACTGTGGGGGGGGTAAGGGAGGAGTTTGTTATCGTCCACGTCTGTGCACCCACACTCGCAACCATCGCGAAAACACTGTACACAGCGTCGTCAATCAAGGGGGGAAATGTATACACAGACAGGTCATACATAGTAACAACAACGGGAAATGTACAGCATTAAACTACAGGTAACGTCTAACTGGGGAAATGGTGAAGGAAAGGCGAACAAAAGCAAATGGTCTTCATTTTTGTTAATGAAAAATGAAGGAACATTTCCTCTACTTTTCAAATTCAGAAATTATACAGAAAGAAGACCTCCTAAAACTGTTAAGTGTGTAAAACTAAAAGGAGTCCACGTACGCATAAGTCAGGTTTGGCACTGCTTAAATCCAGGGTTATTTTAACGGAGTTGCCAAGCGTTTTGTGAATCGATGAGCTCAGTCTGGTCATCAATCACTGCTAAATCAAATCCTATCACATACATATTTGGTTTTGCAGTTCATTTGGCTAAATTCCAAGTCTGAGAATTTAAAGATGTAGTTTTACACTAACATGGGACCTTTCATCCCGAGGTACCAAGATGCCGCAGGAAACGGAAAGACGGCTACGCTGTCAGCCGCTGCCAACTCACCAGACACTTACGCGATTACATTATGTTATCGGCCAATTAACAACTTTGACTTTTTTTAAGTTGTCAGAGGAAGCTGGAGAACCCAGAGGAAGCCCACATAGACCGGGGGTAGACCGTAAAAACACCACACAGAAAGGCGCCCAATGTGCAGCTCTATCCACATATGGCAGGGCCCTCTTTCCATCAGGTGCAGATTTTAATACCTGACCACTATATGGACGAACAAACTTAATGCAGAGTGCATGGGAATGTTCGCCCCTTTGTGGGTGAAAAATAAAAAGGCCACGCGAGGGACTTTTCTTAAGTCCTGTGGAAAAAAATCTATTCTACAGCCCGTGTCTAAATACAATGCGGCCTAGAGCTCAGCGAGGTGACCTACACAGCTGTACTATATTGTAGTGAATTAACAAGATACTAAAAAGGTTAATGAGCATACCATTAATTAAATTTTGAATGTTAATGAAAATCAATTCAATGTAAAATTTCATTAAGGGGGAAAAACTGTCCACAATACTAACACAAACAAGTCCATAGAAAAAAAAATAATCTAAACCATAAGCTCGTGCATATTTAATTGAACAGAATAAGGATTTTTAAATGAATGCTTCGTAGCTCTGGCAGCAGTGAAGAGACATGGGAAGAGGAGAGATGGGAAGAGGAGACAAGCGGAGGAGGAGAGATGGGTTCAGCGTTAACTCTGCGAAGAGGAGAGGTAGGAAGACGAGAGATGAGTTCAGCGTTAACTCTGGGAAGAGGAGAGATAGGTTTAGCGTTAACTCTGGGAAGGGGAGAGGTGGGAAGAGGAGAGATAGGTTTAGCGTTAACTCTGGGAAGAGGAGAGGTAGGAAGAGAAGAGATGGGTTTAGCGTTAACTCTGGGAAGAGGAGAGATGGGAAGAGAAGAGATGGGTTTAGCGTTAACTCTGGGAAGAGGAGAGATGGGAAGAGGAGAGATGGGTTGAGCGTTAACTCTGGGAAGAGGAGAGATGGGAAGGGGAGGTGGTTCTGCGGGAAGTAGGCGGTGGTTCTGCGGGACGTCAGTCCAGGAGCTGCTCGGATGTTTTTCATCTAACTACCTCGCTACTCTGGTAAGAGACACGGGGGAAGGTGGGGGAAGAGAGGGCCATTGTGTTTTTTTTACATCAATATCTGGAGCTTTTGTACACGCAGCGCTACACACGTGTTTAAGTTAAAAAGTTAACTGCGATCGCTTTGCTGTTGTTTCCTCGTGAATTATAGGCTTCAAAGATTGTTGCCGTCCGTAAAATGTTAATGGATGTCACCATATTTTTAAGTCCCCTTAATATATGGTGCTACGAAATACATTCATGACTGGATTATACGGATGAGTCTTAATGAGGTCGAAACCAGTCCACATGCCTCTCCATATTCAACTGCTGCGTTTTAAGATGAGCCACATTCTCAACTCTGTCAGTTGGGGCTCGAAACTTCAAAATGACCACACATTGAGTTATTTTGAGCTGGGAATGAGTGGGGCGGTGACACAGTGAGCAGCGCTGTCGCCTCACAGTAGGAAGGCTTCGGGTTCCGTTCTCGGCTGCAGTTCTATGTGGAGTCTGCGTTCTCCCCATGTCCATGTGGGTTTATCGTCGGGTACTCTGGTTTCCTCCCACCGTCCAAAGACACCCTGCTGCCTAAAATTATTTGGCCTACCGAGTAAATTGCCCCCAGTACCTTGCGATGTACCAGCGTCACATCCTGGGTATAGCCCGGCCGTGTGCCCTCTATCTGCCAGGATAGGTTCCAGCTCCCCTTGACCCTGTACAGGATTAAGCGAGTATTGACAATGAATGAGTGATAATGATGATAATGAGCTGGTGGTCTGGATAATGAGGAGAGATTTTGTACAGGCAATGCTGTACACCTTTGTGTTGCTAAATTTATGTTCTCACGTTACAGCCTTGGTAAGTAGAGGGGGGTGGCAGGGAGGGGCTTGGTAGTGGCGCGTTAAGTCTGGGAGCTGTCCAGTCGTTTAAAATCATTATATCGTAGCGGGAGGGTTGACGGGTTGAGTGGAAACATCGGTTAGGTGGCGAGGCAGTTGAGATTTGCTCTTATTTTGGTAGTAAAAGACAGATGCATGCAAAGACACAGAGATGGAAGGAGGGCCTGTTGCTAAATCTGCGAGGAGGTTTTTATCATTACTGCTGAAACTCTGATGGTGGAGACACACGGAGACACACGGAGAGGGCACGGTGGTTGGTGGTACGTCAGTCGGGGAGACAGCGAGTGTCATTATCGCCCTGTCTCAGCTCTGACAGTGGGTGTAGACACAGGAGGAGGAAGGGGGGCGGGGGGAGCAGGAGGGGGAGGGGAAGTTGGTCGTCAGTGCGTCAGTCTGTCGTCAGTCCGGGATATGCTTGCGCGGGCTCCTGTGGGCTCGGCTCGAGCGGCGGATGTCGTGCTTTGCCTCCCGGCACGGCTGGCACACGAACACGTCCGGCACGTTGGACTTGCGGATCTTGGCGCAGTACAGGTGCACCCACGTGCCGCACTCGCCGCACTCGATCATCGGCCGCCCGGCAAATGGCTTCATGCAGTAGCACGTGATGAGCTTCCACGAAGCGTCGTCTGCTTTACGACGCCGGCGCCGTTGTTGGCAGCGGCGGCCCAGGGGGTCGAAGAGTTGGCGAGTGGGCGGGCGGACGATGGACCGTGGTGGGTAGACGGCACGGGGGTTGAGCAGGGGTGGAGCGGCGGATGAGTGGTGGTGGTTGCCGGCGGCGATGGGAGAGATTTAGGGAGAGAGTGGTAGGAAAAACGTAAATAATATTAGTCATGAAATCAACGTAAGCAGGCTGTGCTGTATGGCTCACGAACGTATCATTGGACTAACGCTATACTGTCGACCGGTCACTTTCTTGTCACTCTGAGCTTTTGCTACGTTCGCCGGCTCCCATGAGCCTCACACCTTGCGAACTGCGCCAGTGTCAAGAAATCATTCCACCACAATGCTCGTGTCTTCTCATCCACATCACATCACCTGGCTGCATCGCGTAACGAGCACTCGTTCACATATGTACGCTGGCGAAAGAACCCATAGCTTGGCTACATTACGTTACAGGCCTGGGCCCGCGATCAGCAGGTCCGCTCACAACAATCTACGAGCCGACGCGGCACAAAGTTCACAGCGGTCGAACGCTCCATATTTATTTGCGGTGGTCGACAGACCGCGTAGTTACGCACAGAGGCACTTGTCCTCCGTGCGTTGGAGGGATTTATAGTTCTTCATCTATTCAACAGAGCGACAGTGCCACAATGGAGGAATGATCGCCGGCTCGGTTCAATTTCCCGGCACGGCGGCGGTAGCGCAGCTGCTCGATTCTCCCCCCGCCCCCCACCCCCGGCATGGAAGATCAGGTTAAATACCCTCTGGAGCCGCCATTCTCAACCAGTGACCTTAACCCATCAGTGAGCAGGGAGCACCACCACCTACTGCTCTACACAAACCATACCTGAGGAGTGAAAGGGTGAGAAACCCTGCTCTAGAGCTCCCTTTAGTAAAAGTCCCTCTGCCTGCAGTGGCGGGGGTGAGCAGTTGCGGTGCTGCGACTTTGCCTAACGTCTAACGTCGACAGCCATGTGAAGCTAACACCACAAAGACTCTTAGACCCCCCCACATGGGACAGGTGGAGCAGATTCCACGTTCCTCCGCGACATCCAAAGCAGTCTGCCGCCATCTGGTGGTGGAGCTGCTATGCGCATGGCAGCTGTTCTTAGGCAACCAGCGGTGGCCCCAGTGGTGAGCGAGCTGCGTTAGGAAGCGGGCACGAAAGAGTTCTGATCCCGCTAACAGCCGCCACCAGTGACGATTTGATAAAATGGTTCTGGGCCTCCCTTAGGTCGACTCGGCATCAAATGACTACCTAGTGGACTGTGTAAATACTGCCACTAGGGAGACGACGGCGGCCGGACGTATGCCATGTTTGGCCATTGTAAGTGCTCGCTAACTGCACTTGACTACACAGTCCGGTAAGGCGATATGGGGGATCTTTGTCTTTCTTTGGCACCCAGCTTTGCTGGGGATTCCAAATTATGGCGAAACTAATTATTTTGTGATGCTACTGCTCCGCTTGGCAGTGGCGCATGTGTACGAATTACAAAGACTCCTCACATTGGCCCATAACACTGCGACTTTAAAAACAAAAACATACAAGTGGTGGTGACATTATGGGAATGCACTTGGCACCATGGCCAAAAAATCTCAAATTTGTTACTTTTAAGGCAGTGTTATTGACAAATCTATCGGGTTTTTGTCATTACCGTTGCAAGGTTTGTAGCAATGAGTGCCTTTTGCAGTGCATTCATAAATCTAATTTTTTAATTTTATCTTGGTAAGTCGTGTTTACCATCTCATGTATACTCATTTTCGCTTCTTCCAACCGGATGGCCAAGTTTGTACACGACATTAGCCTAAAATCTTAAACCAGCATATTAGCAAAATAAAACACAAATGCATGAATTGTTAATTCAGTCCTTTGCCATATTTCACCTACCAAGTGGAGGTACCATCAGGCTCCTTGCAGCAGTCTGACAATGCCGTCAACAAGGGAGACAATGCAATCACGAAGGAAAGAATGAACGTTCGATTCCGGCCGTCCCAAAACATCAGATCTCAAGAGCAATGCTCATACTTCGAGCTGTGAAAACCTACGTCGATCCGTAATCCTTTGCCAATCCATTGCCGAAGTTTGTTGAGACCGTCAAGCCAGGCACAATGATACGCCTGTCGCACGATCGCCACCCCCAGTCGCGAGTCACTACGGCTCTCCGCGATGGGACAGAGTCCTCAGTTCTTACCGGAGTCCACCATGATGTCCTCGTCGTCCTGGTCTCGGTAGGCCTTCACCTTCGACTTTTTGCCGCACGCCCGCAAACCCGGCATTTTTCTCAACCCCGCCGCCGACCTCGTAGCCGCCTCCATCCGCTTGGGCGCCGCCAACCTCATGCCCTCGTAGTCGTCGTCGTCGTCAAGATCGTCAAAGTCCTCCTCGTTCTCGTCAAAGTCCTCATCGTCGACGACGCCGCCGCCGCCTCGCCTGGTGACCTGGGGCAGCCGCAGCCCGCAGGATCCCTCACGCGCCAGGATTGCCTCGATCTCCCCATCCGTATCGAGCTCCGACGCCGATTCCGCGCCTCCGCCGGCGGTGCCGGTGGTGCTGGCGGCGGCGGCGACGTCATCGTCAGCCACCGGCTCCGCCTTGATGGCCTGAGCCAGAGCGGCTGCCGCCGCCGACGCAAACGCTTTTGCCGCGGCCATCTTCTTCTCGTCCTTGGCGCTCGTCGGCGAGGTCGCCGCCGCCGCCGTCGCGGCGGTAGTCGCGGCGGCCGCCGCCGCTTGCGTCGCCGCCACCTTCAGCGTCTTCGCCTTTTCGGCCTTCTTCTTCTTCTTGCTTTTTTTCACCTTCTGCTTGACGGGCGACATGGACAGCCGTGCCTGCACCTTGTGCTTCTTGACTGCCGGGAAGTGGCGGGCGTTGCTGCCGCCGCTGCTGTTGCTGCTATTGCTGTTGTTGTTGCTTCCGCCACCACCCAATCCCCCTCCTCCTCCTCCTCCTCCACCTACGCCAGCTCCTCCTCCTCCTCCACCACTCCCACCTCCGCTCCCTCCTCCTCCTCCGTTGCGGTGGTTGTGATGGTGGTTGCGGTGGTGGCGGTGATGATGGTGGTGGCGGTGATGGTGGTGTTTGCGGTGAGCGAGCGAGCCGTCCGACTTCGCGCGCCGGATGCCGCTACCTCCGCCGCCGCCGCCGCCCTTTGCGCCGCCGCCGCCGCCGCCGCCGCCGCCCCCGTTGCTCGAGGGCTGAGCCGTGGGCTGTGCAGGGCCATGCCCCTGGCCCTGCCCTTTCCCCGCAGACAGTTTTGGCTTTTTCGGGGCGCTGCCCTCGTGGGTGTGGGCACCGGGGGAGCGGGCCAACAGCCAGCTGTCCCCGTCCAGAGAGCTGTCCGTGGTGCTGACGCTCAGTGCCGCGTTCACACTCCCACCCTGGGGCAGACAAAACCACTCCACTCATCCCCTCGCTCGATCACAGAGGTTCATTTGCGGCGATGAGAGTTCACGGCTCATCCGAGCTGCTCGCCCAGGTTTGGCGCGGGCAACCTCACGATGCTCATTGCAAGTATCAGCAAAACGTCGTATCTCTTTGTAAAACACTCTGGGTTCGCTCTCCCACGCACCGGTGTGCTGGGATAGTGAAGGAGTTGGCCACGTTCTATTCACGTGACAAGCCTTACTAATTGGCCGTGTCGGGTGGTGGAGGGTTAAACGACACGATTTTTTACGTGACCTGACCCGGAATAATGGATTTCATCGATTAACGGCTCAATTCTGTCCATCAGGTTTATATAGCCTGGATTGCTTGTTATGTCTCCTATGTAGTCTGTATACTTGTCCCGTCTATCTCGTTCTGTCTTTTTCCATCGTGTCGTCTATCCTCTTCATCAGATCTCATTTGCATAGAACATCTAGTCCTGTCTCGTATGTAGTCTGTCCAGTTTGTTCTGTCTATCTTGTATGTATCGTCCACCTAGTTTAATTAATTAGCCTCAAGTTCCATCGTCACAATTTACACGTGCCATACTTTTAATTAACTTATGAAAACTTGATTCTTAAACCACACGCATACGATACAACAGACGAAGTAAAGGCATAAGAATCGATGTTAATGATTGCAGTCTATGTTGATGTTTATATTACAGCAGAAAGTACCCTGTCAGCTTGCAAGCTCTGGATGCGGGATTCCTGTGACAACAAATGGCCAAACTGACCAGCGCAACAATGCAGAAAAGCACAGGAGCAAATAAAAGTACAGCAACAAGGTGCACAAACAAAACTCTAACCGCAAAGATAAAATTAAACAGTATCACGCAGTATTGTACAATTAAAGAAACTCATAACACCACCTTGTACAAAGAGGAAACCACAATCATGACGTAAACAGTAGCCACTCAAGGTTGCACAGCACAATAAATTAATAATAGACAAGGGCAACAGTGCACCAGTCGTTTAGTTTTTTTTAAGCAAACAAGTTTTTGAGCAAAACAAAAGGAGAGCCGCATATTAATTTTTCAAATCGTCGCATCGCCGGCGGTTGTTGGAGATATTCACCTGCTCTGGGTACGGGATGTAGCCTGCGTAGGCCAAAACAAACGTGCAGAACTGGTTGAAGTCTTCCACCGTGCGATGGCGCTTGGTCTTCATGGAACTCTGGGTGCAAAAAAAAGTCACGCAAATCAGCAATGAACTGCGTTTGCAATCCACAGTTTACTTCAACCTTTTCACTGAGGGGGGGTTTTCACAGCTCGATGCACGATTGCGTCACAAAAGGAGGTGGAGCGCTTGATACGGCCATTCCAAAAGAGCAGCTTTGGCAAGCAATCACCATTGAACCTTTTTTTACCCGCTTTCACTTAACTTACATTGGGGGATGTGTGTAATGGTTAACTTACATGGGGTTATTTAATGTGAAACAAAAGTATGGATGCGCATAATATTCACTTCGTATTTGAAACTGGCCAAACACCGCTCCGCTGTTTGTTTATATATAGCACTTGTATTCAGGCCGCAAAATAAAAGTGAAGCTGAATTTTAGGGGCGGCGCGGTGGCGCAGTGAGTAGCGCTGTCGCCTCACAGCAAGAAGGTCCCAGGTCGATTCCTGGCCGGGTGCCTTTCTATGTGGAGTTTGCATGCTCTCTCTGTGCCAGTGTGGGTTTTCGTCGGGTACTCCGTTTTCCCCCCCACCGTCCAAAGACACGCTGCTGCCTCGGTTAATTGGCCTGCTGAGTAAATTGCTCAAAAAAATTGTGTCCTGCGATGTACTGGCGTCACACCCTGGGCATACCCCCACCTTACGCCCTCCGTCGGCCATGATAGGCTCTAAAACCGCCCCCCGCGACTCTGTACACCATAAAGCGGGTATTGATGATAACGAATATTAGCTTTGGGCAAAGCGGCCGCCGTAATCATGTGACCAGCACAGCCCACGGTTGGGGCGGTAATGAAAAGGGCGGGAGTCGTCAATGTGGGCAGTGGGCGTCTCCCACGAATATTCAGGGATCATCTGCGATGGACGTTAGCGGTGAACGCGAATCAACAACAGATCGCTCCGTTTAAACCGTAGCGAGCTCACCGCTGTGCCACTACCGCCACCAGCTCCCAACACATGGATACGTCCATGATGGTGCACATTTTTATTAAATTACCCAATTCCTTAAGAACAGAGGACACATTTTACAATATTATTCCACACGAGATACAATATCCTTCTGGGAAAGTTTTTTTTTCCTTCCAAAATGAAGTTCTGACTGTCAATGCTACGCATATTTTAAATTGCCACGATTATTTTCAATTTGAAAGCTTTCCAAGGCCCCATGTGTATACAACATGTCTATACTGTCCGTAATGGCACTTTATTGCCAGGGATAACAATCCATATTTTTTCCGGATAATGTTGACATCACGATGGGCAGCGCTCCAACGCAAACTTCAATACTCTTGTGCCTCGCACCTCCTCGTCTTTAAAACGAGAAGAGAATAAAAACAACACAATTTGTACTGCACGCACATTCCATGCGTGGTCGTACATGAGACAAGGACACAGGCGCAAGGAAACCACAGAGGGGGGAGTTAGCCAGACGGGTTCGCCGACACCAGCATGCCAGGCACTGCTTCCCCTATACATTACGTTATCGTCCAATTAATTCGAGTGGTTTTTTTTTTAGTTGTGGGAGGAAGCTGCCGAACCTGGAGGGAAAAACCACGCAAAACAGTTGGGGAACATGGGAACTGCACAGAGACAGGCACCACCCAAGGTAGGAATCGAACCACCTTGGGTAGGACTCTCTCGGCAAGGTGTAGATGTTACAAGTGCACCAATCTGCTGCATGACCACCAGACACCTACCGTCAAGTACTACACTGTGCTGCTTTTATGCCTTTAGGGAGACATACGAATTGCCCATATGGACGGAATGAATGTGACTATATTGATCGGACACGTTATGGGGACTGCGGATCCGCGTGGCCTTGATGCGCCACTGTGAATGAGCAGAGGTAGTTTGATTAAATAGGGGAAATCTTGTATCACCATACAAACACCACCATCTCTGTGGCTTTCACCTCCACCATCATCGCCATGTACGTCCAAAACTCACTTGTGTTTATATATCGTTAGATACGAAACTCATTTACATATAATGTCAAACAAAAAGACAAAGATCCCCTCCACTATAGCATTGACAAACTGCTGGAATAAGTGCTGCTAGTAAACACAAAGACTAGCAGAGCACAGGAGGGGGTGGGTGGCCAACACTACGCTCGGCCGCCTTTGTTTCCTTCGCAGCAATTTTTTACACACAACACCACCAGGTACTCATGTGAGGCTCAGTCGCCCTAGGGGAGGCACAGAACCAGATCAAAAAGACAACACTGGTGTTAACCGTGAGCAGGAATCTAACTTGGGTCACCGGTTTTATATCGCAGTGCACTAACCGCTGCAGTACTGCTCGTATGTCTATGATGTACATGAAAGATGTGTACCTATAACTACACACTTTTAGAAGACATACGTGTGTAGACACATTTTACACAATACTGCAATCGAGGCATTATTGATTTCATCTACCAGCACGGCGGTTGTAACACTGGTGCAAGTTTCTTAAATTCTCCCGCTGCTCCACCCAGTCACATAAATTGGGTCACCGCCATAAGTTGATCGGCACATCAGCTGTGGTAGGTAAAAGTATAGGTACTCCCCACCTCTTCCAAAACATCTGCCAAGCGTGGAACATCGGGCCAAAAGAGCCTCCAGTGATTATCTGGAGCTCTCTGTAGTGACCGCCTTTCTGTTGACAGTGGTGTGCACAAGCAATTGTCGGGGTGCACATTTACCTTTGACACATCTGGCTATTTATATATTTATGTACCATCGCTATAGTATGTTGTGCACTGAAAACAGCAACATATTTTATATATTGCATTAAAAGTGTGAGGTTCTATACTTACCATCTCATTAAATTAAAACACATTGCCAGCCTATGATAATTTAAATAATTGGAATGAAAGTGTTAAAATACACAAGTGTGAGATAATATATTGGGGCGTCCTTCATCCAGCAATATATTGATCAAAGCTAACGACGATGCTTGTACTATTGAAAAGAAATGAAATCTGATTTACAGCACAACTCTGTCATATCAAGAGACCATCAATTCAACACGACCATCATTCTCAGAAACACACACTTCACCATCATGGCATGTGCCTTCATCTTAATCATCACCACTTTCAGAACCATGAAAATCACCTCCGACATGACAAACACAAGAGCACCAGCCTTCTATACCCATCTCCAAGAGCACTTCCATCATGACTATCTTCTCAATCAATTTTCATCACTGCCAGTGATCACTACCAACCCTTGGACCTGTGTGTGTATATAATATCCTATCGCCACCACCATAACAGGTACACATCCCAAACGCCACTTCTATCATCACGACCTCCACGACCACCATCTCCATTACTCCGTTCACAGTCACCACAGCAACTGTGTCCTCAGCACTGTCTCCTTCACTGCCACGATTTTCATCACCACTGCCTCCACCAACATCAATCAAAAGGACCATAACACCCGTTGTCACATCCACCAGAAATGTTATAACACGCTGGGTCAGACTCCTGGAGTTCCCTGGCAAACATAATTGTGGGGGAGGCACCCTCACCACCACCAGAATGCCAGCAGCAGCGGTGCGAGGGATTGGCCAAGCACCACCACCACCACCACCACCTTCTCAGCGCCACTAGCGATGGATAACGAATTCTGGACGAACATTAACGCCCCCATACCGAAGAAACAAACCAAAAACGGTCATCACCAATACCTTAATCATCACCACCCTTATAACCATAATTACCACAATTACCATTGCATCCATAATCACAAACACCGTTACTAACGCCTTGTCCACCACTCTTGTTAATCACCACATCGATAACTGCAAATTTCATATCACCAACTCATCTGACGCCTACACAAGAACAGCAATCACTGCGTTTTTCAAGATCATGGCTAGTTACCACGTTCCTCGCTTGCACCTTTACCACCAACACATTAACCATTCTATTCTTGTACAGATGCGGGTTTTCATGGCTCCATACATGATTGCTTTTAACGTGTGAGACGAAACGTCGCGATGGTGAGAGGGAGAGCGATCGACGCGGCTGTCCCGAGAGAGCAGCTTTTCGAAGCAATCATCATGCATCGAGCCGCGAAAACCTACATCATAACATTCTTTCAGAATAACTTTGCACAGCTATTCATACCATTACCACCACCAACACATTCATAATCTTAACCACAAAGCACAAACATGACTATCTTATTATCACCACCATCAATACGTAAATGATAACTTCGTTCGTCAATTCCTATCCCCACCACCTGCACACCCTTACCACCTCCATCTCCTTCACCACCACTATCGCCATCACATCACCAACATGCCTCTCACCATCAAACGATAATCTCCATCATTACCATGAACTGCACATACTGATTCAACCAGATAATAACGACCAACACGTACATCAGCACCACCTCCAAACACCAAAAGCTGCATTCCCCCTCTCATCTCACATTGTCAGAAACCGCTTAGTCCTGTACAGGGTACAGGGTCGTGGCAGACACAGGGCACAAGGCAGGGATATACCCACGATGGGAGGCCAATCAATCGCGGGCACTGCGGGCAATTTAGTCTGCAAGCCAATTAACCTATGCAGCGGCGTGTTTTTTTGACTGTGGGAGGAAACCGGAGTGCCCGGCGAAAAACCACGCGGACACGGGGAGAGAACTCGCAAACTCCACACAGAAAGGCATCCGAGCCCAGAGCTCGAACCAGGGACCTTCTTGCTGTGAGGAGGCGACAGCGCTACCCACTGGGGGCCACCGTGAGCTTCATTCCCAACACCTATATTACTTTCAAGCACTACCAAAACCATGACCATCTTCATCACCATTATCACCACCTCATCCATTATCGACTTCAGAGCTATTGTGCCACCTCCAACATCAACACCTCGGCCACCTCCAGCAAAACGACGACTTCTTAACAGTTGCTATTTCTGGATATCCGTGTCGAGTGTTCCTCCTCGCTCCTGCACGTTAAGAGGAGGCATCGTCAAGCAACATGCAGAGCCTGATGTTGGACAATCGTTTACGATCCAATGCAACAAACGAGAGACGTTGAGTTGTGCAACTGTGGGGAGATCTGGGCCGCACGCTCCTAACCCCACTGCCAGGCGCCATCGCGACCAACAATCCACTGCTGGATGAAGACCTCGCCGCTCCGCGCTTCTCACAGTTGAACGACGCGCGTCCGCAACCGCCTACGCACTTAACTACAACGCGTGAAGTGGAACACAAAAGTATCACCCACCTCTCCGTCCATCGCAGAGCATGTGTCCGATCCTGCAAGCGACGGACACAAGAGAGGAGACGCACAGCGTTAGACACGGGCGCTTCGATGAGCTACGACGCCGTGTCCCAAGACGGCGAGACGAGGACACGGCGAGGGCGGTGCGGACCGCGCACGCCCCGGGGGAAAGGCGACTTTCCCCGGCGGGCCGCCCCAGGCGAGGCCGAGGCCGCGGTCCCCGTCAGGCCGCGCGTTGTCGGCGCCGATTTGAAATGGAGGCGTAAGAAGACTCCGATAAATCTAACATGGGCAGAGGCGAGTTTATCTCTCTCAATCTCTCGCTCGTGTCGCAGGGCCACCCTGCAGGGCACGGCGTGGCGGAGACGGGAAGAACACCGGCGGAGAGACGCAGGGAGAAAAGGGGCGCAGTGGTCGGCGCGGAGCTACGCTGGCCGGGGACCGGGATCGAGCAGACGGAGCTGTAGTCGGGGACCCCCGAGCAGCCTGGATATGTGGGAGCCTAAACCCCCTTTCTACGAGTCGAGGCAGGTCTAGTCGGCAGGACGGGGCAGGTCGAGCCACCGCGAGCCGAGAAAAACTCGCCGCTGCTGCTGCAGC
>JAZEWT010000014.1:3156538-3167453 GCA_036362905.1 Mordacia mordax
GACTTGCGTCCCATCGTGGGTATATCCCTGCCTTGCGCCCTGTGTCTGCCGGGATAGGCTCCGGCTCACCGCGACCCTGTGCAGGACCAAGCGGTCTCTGACAATGAGACGAGGTCCGTATATTCTGCAGGGCCTTCCACTGACGAGGGTAGGGTAAATCGGCTTCTCAACTCAACGTTCACGCGGTGGATCCACCAATTCGCGGCTCTGGGTTCCTGGCCACTTGCAGCACAGACACCACCGCTCGGCACAGCCACAGTTAGAATTGATTTCGTCCGTGCGGCGCTGTTTAACCCAGCGGTCCGGAGACGCCGTGGAAAGCCATAGAGAAGCGGATGGGAGGCAGTCGCGCGGTCAGCGGCACAAACCCGACACGCACCGAGCCCTGTGTATCGTGAAGGTCTCGGCCAATTATTAGTGGGCGTTTTTTTTAGTTACGGGTGGAAACTGGAGAACCCGGAGGGATAGCCACGGAGAGCAGGGTGAGAACTCGCAAACTCCACCGCACAGAAACGCAACCGAGGAGGGAATCGAACCGCCTCCGGTGGGACGGGCATCCGTTGAGGCGTGGACGTCACCGCAGCGGAACCCCGAGTGCGGGCGGTTGCGACCCTGCGTGATGTCTCTCTCCCGTCTGCCCGCAGTACGCTCGACGCTCCACGCAGGGCGTCTCGTACATGCTGTTTGCCCTGACCGTGCTGGGAAACCTGACGTACGGCGTCAGCTTGCTGCTCAAGAACCCGGACCAAGGAGACACACAGCTCTGCTACCTCCTCCGTCACCTGCCCTGGATCGTGGGCAGCTTGGGCACGCTCTCCCTCGACACATGCGTATCCTCGACCGCGATTGCTACGAGCCGCGCCCGCGGTTCACTGCGGTTACCCGTCATCCCCGTAACACGATAAGTTAATGAATAAATCGTTCAACAGATGCATTCGCCCCTTGCTGGCGGGCGCCGGAGCGATGCGCGCGGTCACTCGTGTACGCCGAACTCTGATCCTTGACCTTCGACCCTCAGATAACCATCCAGTTCATCATGTACCACAAGCCGCAGCTTGTCGCCCAACGCGAAGAGCAGGAGCCTCTGATTGGATAAGCCACGTCGTCACGTGGCCTGACTGAACCAAGCAAACATCACTGTCCAAACAAATCCCAGTTGCCTTCGTTAACATTTAGCGCATTTACGACTACAATGGAATGATTGATGTCGATCGCATGACCTCATAGTTACGAGTAAATGTGGAGAAGTCAGAACTAGTCGGTGATTTACTGCTGAAAGGTAACATCAAGGCATGGTGATGATGCCTCGTTTATAGTCCCGAGCCAGTTGTGCTAATTCCACATTTTCATGACTGAGGTGAGTCAATCGTTCAGACAACCGCTGTCTACTTCCTCACGTAGTGGTTCTGTACTCATTTTGTCGACCCCAGAGGTATGATGGGTCGAGCCAACCCACAACCAAGAATTGAAACTCGAATCGGACAAGCGAGCCACAAAGGACTAGCTTCCATAATTACTACGGGTGTCCGGCGATGGACCGGCGTCCCGTCGTCGGGTGTATTCCTGCCTTACGCCCTGTGTTTCCGGGATAGGCTCCGGCTTCACCGTGACCCTATATAGGATTAAGCGGTTTCAGATAATGAGAGAATTACTGCGGGTGCTGGATGATACAATCATATCTTGCAGAAGTGCAATCCTCATAAGCACATTTTCCCTTCCATAACTGGTGGCAGTGCTATGGCAAAGGGTAACTTCTTGTATAAGCACAATGGATATAAGCCCATATGGCATTGCTGTCTGTTGAATTCCTTTCTCCATGCTTTGCACCAGCCACCTTGCTCCCCTCACCGCGGGGTACCGTGCCCAAAGAGGTTTTTACCTCGTGTTTTAGGCGTAATTTCAAAGGCATTATTGTAGCCATTATTATTAAAAACCTAACGTATGGACCCCATTTGTCAATGGACTTGAAGGCGGAGGCGTTCACAGTCAATCGCTGTGGTGTCACCGGACTTCATAATGATTCGTGTTCGAGTTGGTGAAGGAGGTAAGGGTGGCAGGAGGATTGGGTTTGATGTCACCTTTGCTGAGACTCAGACTCCGTCCACCAGGTTCATAGTGCGGTCTGCTAACCGCTGCGCCACCGCTCCACTGTTATTACTGCTGAAAGGATTGCATGGCATGTAACTGATGCTCAGGAAACTTTTATTTTACGCGAGCTGTAGAATAATGACGATGACCTCAGAGGCGACACTTAAAGCTTTAAAATCAATGATCTCCGACAGACGTGAGAACATTGACTGCTGAGTTAGTGGTTTAGCTGGAGGGTACACAGGCAGTGACAACTGCACTGATGATCATGGGCAGCAGGAGCCGAGGCTGTGGTTTACACCGAGGTGGGAGGTCATTCATGGTACCGAGAGATCCATGCCAGCCACGCTTGGCAGCCGTGTCGAGCTAGACCATTTCGTGTGGTGATGTTAAGCTCTGCACGGTTTAACTTACAATGTTCGCCCAACAGTCCTACCAACACCCCCAGCGTAGACCCAATGCTGCCGTGTTAATAAGGTAACACCTGGTACCTTAATGGCATGCTTTCAAGGAGGCAATGTCCAACTCGCGGTGGGAATTGAATGTGGTTCGTGCGCATGGGCGACGCTGCAACTGCACGTCGTTTAATTGACAATTTTCATGAAGCAGCGGCAATTGTTGCTGAGAATCGTAAACAAATTAAACTACCCGTGCGAGATGTCGCAGCACATTCTCTGGCGCTTCGTGCCAAGATCTGGGCTCGAGAAATCTCACAGTTGCACCCACCCCCTCGTGGGTTACTATTGGGATGCTAACTTCCATCAGGTGACAGAAGTCACGATGCCTGCATGATGTTCCACCATAGTTGGCCCGCTCTTTGCGTACAGAGTGTGGAACTCCCATCGAGTCGTTGCTTCGGTTGTGTGACTTTATGTAAGACGGTTGTTTGTTATAACTTGTACTCTCGGGTGCTCTTTTGTTTATGCCTTCCCTTCGTTACCGACCTTTGGACCGGAGCTGAACAGATGTAATGATAAACGACTGCCGCTGCTCTTGATCATCGGATCAACAGTTGTTACGTTTGCAAGTAGTCTGGACTCTCCGCGATTTTATTTTTATGCGAAAATAAGTCTCTGCGAGTGTAAACCTGAGAACTGTTGAATGCCATCCAGTTCGACTGCACTTTGCACTAACTCTGCATTCTTTTAATATGTATTCCCAGTAAGCGCGGAAGACTTGGGGGCCAACATTGCTTATTTGTAAGGGTTTTTTGCCTTTTTTTTTAATATTACAAACGTCTCGGCATTAACACTCGATTAAGTGCAGTTGGAGCTTCGGACATAACGCATTGCCCAGTGTTATAGAAAGGACTGTAGAAGGAGATTTCACAGAATTACTCTTGAGATTCCTTTCAAATGACCTCTCATTCACCTGTCCGTACAGTCTGCTGTGGTGCGAAGATTTATCGAGTAATGATTAAAATAATTTTTTGAAATGTTTGTAGCTTTTAGCGCTGAAATTCTTGCCAAATGAAGCCAAAACCAAATTTAGTTGCGTTTGTGCAGTCAATGGTGACTGGGCTGAGATCATTTAACTGCTCGCGGGTGAATGAGTACCGATGTTCCAACCTAGAGTCTTGCCCTGTGTTCGAACTTAGCCACATGCCGACTGGAGTTGGTGGATCGCTTTAAGATGGATGGCATTTTGCACATCGCATGATTGATGCTTAGGATTGTGATGTGGTCACCAGACTGAGAGATGGATGTACACTCAGGTAAAACATATTAAAATGGCTTAAGGGACAATAAACTCAGACAAATTACCTCCCACACTGCCCCTATTGGCAGACTAGTTGTGGTGTTAACCTGGTGGAGGTGCCCGAGGCTGCATCGCTGTCGCAGGGCAAATGGGAATTTGGTTGAGATGTGATGCAGGGCGATGAGATACCGGTGACAAAGCACCGGTAAATGCCAATACTTACCACCAAATATACAGGGATGTAAATTTAACAACCTAATGATGCTTCCAAAAGAGGAGGAAAAACGTCGCAGAGCTGAACGCTCGACATAGCTCTCCAGAAATAGCTCTTAAGAGCATTTTTTGTTCAACGGTCTGTGAAAATCCACCTCCGTACAGATTTCAAACCATATGAAAGATTTGGTTTGTGTATTCATCAACAACTGGCAGTGTGGGGGGGGGGCTGGCAGACCGAATCGCATTCACGACGCGGTTCTTAGTTTTGCTCTGAGTCGCGTTTAAATCGTGGACAGCAGAGAGCCATGTTGTGTTGATAAACATTGCTTACCCTGCTGTGTAGTCTGCGCGCGGCCCTCGCACGGAACGTCGGGCCGCCCCATGGACTTTTGTAAGCGACACGGCCGGGACCCCCGCTTGTCACTCACAAAGCCGCCCAAACTATAACCCTGATTATTAAAGTTTTAAGATAAATGTAGAAATTAAAGTCGGAGTCTACTGATGTAGGTTTTTACGCTGGGTGCATGATTGCTTCCAGTGGAGATGCACGTGGCTATCCGAAAAGAGCAGCTTTTGGAAGCAGTCGTCATTATTACAATCGTCAAAAGTATTTTCTTATGGTTGCGAAAGTGTTAAGTTACTGTGGCAAGCGGAGTTACGATGGTCGAAGATTAAATGTAGAAGTGTGTTGCGTGACTTCGTGCGGCGTTAAATAAACGCAAGTCCGGTTTGAAGATCGCTCACCCAGAGGGGAGGGTAGCCCGCTTAGGGGAGGGCAGGCCACAGAGGGCATGGTAGCCCATAGAGGGGAGGGGAGTCCACTGAGGAGAGGGTAGCCCATCCCCTGTGGGAAGGGTAGCCCACTGAGGGCATGGTAGCCCATCCCCTGTGGGAAGGGGAGGCCACCCCGAGGGAGGCTCAACTTTCCATAACACGCGGCAGGTAGATGCGAATTGTCGGGACATTGTTGTTAAACAGCGAGCGGTGCAGTCCGGTGCAAATCCATATGCTCGTATCATCATCATCTCGTTGACACCACGACCTCTCCAGATTCCTGTGCCTTATCTTACCGATTTTAAACCGCGCGTAAAAAAAAAAACCCAAGACTGTATGCAATGTTTTCACTACATTTTTAAGACTGACCAATAAAAGATCCTTAGAATTGCATCTCTCGAGCGCGTTTCGTTTGTACAAATTGTGAGCACTTCCTGCTTGCGTGCAAGGTAAACAGAAAATAATATTCTCACTAAAAGCGTGCTTTTTGGTTGGGTCATTGTTACCCTGCCAGAGATATTCTTACAAGAACAACCAGGATTTATGTTCTGAACAAGGTTAGTCACCACTCAATGTATAAGAATTGCTTCTCGACAGTTCTTTTTAATAGTTGTCCAGCGAGGAGGGGCCAACAAGTTACGACATTCAGGGGCAACAGGGCAATTTAGTCAAGACAACCTTATGATATATCTTTGGACTGTGGGAGGAAACCGGAGTACCCGGCGAAAACCAACACGGATACGGGGAGAACGTGCACGCTCCATACAAAGGCACGCGGGCTCGATGTTTGATAATCGCTCTTAAGTGCTACTGTTTCGGGATAGCCGTGTCGAGTGTTCGCCCTTCAAAGCTAGGAGACATGAAGCGTTTCTGGGGAGCAATTCTCAAACACAATTCGTCATTACGTTAAAAAGATTATTCTAACTGAATGGGTGTATTTCTATGTGGAGTTTGCCTGTTTTCACCGAGCAGTCCGGTTTCCTCCCACAGTCCAAAGACATGTGGCTCCAGTCCCGGAGCTAGCCCTTTGGGTGCCGTAAGAAGAAATATAGTTCTGCGCAGCCCTTTGTGACCCTCGGGTGAAACGCTCTCTAGAAATGCTATTATTGTGGGATTGAATTGCTCATGGATTGCCGCGAGGTGGCGCTATCAATACAGGCACGCTGTGCTCCACAATTAATAATAAATGGCGCGGTGGCGAAGTGAGCAGCGCGGCTGATTCACAGCCAGAAGCGTCCGGGTTCGATTCCCGGCTCGGGTGCCTTTCTGTGTGGAGTTTGCGTGTTCTCTCCCCGTGTCCGCGTCGGTTTTTGCCAGGTGCTCCGGTTTCCTCCCACCGTCTAAAGACACGCTGATGCCCAGATTTATTGGCATGCGGAGTCAATTTCTCCCAGCGCCCTGCAATCTACTGGCGCCACATCCTAGGTATAGCCCCGCCTAGCGCCCTGTGTCTGCAGGGGTAGCCTCGGGGTATTGATGATGATGTTACCACGTGGATAACTTTGCTGTTTGGCACTGGTTTCTCAACATTCACCGTGTGGCGCCCCAAACCCCCCCTTCCCGGATCTATAAACGTCTCTCAAGGAGGGGCTTCACAAAATGCCAAGCTTTTTAAAACAATCCTCATCAGCAACAGCCGCTTAATCATGTACCGGGTCGAGGGGGGCCGGAGTCTATCCCGACCGACAGAGGGCGCAAGGCAGGGGAATACCCAGCATTTGACGCCACTACATCACAGGACACACTTTGTGAGGAAATGTACTAAGCAGGTAAATTAACCGAGGCAGCAACGTGCCTTTAGACAGTGGGGGGAAAACGGAGTACCCGGCGAAAATCCATTCGAACACGGGGAGGTCACGCAAACTCCACACTGAAAGCACTCGAGCCGGGAATCGATCCCGGAACCGTTTTGCTGTGGGGCGCAAACGTGCGGCGCACGAAATGTATTTTCTCTGGTAATGATGAATCAAATGTCAACTTTCTGGGTCCCAATAATGTAATAATAATTTACTTATTTATCCATGAGCGCCACAGAGCCGTAGAACTGGTTCCACCAGGGTCAAGCCACATTGAATTTTTGTTTTATGTTTAAAGTATCCGGCCCAAGGTCCACTCTTCCCTCTCTTTCAGATGCGTTATGACGACGCTCCATTGCATGCGCGAACGTCTCTCCCTGCAATGCTTTGCACATTTTAGATCTTCCAGCCGCGGGCCCCATCGAACTTAACCTGGCCCTGATTACGGGCAATACTAGCAGAGTACCCGCCACACGGGCGATTTTGTTCCAAACGTGTTAACAGGTTCTTTTGATGTAAAGGCAGAAAAGTACTCAAGAGGGTCGAGAGTTCACCAGTGCAATAATGGGAATTTGAATCTGAAAGTCTTAAAGTTTCAGAACAGTAATAAAATAAGAACTGAAACTGAACGACACAAGCGTCTATTGTTATGCAGCTAAAAAATGGGTTCAAAGGATTCAAAGCTCGTACCCTTAGTGCGGACACACAAACAATACAGCCATAGAAACACATTGTCCATTATACAGAGACGATTGCAGTCCAGCCACCCAGTCCCATTACCTACGGACTTACCTGCTTTCAGCTGCGTTGTTTCACGTTCCCCAAACAAGCGTGGCTCCTGCCGTGACTCCGCGGCTCCACCGGTACAAGGTTGGCACAATGATGGCTGCACCGTGATGATGACTCTTAACAGGGGGTAAAACCCCTACGCGCCGGTGTCCAGGTTGTGTTGCCGAATGAATAAATGAGGGCCTCCACCTGGGCCTCGTTCAGTTGGCCGCCGGGCGGTAATGTCATTTCGAAATGCACAGCATGCTGGGATATCTGTTATGAATTGGCGTTGGCATCAGCTCGTTTGCATAAAGCACGTGATGTATGTGAGAGTTTTCTCCTCGTGCCAGCGTGGGTTTTCGCCGGGTACTCCGGTTTCCTCCCGTCGTCCAAAGACACGCAACTGTCTAGGTTAATTGGCCCGCTGAGTTAATTGCCCCAAAAAGTGTGCCCCCTGCGATCTACTGGCATCACATCCTGGGAATTGCCCCGCCTTGCGTCCTCTGTCGGCCGGAATAGGCTCCACTGCTCCCGCTCCCCTGCACGACCCTGTACAGGATTAAGCGAGTGTAGATAATGACAGGAGGTGCCACGGTGGCCCAGTGGGTAGCGCTGTCGCCTCACATCGAGAAGGTCCCGGGTTCGAATCTCGGCTCGGGTGCCTTTCAGTGTCGAGTCTGCACGTTCGCCCCGTGTCCGTGTGGGTTTTGTGCCGGGTACTCCGGTTTCCTCCCACAGTTCATAGACACGCTGCCTCGGTTAATCAGTCAGCTGACTAAAACTTCCCCGGTGTCGTTTTGTGAAGAGAAACAGAACAGCGGAGATGTTTTGGAACACTTTTTTTTAATCTCTAAAACTGTAAGTGCACAAGTTGATCAGTATCCGTGTGCATTACGAAACAAATCTACAACTCTTGAGCAACACGTTTATAAAAGCACGATGCGATTGGTCTTGGGCTAGCGTTAGTTTCATTCGAAAAACAATTACTTATTCAGAAAAGGGACATTGAGTCCAAAGACTCACTTTCAGGAGGGTCCTGCTACCGGTGGCTTGATGTAGGTGTTTACAGCTCGATGTATGAGAATTGCTCTCTGGAGTTGATCTTTCGGGATGTCCGTGTCGAGCGTTCCCACCAACGCTTCCCACGTGGGAGGCAAAACGTCGTGGAAGGAGGGGAGGTACGCTCGATACGGTTATCCAGACACAGCATCTTCTAAAAGCAATTCTCGGTGTTGCTATCTTCGAATACTGCTGGATGAAGGTCTCATCTCACATCAGTCAAGGGGGTCGTTTGACCATACTTCCCAACACTGGTCAGTGTGAGTCAGTGACGGGGAGGAGTGGGGGGGGCTAGGACCGTTATGGATACCGCGCAGTATGGACAATAGTCTTGGCTAGGTATCGAACTCAAAGCCGGAGGTTGACTGCTGAATCGACGTATTGTTACACAGCCCATTGCGCGTAGAGTCGAACTTCCCACCGAACACTTTCCGGGTGATTGAGAGACCGCAGCGATACGTGCTCAGTTATCACATCCTTAACAAAACGAACAGGGCGGCGCGGTGGCCCCCCAGTGGGTAGCGCTGTCGCCTCCTCCTCACAGCAAGAAGGACCCGGGTTCGAATCTCGGCTCGGGTGCCTTTCTGTGTGGAGTTTGCGAGTTCTCTCCCCGTGTCTGCGTGGGTTGTCGCCGGGCACTCCGGTTTTCTCCCACAGTCCAAAAAACACGCTGCTGCATAGGTTAATTGGCTTGCAGACAAAATTGCCCGCAGTTCCCGGTGATGGACTGGCATCCCATCGTGAGTGTATTCCTGCCTTGCGCCCTGTGTCTGTCGGGTTAGGCTCCGGCTCACCGCGACCCTGTACAGGACGAAGCGGTTTCTGACAATGTTTTGGACTGTGGGAAGAAACCGGAGTGCCCGATGAAAACCCAGGCGGACACGGGGAGAGAACATGCAAACTCCACACAGAAAGGCACCCGAGCCGAGATTCGAACCCAGGCCCTTCTTGCTGTGAGGAGGCGACAGCGCTATCCACTGGGCCACCGCGCCGCCAGATATGGTGTTCGAGATGTGGAAATACTTGCATGGTCGGCTACCCACAACAATACCAGGCGACAATAAGCCCTGTAATAAAGTTGGTGTTCACGTCTCGGCGTACGAGAATGTCTCTCACGTGCTGCGCTCTCAGGACAGCCGTATCGAGTGTTCATCCTCTCTCCTCCCCGACGTTTTGCATCCCACATTGGAGGGCTGATGGGAGGCGAAACGAAGCGATGAGGCGAAACACTGGACACGGCCATCCCGAACGAAACAAAACAGCTACGAAATGAAGCCCTCTCTCGTAAACGACGTATCTACAAACCTCCGTACTCCTCCCCAGCCCACAATCCAGCCGCGGGCCGCTCCGCGTTGCCGTGTTGCTGCCGGTGTCCGCGGCCGTGCTGCCGGGGCCCCTCGTGCAGAGACTCCGCGCTCTCCTCGGCTCCATCTGCACCCCCCAGCACGGCGGCAGCGCTCTCGCCTCGTCTCCCCTGCTCGCCTGCCGGCGCCCGGTGTCTCTGCCCGGCCGCATCGACCGCCGCTGCCGCCGCCTCTTCGTCGTCGCCGCCGCCGCGAGGAGCTCCGAACTCGGGGTTGTGCGGCAAAGCGCGGGCCGGCTCGCCGGCCGCCTCCGACTCTCGGTCCGGCTGGGCCATGGAGGCGAGCAGCGGGTCGGCGCCGTGGCCCTCCCCGGCCGCCGCCAGCAGCAGGTGCTGCTGGGCGCCGCACGCCTGGCACTCGCAGCGCAGGATCTTTTCCACGAGCTTCGTGACCTCGAGCGACCCCTCGGCCCCATCGTCCTCGGTGTCGCCGCCGTCGCTGTAGTCGTCGCCGCAGTGCAGAGTCACCTGGTGGCGGAGCGAGTGACGAGGATTCGCAGAGGAGCCACACGCGCGCCGCACGCGACCGCCGCGCCACTTGGCCGACAACGATGATGACTGCGGGCGGCGCGGTGGCCCAGGTGGGCAGCGCTGGCGCCTCCTCGCAGCAAGAAGGTCCCGGGATCAGCTCCTGGCTCAGGTGCCTTTCTGTGTGGAGTTTGTCTGTTCTCTCTCCCCGTGTCCGCGTGGGTATTCGCCGAATACTCCGGTTTCCTCCCACAGTCTAAAGACATACTGCTGCTGCCTAGGTTTATTGGCCTGATGACTAACTTGTCCCCGGCACCTGCGACTTACAGGCGTCCTATCCAGGGTATAACCCTGTTTTGCGTCCTGTGTCTGCCGGGATAGACTCCGGCCCCCCGCCACCCTGTACAGCATTAAGCGGGGGACTTATAACGAACGAACTGTATGACGTTGCCAGCTGCAGCCGGTGTTTGACGTGGGCCCAGCTGATTGACAACAGAACAAGGACCGACCCACGTGGAAACACCAGCAGATGCAGCCGACAACGCTCCAGGCAGCGGCGGGGAAACGTGAGACGTCCCATCCCGTTCCTGAACAAGCTCCCAGCAAGGCGGGGCGAAACGTCAGACATGGTGCCGCCGCGCAACCCGAATGAGACGCGCAGCTGTGTGTTGCCAAGAGCGGC
>JAZEWT010000014.1:3193676-3206239 GCA_036362905.1 Mordacia mordax
GGGGGTCAGGGGGCGGACACCGTGCCTGCAGTATCCGTTGGTGATGCGGCCCGAAACGACGCGAGCGATCGGGTCCCATCGCTTGGCCGAGCCCTGCACCGGCGCTCCCAGCAGCACGGCGTCCTCCACGATGCCCTCGCAGCCTGGCGACCGTCGCCACGGCAGCGTGAGAGCGGCACGTGCGGGCACGCGCACGCGAACAACGACGACGACGACGAACGAACGAACGCCATTTGCCACCAAGTGGCGGTGACGTCGCCGCGGCACTTGCGCCGCACCAGGCGCTTCCACACGCGGGGTGGTGGTGCGGCCGGAATCCGAGCCGACCGCAGCCCTCGCCACACGTGCACGGATTACCCAGCATGCATTGCTGTGGCGAGCACCATTAGCGAACGCCTATTTTTTGCCAGCCTCAAGACAAGCAGCAGCGGCGCGGCCCACGCCATTCACACAGGCTGGGTCACCTTCGTCTCCCCGGCAGACATGTTGACCTCGCCGCAACACCAAGAGCTGCCCGTTTTTGGTCGAGATGACCAGAGTGATGCTCAGGCCTGGTTCAGCAAAACTCCGATGCTCACTGTGGCCTTGCATTATGGCGAGGAAATAGAATCTAGAACTCCAGGATTTTAGTGCAGAAGTGTGAAAACTGCCGTAACAACTCAAACATCCTCAACTCGTCTAATAATTTTTGGGGCACGTATTACTAGCGAGCACCTGTGAAGGATGGCACAGCATCCGAGAGAGTGAAGTGGCGAGCACTACAGGCCGTTTTTATTTCTCAGTCCCAGATGACGCCACGGCGCATGAGGCAATCATCATACCAGTCGACCTGGTTGACTTATAGAGGCTCAGGTCAGCAACAGATGTCATTTGCCACAGCCACACATCTGCCTTTCCCCATAGACATAATGTACACAACAAGAACATATAAACAAATGTTATTGTCTTCAACAAATGAATAATTACAATAGCCTGCTGGTGAAATTTCACAGGCATGCTCTGGTAAAAGTTGCCTTCGATTGCCTCAGGCATCAATGATCCCTGAAAATGAAGGAGGTGCCTTTGTCTGGATCGCAGAGTCTCAGTAATAATTTATAACGGAGCAAGTGTTTTGCGTACGTATGCACTGAGTTCACGAGGTTTTAATTCTTCATGAGCATAACTTTTATCCTTCATCATCACAAGATGTGTTATTTCAGGCTGACTTCCTACTGATGGACGATTACTTTTGGAAAACTTCTGAGCGCCGGCAATATTCCCAAAAGGAGAATAGGAAGGAAGCCAGTTGAGAGCAGTCTCGTGAGCAGAACACGTCATCAACAAGAGAAGTCAGAAGAACGTGTTACACGCTTGAAACAAGATCGCCCGTGGGACGGGTACTCTGCTGGTAACAATAACAATGACGTCACAGTGACGTCACGTACCCTTCTCCTTGGACATCTCCTCGAGGCAGTGGAAGATGACGCGCGCTCCCAGGCTGAATCCGATGAGGGTCACGGGCCGCTTGCCCTGGTGGCACACGGCACACATGGACGGGTGATTCGTTCTCCGCAGTCACGCAAAACCAATAAGACTTCTCTCCCGTTGTAAGCAATCGTGGATTTTTACCACCGGCACGGTGCCCACTCATGGATCGTAACCTTATCGTGGTACAGGAAAGTGTGTGTGACAATGAACCCCAACATCACCTGTAGTCCAGCACTCCTGCTCGAGTCTGATGGACCGCTCTGGTGGGAGGTTGCAGGCAAATAACAATCCAAAGGCCATTCGACTAAAAAACGTTGGCTTCAGAAACGGCACCCAGTTGTAAAATTCTGGTCAGATACCGCAGGGCAATTGGCTAACTCAGGCTAGCCGGGCTACCAGCCGTTCAAACCGGCAAAATCAACAGCCTGGATGGCGGAGAGTCTGGGTCGTACCTGCTGGCGCAGAGTGCGACGTTTTGAGCGCCGACGTGCGGCCTCCCGCTCACCTGCTGGCGCGAGAGCAGCACGCGCGCCAGCTGCTTGCCCGTCTCGGCGGCGCGGTTCAGGCACACGTCCCACGGGTTGTCGATGACGTTGGCGGCGAGGAGTAGCGACGATGGCCAAGCGAGCGCGGCCAGGATGCCTGACGACACGCGCGACCGCGCACGCGCACGCGACGATTACCGCGCGCATTGCTCGTCCGCTTCTGGAGAGACTCGGTGGCGCGAGGAAACCAAGCGAGATGGGGGAGGGAGAAGGTTGCCACACGGTGAGCCGCCACCAACATTGGGCAGACGGTGTCTCCTCTGTACATTAAGACGTTATTGGCCAAATAGTGAGTGTTTACTACCTATGGAAGGAAACCGGAGTAAGCCGCAAAAATCCCACGCTGGCACGGGGAAAGAGAGAACACATCGGTCAGATTCCCGAGCTGGGAATCGAACCGAAGCCCTTCGTACTGAATGGCGCGAGTGTTAATAATAGTAATAGTAATTGCAGCTATACAGCGCTTTTCATCCGAGGGTCACAAAGCGCTGCACATAGCTGCGGAGAGAACGGCACGCAAACAACAACGGCACCAGAACGTAAAATCGGCAACGATAACGTTTTTTTGGTTTTTTTTTTTAACATACACATCGTTGCAGATAAAACAAGCGTTACCACCGTGCCACCACGCCAGCGGCCTCACCAGAGAGCACGGTGAGTTTGAGGGCCTCCTGCGCCGCCATGCTCAGCAGCCCGTTGATGATGGACTCAATGGCGCGACCGAGTGCCCGCAGGTACTGGGACTCCCACACGAGGCAGTACTGCTCTCGACTGTGGTGCAGGCACCGCCAGGGAGTCTCAAAGCTCCCTGATGGGGGGTTGGGGGGGGGGTAGCGACACAGGTGTACAGGGATACAGCAGATCACAGAGGGATTGGGGTTCACAGGGGTACGCGTGCAAAGACAGGGGTCGTTCCAGGTTCGGTAAACACTCACGAACTGCACTTACCCCAACGTACTCTTCAAAGTCTATATGGGGGAATCTATGTCTTTGGTATGTGTGCATATATGTGTATGTAAATATTAAATATATACATTTATTATTAATTGGCGGCACGGTTGCCCAGTGGGTAGCGCAAGTTTGTCTGCAAGCCAATTAACCTATGCAGCAGCATGTTTTTTGGACTGTGGGAGGAAACCGGAGTGCCTGGCAAAAATCCACGCGGACACGGGGAGAGAACATGCAAACTCCACACAAAAAGGCACCCGTGCCGAGATTTGAACCCGGGACCTTCTTGCTGCGACGCGACAGCGCTTCCCACTGGGCCACCCTGCTGCCCCATAGCTAATTATATTAATGGATAATGCTATTTAATGCAAGCAGGTGTGCTCCCTTGCTGTTTATGAGAGAAGCCACAATTCTGTCAGGTGTTGCATAATGTTTGTCTGGGCCAATGCCACTGGAAAAACAAGTCACCACACTTCCTGTGGTGGAGGTGCATTCCATACCGCAGGAACGGGCGTGTACGCACTCGCACGTTCCACTGGCACTGCCATCGACTGGTACCTGCGGTAACAAAATCGATCTCGGTGGAGGAGGGTCGTGAGAGTTGCTACTGGGCAGTTGGGAGGGCAGGGCAGTTGCCCTGCAGTGACGATAAGAGGGTGGAGGAGCGACGCTCACAACAGTGAGCGGAGCGCCGGGCAGAAAAAAAAACTCAGCAAGTTGGCGCAGTGAGGAGCGCAGGTGATGTCTTTGCCTGTCATCTCCATCAGACAACCCGTGGGCACCTGGATCCGTCCTACGACTTCCTGTCGGCGAACCTCCGATAATTCACGTGGTCTCAAGGTGCATCTGTCCTGGCACGAGCGCCACGGAGGAGTCACCGCCACTTAGCGGCCGGCCGATGTTGTTACTGTCGTGCTTGCGCGCTACCGTATTTGCCGCTGGAGAGCCAGCCGGTGATGGCGATGGTGAGGTTCAGCTGGTGCCCCTCGGTAAGAGTCACGAACTCAAACTCCTCCACCTGCCCCACGCGCTTCTTCATCTTGTATCCTGGGCGACACCGTGCCCGCATGGGCTTTCGTCAGGTACTCTGGTTTCCTCCTATTGCTAAAAAAAAACACTATTTGGCCGGCAACGTCTTACTGTGTAAAGGACACAGTGTTTGGCAAATAATAATAATAATAATAATTGCACTTCTAGAGCGCTTTTCACCCGAGGGTCACAAAGCGCTGCACAGAGCTGCGGAGAAAACGGCACACCAACAAATATGACGACAAGATCAGAACCAGAAATCAGCAATAACTTTTTATGGGTTTTTTTTACAAACACGAGCTGTGGAGAGAGCGGCACGTCAATAACAACAACAGAGAATGGAAAATCAACAACAACGGTTGTTTTTTTTTACAAATCCCAGCTGTGGCAAGAACGCCATGTCAACAACAACATCAGAACAGTTCAACTAAAAGTCAAACAGCAGCGATAAATGATAGGACATAAAGTCAGCAAAAAATAATATAATTTCTTAAACAAACAAGGAGGGAACATATGTTCCCGAGCAGGTGCGGATCGGAAGAGAGCCAACATCCCGGCACGGCACCACTGAGCCGCATCAATAGTCCAAGCCAGAGGAAGGAATAAATGTTCCCGAGCAGGCGCGGATCTGAAGATATGGTGGCGCCAACTTATTGTGTGGCTACCTTACCCCACCCGTGCCTCGCACCTTTATGTTATTATATGTCCAAGAGTGAACAAACAATGCGTGGCGCGTTATAAGTGGTAAATTGTAGTTATCATTGAATTATTAAAGACAACGCATGAATAATAACGATGCAATTTATAATGCGAGCAAACGGTCATGGACGAGACAGGGTAACGGAGGCGTAGCGAGCAAACTGCAGAGAGGTGGGGGGAAGGTAATCATGCAGGCAGCCGGCGCCAATAATTGCCAGAAATGGTAAAAACATTTTCAACTTGTCACAATTGCCAGACACTGCGTTCTAAATATTATATTATTGATCAAGAAATTAACGAGCGTTTTTTTTTTAAGTCGTGGGAGGAAACCCGAGAACCCAGATAAAACCCACGCAGAACAGGGGGAGAGAACGCACAAACTCCACACACAGTCCTCCACATTACGCAATGTCTGCACACACGGTTTCACTCACTGGCGGTCAGCCACCCTTTATCCTGTGACACCGCGTACTACGAACGAGCGATTTACCGGTGAGGCCGGCACCGGCTGCGCCGAACAGCGAGGTCATGATGGCGATGCCGGCGGTGGAGCCCAGAGCAGCGGCGCCCGCGCCGCCGATCACCACGCCGGCGCCGGCGGCCACGAGCGGGGCCGCCAGCCCCCCTGTCACTCCTGCGGGAACACAGACACGGTGTCCCCCCCCCACCCCGTGTAGCGTCAACGGGCTGCAGAGTCAAGCGCTGTTAGTGAGCACCCATGAAGGCCGGCACAGCACACGATGGGGGTGGGTGGCCAGAATCAGCTTGGCCGCTTTTGTCTCCCTAGCGCCGATGTTTGCGCTCTGCGCCAGCTACTCGCTTGAGGCTGAGTCGACCCAGGGGAGGCCCGGGACCGGCTAAGAAAATCGTCACTGGAGTTGGCCGTGAGCGGGAATCGAACTCAGATCGCCGGTTTTATCGTGTGGCGCGCTAACCGCTGCACCACCGCTCCCCACAGGGATGGGCGTCATACAAGCAGGCACAACAGCCATCATTCCATACTAAGTGGTGTTGACGTCACCACGGCGCCTGTGCCAGGCCAGGTGCAGCTCAAAGTACAAATACAGATAAAGATCCCCCTTAATAGACTGTAGGGTCAAGTGCCGTTAGAGAGCACCTATGAAGGTCGGCGCAGCACATGAGGAGGTGGGTGAACAGCATTACGCTCGGTCGCCTTTGTCTCCCTAGTGGCAATGTTTACACACTACATTAGGTACTCATTTGAGGCTGAATCGACCTAGGGGAGGCCCAGGACCAGTTCAGAAAATCGTCACCGGTGTTGGCCGTGAGCGGGATTCGAACTCGGGTCGCCGGGTTTGTAGCCCAGCGCTGCGCTAACCGCTGAGTTGACACACGCGCGCACACACACACACACCTGTCCGGGACCGGTTCTGGCGAATGGATTTTGGCAGTGGGTGAGAATTAAGCACGGGCCACGGGATTTGTAACACAAGGCAACATGTACTGTACCATAGCTACACCTGGAGCAGCTGTACAAAGACAAAGGTCCCCCAGGTAGCGTGCAGCAAGCTGTCTGAGCAAATGCTGTTGGCAAACACTTGTCGACGCTAGAAGGTTGACGTAACGTGACACAAAGGACACAATGGAATGGGTGAACACACGGCAATAATCGTGCCTTTAGCTGCGAATATATTGTATCACATTTCGTCACAATTACAACAATTATTACTGTTCAGTGTGGGGGAAACCTCATCTTATCCCATTGTCAGAAACTGCTTCGTCCTGTACAGGGTCGCGGTGAGCCGGAGCCTATCCCGGCAGACACGGGGCGCAAGGCAGGGATACACCCACGATGGGACGCCAGTCCATCACCTGGTACTGTGGGAAATATAGTCTGCAAGCCAATTAACCTATGCACCCAGCAGTATAAATGGGTTGCGCCACCGGTAAAGTGTGGGTTCTGCCATCTCTTCCAAGATGTATGGCCGACCTACAAAAGTAGGCCTAAATACTCTCTCTCGAGTTCGCTCGAGTGGAGGCCCCTTCTGCCAGCAGTGGGGTTGGAAAGCAATTGCAGGGCTACGCCTTTATCCACTTCCTACCACAGAAGCTTTTAACCAAGTGAGGAAGTGGCAGGCGAACGCCACGATTAAAAAAAAAGAACTCTGGCACGCACATCAAATCATGCATGTTACATGTGTGTTGCGGGTGTAAATGGTTGGCAAGCTGGTCGACCCGAGGTTAACCGGACAGCCACGTGCGTGTTAATAATGATTATGTATTAGGTGTGCAAACCATATGGAAATGATGCGCTTATGCGTATGACTCAGTGGGACGGGTATTTATCGACCCATTAAAGTATATTTTCGTGCTCGTGACTCATGCATTACGTGAACCGTGTAAGAACAGGTTGCTAAATGTCGGCAAATGACGCGCTCAGATATTCTCGCTGCGCGCGGATACGGTCGAGGCGTGCGGCAATGGGCGGTAATTACGAACAGCCGGCTGCGCGGCGGGGGTCGCGCGGAGCTCGTACCCAGCAGGGTCCCTCCCACCGTCGTCGCGAGCCCGATGAGGAGGTACCGCTTGATCTTCCGTTTCCTCTCGGCTTTCTTCCGCGCCTCCAGCTCCTCCCTGCGCAGGACGCACACGGCCAAGGTCAATTTTGAAAAGCGCACGGGACTAAGAATCTAAGCGAACGCACGCGTACGTTGCCCGTGTGAAAATAACGACGCGCTGTCGTACGCTAGGGGTTCTCAGCCTTCTGCACCTCAAGGTCCACGTGGTCCACTTGATTATGGTCTCCACGGACCACCAGGTGGCGCTCACGACCCACTGATGAGTGGCGAGCCACCCATTACGAGTAGCAGTCATGTACAAAGACAAAGATTCCTCCGTGTAGCCTTAACAGACTGTAGGGTCAAGTGCCGTTAGCGAGCATCTATGAAGGTCGACACGGCACACCAGGGGGTGGGTGACCAGCACCACGCTCGGCCGCCTTTGTGTTCCACATCTAGGCGAGGGTCATTCGAATAACAGAGATGGGGTCAAGCAACATGAAGCTGACTACAGCCTCCTACAATAAAAACTCCCCATTTAAAGACGCCGGGGAAACCAAGATGCATTAACCTGTGGTCCCGTATCAAGAAAGTGACATGAACCTGGTGTCTCACACACGCACATTTGCTCACCTGGCATTTAGTCAGATTAAGTGCAGACTCAACTGTGGTTTTATTTTAAACGTGTGCGGTCATTGGTGACCAGGCCGAGACATGGTCACTCAGAGATCACAAGCAGCTGCCTGGATTTCAACCCAGGATGCCGGCTCAGAGCTCTGATCTCCGCAGCCACTGAGCCACCGCGGCAGCTCATCCCTGAGAAAGTCGTGCAACCGTTCCGAGGAAGTTGCGAGCCAAGCCGCGGTGGCAGTCGAGTGAGCGCGGCGCGGCGGCGGGGTAACGGTGAAGGAGAACGGTGTTCAGGAGCAAGGGTTAAGTTTACTTACGTCGTGGGAACTTGGGTGCCAAGGTCCGTGCGGCACGGCGGAGGACAGAAACAACATTCTCAACAAAGCAGCCGTGTCGCGAGCGGGGAGCGATCCGAGCGATCCGAGCGCTCAGTGGCTTGGCAAGCGTGCTCGCTCCGTCAGAAGCATGCGCCAGGAATACGATGGTTGCACGGCGCTCGCGAAAGGGTGGATCAGACGACGGACGGGATGATGTAAGTTTTCGCTGCTCGATGCAACGTCAGAATGACCCTTAAGAGCTGCTCTTTCGGGATAGCCACGTCGAGCGTTCCCCGTCTCTCCCGGACGACGTTCCTGCCTCACATCAGGCTTCGTTCAGAAGTCTGATGATGAAGAGCAACTCGTGAGTGCGACGACGGAGATGGGTGATGACGACGCACCGATCCGTCTGTGAGTGCTCCGCTACGGTCAAGATCCACGCGTATAACTGTGTCCAGCAATCGATGTCGGTCATTTCATAGAAATCCTGTGACGTCCGTCGCGGAATGGAGCGGTCGCATGCAAGTGATGGAGGGATCGATGCATCGCTCGCAGAACAATGATGGGAATGACTCTTCCGGAAGTCCCTGATCCAGCAGTGGATTGATTATAGATGATGACGACACATTGTATGCAACAGGTTAATTGTGACCCCGCTGCAGAAACTAGATGCTGCGACATTAACCACAATTTTAAATTAAATGAATGCACTCTTGAACCGAACAGCAACATCTCATCGGATCACCTTTGAGTGAATCGTTACAGGCATAATTAAACGACCGGATTACAAAACGATGGATATTTGGAACGTAAGTTAAGACCAATGTCAAACTGTCAGGACCTTGAGCTGCCTTCACGGCCAGACAATAGCACGAGTTGAACATGGACCAGGGGTGGAAAACCCTTTCCTTATTGAGGATCAGATCCTTCCGGCAGGGTCACACAGTAACATACGCACAGCAGCGAGTGCTGTGGCCATTGCTCGGTAGAAAACATTCCCCTCTAATGCTCAATGAGTGCGGCCAAGATGATCGCGGCGACAGAGCCTGTGTGCCTGCGTGGGCCAAATGAACTGACGTTTCGGGCCGTGTGCCTCCCCACTCCTGCCACTAAGAGATGGTTGGGGGGGCGGGGGGCGGGGGAGCAAAGCTGTCACTCACGGCGTCTCTTCCTTGGGGGCGGCGCTGAGGCTCGAGACAACGGTGTCTTCAAAGTCCTCCAGGTCCTCCGGCGTGACGCGGAGGAGCCACGCGATGTGACGCACCAAGACGTGCGCCCGCGCGTCATAGCAGCCTGCCGGAGACAACACGTCCCCGCGTCGAACATTCACGCACTGTCGGGGGCGAGGTGTCGTTAGCGAGCGCCTATTAAGGCTGCCGCAGCACCTGCGAGACGTGGTTGCGGCCAGCAACATGGCCGGCCGCACGCGTCTCCTAGTGTTCAGACGCCGCACAAGGTGCTGAGGCTGAGTCGACATAAGGGAGTCCCAGGGTTGGCTCAGAAATTGGTGACTGATGTTTGCTGAGAGCGCGAATCAAATTCGGGTCGGAAATGGTGACTTCCGTCCGTTGCTGTGGTGATGTTCACCTACCGTCTTTCAGAGAAAACATGACGAGATCCTGAAAGAGACGGAAAACCGACCGTGAAAATTGTCATCGTCGCGAAATGAGCAGATGACATGACGCGCGGGCGATGACATCACAACCTCCACATAAACAGACTCGAAAGCGGTACCGGCCGTCCGATCTGCGCGCCCAGGTTTGGCGCGGGCGCCTGGTGATGCTGAACGTAGTTATCAGCGAAACGTCGCATGTATCTGTTTATAAAATATTGTGGGGTCGCTTTTCAACACACCAGTGGGCTGAGATAGTAAGGGAATTGGCGCGTTTCCTGTTCAACGTGACAACCCCCCTTACTGATTGGCCGTGTCGGGTGGTGGAGGGTTAAACGACACTATTTTATAATTTTTTACGTGACCTGACCCAAAAATGGATCTCATCGATTACATGACGGAGTTGCTTTCTGTAGTCTGTGAAAACACGTGAACCCTTCGACCGATGTTGTTCAACTGTGCGCGGCAAAGGGCTGGTGAGCAAAGCATGGATCGTTGCTCTGGTTATTGGGACTTGATTGTAAACCAACAGATTCAAATGTGCTTATTTGCCTGGACGCACGTAATAATGCACAGCGCATTGTGAATCTACTGCTGGACAACAATAATAATTTACTGCTTATGACGAGCGTAGTGTTTGTTCACTCTCGAGGAGAGAATGAATACGGGCCGTGTGGTCATCAGCGCACAATTGTAATCTACGGCACCTTTATTTATCCACTGCTGGATGTGCGCTGCCCCATGCCCTGCAGGCAATAACGATTGGGCCCACTTCGAGGGATCGTCTCAACCGTCCGAGCTTAAATCGCGGCGCCGCCCTCGGGTTTCACGCTTCGACGACTCAAGACGATTCGGTTCGCGCGCACCTGAACGAGCGGCATGAAGCCGTCGCCCTTTTCCTCGCGCAGCCCCATCTCGCGCCCGACCGCGTCGACGAACGAGTCGCAACCCTCGCCCCCGGTGCCCTCGGCAAACGCCTCCATGATGGGCTGCACGGTCACCGGCAGGTCCAGCCACCCGGTCAGCGAGAGCGTGAACTGCTTGCGGAACTCGCTGCGGAGAGACGCGTTCCGAGCACACGGTGTTTTCTCTCGTCCCAGTAGGTCCGACAGCGCAGCGCTGGACGAGCGGTGAATTGTTTACGAGACCGCGCTACTCTGCCACCGAGACATGCACTCGGGAGACACTCATTAGCTTGCCGCATCCAGAGCTTGCAAACTCACTGGATTGGTAACCAGTGTAGAGTACGCAAGGAGTCAGTACCGCGTGAGTGACCGTGAGGTATTTCTATGATAGGGCGAGTCCATCCCTAGGACCAACACGATTGACTTCCCCACAAGGTGGTACAAGTTTTTGTCAACCTCGGGAGTGATAACGGACTGTCTGAACACGTTTTAAACTTTCGCTGCTATGACTGCGCTGAAATCGCGCTCACGCCGGGCCGGTCAGTTTATGCTGATGCGCCTCATGTAGCCACCCGCAGCGACATCACGATAGGGATGTGGGATGATTTGTAATCGTGGCATTAAGCAACGTGTCAGCCAAGCAACAGCTGCTTTATACACGATCTGTAGGCAAAACAACAACAGCAATAGTTTTGTCTGTGAAAATGTATTAGGTTCCCTCGGATTGAGTTGCTGTAGGCTTCAGTAAACAGTGGCATGGACAGACTCAACAAACCGGATCTCACTGGAATAATTCCACCTTGGCAGTCACATTTGGCAACCTGTGCATGAGTTTATGGGAGCTTAAACTTTAAACGCGTGTGCTTGCCCGGTTCTCACCAAGTGAAACAACCGACACACATCGACAAACCACTTCCCACCACTTTATCTTCATTTCTTATAATCTACACTCGTCATTGGCCAGGATCAATCAACCCGCTGCTGAATGAAGGCCTTGACCACGCGGTCACCTGTGCACCAGCTGATTTCATTACCAGCGGGTAGGACGAGTGTGCAAGGTGGCGGAGGGGCCGGTAACAAGGCCGGTATTGGAGTGGCCTCCACAAGCCTAGTGAGCAAGGGGAAGCAGACCTAAGAACGTGCGGTGGACGCCATTAGCGCAAGTCTCAGAGGTCCCCGTGCGTCAACTGTGGGACCTAGTGGACGGCAGAGAGTATTGGGAAGGAGGTGGAAGTTGCGGTGGCGCGGAGGGCTTTGGCAGCGGCGCCACGGTCGCGACGCGCTACACCTGTGGTTGTCCGTGGGCAGGAGCGACGCGAGCGAGATGGCGCAGAGCGCCGCGTAGGAGAAGCGTCCCGTGTCCGACAGCGTCCTCGCCACCGTTGCCACGGCCTCCTCGTGTAGGTCCGACGCCACAGCCGTCTTTTCCCCGACCCCAGGTGCCCCGCCTGCGACCCCGGCCGCCCTCCCCGCCGACCCAAATGATCCAAGCGCAAAACCAGCCGTCCCGCGTGGGACCCTGGCCATCCTGCCTGCGGCACGCAATCGGAAATGAGGGGACGGTGAAACAGGGCGAGACAAAATGAGAAAGCGTCGCCTGCATCTAATATTAATAATAATGACTTTTATAGAGCGCTTTTCAGCCGAGGGTCACAAAGCGCTTCACAGAGCTGTGGAGAGAACGGCACGTCAACAACAACGGCACCAGAACGGAAAATGAACAGCAACAACATTTTTTTTGGGTTTTTTTTTAAATATACACAGCGTTGCAGAATAACAAGCAAGAACCGTCTCCTGTCCTGGTTGTCCCAGGACCACCCTTTTTAAAACGTGGCTGTCCGGGAAATCTGTCGATATTCCCGAAAGAACAAAAATACACAAGTCCTGGTTTG
>JAZEWT010000014.1:3216100-3235201 GCA_036362905.1 Mordacia mordax
CAGCGCCTGCAGATGCCTCACGTGAGGCGAAACGTCACGAAGTGGAGAGAGGGAGCCATCGACGCGGCTGTTCCGAGAGCCACAGCTTTTCGTAGCAATTATGCAGAGCCGTGAAAACCTACATCATTACATTGTTATTCAACTGTTCAAGAAGATTCGACAATATAGATGTCAAGTGACGTCGTGCCGTTTAATGAGAAAGGAGTCCATTTTTGGGGCCACAAGAGTGACTAATGCGCAAGACGTCATGTTTTAAATTATTACTTTTTGCTACGTCATCTTAGAGAGTTACAATGGTAGAGCGCGTCACTACGTAAATTACAATCCATGCGCCCGTGAAATGACCACGTTGCAAGTCGAATGGCCTCAACAGAATACACCGGATTAATATTAAACGTTACAGAAGAATTAAAATAACACTCATCTAATATTCATGTACTGAGAAAACGATATACACACTGATGAATTGACATTAACCATAAGCTACGGCGTGGCTATATGCGGTTGTGCTGTATGGCTCTGTTCCCGGGCGTGCGCGCAGTGTCCTGCATGGATGACCTCGATGTTGGACCCCGCGTGTTTCCAGCTTCTTCAGGAAGTGAGAAATTGCCAGAGCTCCCCGAACACAAAGAGTGAAACGTTGGACATCAGAACCACCAACACGCGCTATAACCCAAACATGCAAAGGAGAACTATTATAACTAGGCTCCGGGAAATCAGTTGCTGTCAAGTATCTTTATTTAGAAGTTAAATTGGCCACTAGGCAAAGTCAAACGTTAGTTCGTAAGCTATTACAACGCCCACTCTTAAGAGATTAATTTGACTTAATATTTAGAAATTATATTGTTTTCTTTTTTTGACTTTTGTGGTTTTATTTGATTTTTTTTTGCATGCATGTTGTGGTCTTACACAAAATACTTTGCTCTCCACGGGCTCTGACCCTGTATCCTTTGCACGTGTTATTAAAAAAGCAAGTTAGCCGTGAAACCTAAAAAGCCAGCGCACGTTCAGCGCGAGATTAAACCGTCGTGCGGGCGGCGTTCTCAAAGCGGTCCAGGAGCTCGTCTGCCACGCTGCAAGCTGGACAGCGCCGGCCACAAACATCACGCTGCTCACCTGAACACCACCCCGGCCGGACGCTACAGTCGGTCACCTTTGCTATGTTCGCGTCGCTCCCAACAAGAATGTCAGAAAAGATTGAAATTTACGCACCGGCTTAAACTGCTCGTGGTGAACACGTTAAAAAGTGTGCGATGTCACCCAGCCAGGTCAAATTGCTCTGCCTAAAGGGCTTAATTCCAGCCAGGACTGACCAGGTCGACAACCCAGATAATATTTCCACACTCAGCACATCACATTCCTTACACTTCTAGCTATGGCTATACGTATTTGTCACGTATCACCTACTCCAGCCTACACAATAGTCCGTGAGAAATCAAGCCCTGGCTTTACCTATGTACAGGACGTAGCCAAACTGCTCACTACAAATAGAAATTCCTGTGTTATTTTGTTTAAACTTGGTATCAGTGTTCAACACTTAACAAAAAAAACTCACTGACATGCTAAACTTAAGTTTAATATTATGCATTCATTTCTCGATCCAACTTAAACCGCGTGCTTTTCTTTGCTACGTTAAAAACCATTCCCACAGCAATCTCGGGCTGCAAGCAGGTTAACGCGTCTTTTGGACTGTACCCTGCCCCAGTTAAGCAGCTGTCACACGCGGCGACTCAACTGTGGCGCGCGTTGCCACGTGGTAGGCCTAGCAGCGGAAGCCTGCTTCAATTACCCGTGCTGCACGTTGCTCACTACCACAGCAGTCTTTCATGTCGCGGGAATAACGTCAACTATAAAACTCGCAACATTAACGCAGCCGCTCGCAGTGATGTTTAAATGCAGCTGCTCGCTTGGGAGAATGCTGCGAGCTTGTACTGCCGCTTGACACGCGGCTAAACGCTTTCAATTCCGTTCATTGCTATACATACGTATGTAAACACGGGGGATCATTTACATATGTGCATATGCATGAAAAGGAATATTCCAATGAGATTATCGTCAGTCCTTGTAAATTGCTGAATCGTTCATTCCTTTTGTCTAGATTGGTACCGTCACAAGCTTGTCAAATATCCACAGGTTTAATAAGGTCAGGATGCACTTAGTATCGTTTGAAATTATCCTTTAAAAAAAAGGTGTTAGACGGACAAAAAAACATTTTTAAAACAGGGTTGAGTCATATAATCATTGTTCATACAATTACACGTGTGGTGGCGCTTACTTTGTTACGACACACACTTTAAATGCCTCCACAGGGAGGCGGAGGAGGAGGCGTAGTACAAAATAACATACCGTGTTACACTGGTTGTGCTGGGCAGGAAAAAAACACGGTGCGCAGAAAGTGGCGGGGGTCTATAATCTGAGTTTGAGGATGGGGAGATGTAAGGAGCTCAAACGATGGGGAGGAATCTGATAATGACTTGGGTTTGTCAGGTTAGGGGGAGAAGATAGGAATGGGGGGCGCGGGAAGAGGTTGCATGGGTTGCAGACAGACGTCAGGCACATTGCCTGGACCATGGTCTAGGAGGCAGCACCACTGGTATATGATATCTGATTATCATAATAATCATCATCACCATTACTGCTGCTCATGCCGTCACGGCTCTTAGAGCAGAAGGCACTTTCTCCTCTTCTTGGGCTCGGGTGGTTCCAGCGCTGCCAGGATGGCTTCATCAAAGACATTCTTCAGTCCTTTCTGTGGGTGGCAGGGGTCACACGCGAGAGACGAGAAACGGAGTTTCAGTGTAAGCCAACGCCACCTCTTCCCAGCAACGCTTTCGACTTAGTCTCCACCGTGTGACTTGCAACGTCTCTAACAGGTTTGAAAACTAGTCCCCACTTAGGGGGCATATCGAAAAATCGTGCGTACATCCAGATTTGGAAGAGGACAATACATTTTTTGATGACAATCTGTTTTGCAATTTAAGTGTGCAAACCATAACAAGGCCGAGTTGTTGCCAATTTCAACAGTAATTGTCCATGTTAACTTAGGTTCCCCAGTTGCCCCCAAAGGCGATAGTATTGGAGCAGACTTTTACAGCCAGATGTCCTGACGATTGCTTTGAAAAGCTGCTCTCTTGGGACAGCCGCGTCGATCCGCCCCCTCTCTCCCAATCGCGACGTTTCGCCTCACACGTTAGAGGCATCCAACGAAACGTTGCGAGGTGGAGAGACTGAGCCATCGACGCGGCTGTCCCGAGAGAGCAGCTTTTCGAAGCAATCATCATGCATTGAGCCGTGAAAACCTACATCATTACAGCCAGATGTTCTGTTAACCAAGAGATATCCTACTAGCAGTGCTAGACTCCAGGTCATATCACACACGAGTTCACTGGAACACGTAAACTCCCTCCACCACAACACGGTTACAATGATAAGTAATAATGGTCAGTGTGAAGGGGCGGATATGGCACCTGGGTGAGCGCAGAGCACTCGACGTATTTCACAGCCTTGAGGTCACGCGCCAGCTTCTCGGCCGCCTCGCACGTGATGGGCTTCTGTTTGTTCTTGGCCAGCTTGTCGATGGTGCTGGGGTCATCGCGCAGGTCGATCTGCGTGCCCACCAGCAGGAATGGCGTCTTGGGGCAGTGGTGCGTGATCTCGGGCACCCACTGTGGAGAACAGAAAGGTCACCTTTGAGACCATGCTCTACAATCCAAAGCAGAAGAAGCGATTTAGACCATCGTTTTCTACCAGCGGTGTGGGTACTGTAAACGCAACATTTGCTGTATTCTATGGCAACGTCATGTCCAATTTTTTTCATACGAAAATATTTAAAATTATGTGTTGCAATTCACCCATGATATTTACTTTCGTCTGAGGAGTCAATTTATGCAACGTGCAGATAATAGGAGTTGTGACTTAACAGAGCCCATTGTCATTTACTGCTGAATCTTAGGTCTCCTGGTGCCATGTCAGTCCATAGTGGGTTGGTCCACAATAACACCACTGAATAATGCAGAATATAGACGCCAAGGCAGAACATTATCAGCCAGCAGTGACGACGCAGGGCTCGCAATCCCTGGGGCCCAAACAGGTGACCCACGATGTGAACCATCCTGACAAGCAATGTCGTGAAGCGAACGGGGCAACGTTGCCGAAGGTGCCCTCACCTTCTCCTTGACGTTCTCAAAAGAGGACGGAGACACGACGGAGAAGCAGACGAGGAAGACATCTGTCTGCGGGTAACTGAGGGGACGCAGTCGGTCGTAGTCCTCCTGACCTGCACTCGCACACCCACGCATAATCTAGTGAGGACGCGACTGCAATTCCACCCTCATAGCTACCAAAAGACTAAAACAAGAGACTGTGTCAACACTATGCTTTTCAAAGCAGAGGAATAATCTCAGTAATCATCAGGGCTGAGATTAAAATAATAAAACACACATCAAGCCATTTCACATCTGAGGCACAATTCCAAACTCCAGAATGCTTCTGCGTGCAAATGTTTTTTGTTGGTGCGGTGCTGGATTGTTGTTATTGGCAGAGCATTTTACGAACTGCAATTCAAGCCGGAATGAGATATCATCTGTCACGTGACAGATGGATCGCTCGCTGGCAAACATAACTGTTTCTAGAGATGATGTTGGCAAGCACTGAGGATACCAGATATGTATTTTATTTAATTTTTAGTTTAAACTTAAACGTGCAACAATATAAGTTTTACCATTTCAAATGTTATTTACTAAATTATGTAAATATTCTTACTTCAGCTTTGTGACAGTTGTTTTTATACAGAAAATAAAAATAAGATGTATAAAGATTCATCCTTCTCGAGATCTGATAAATGCTATGATTTTGGTGTTGCCATTTGATTTAAGAAGCAATTCTTTATCTTTTAGGATTTGAAAACTAGTTTCTCTCTTAAGTATGACTTGTGGTTTTATTTCCATATTAGCATAAAATATTTGGGGCGTTTTTGTAAAAAGCTGTCCATAACGGATTCGAGAATGTACAATTACATGCATGCATCATGACCGAAAAATAACATTTGTAGCTCTTACATATAGGAGAATCTTTAGTGGTACAATATTTTGCACTAAAATTCCTTTTTAAATGCACATTTACTGAGTGATAATGCAAATGGACAACACTTGAATGATTTTTAAACGGGAATGCTTTGCTGCTGCTCTCCATTGGCCAAGTTGCCTTAGAAGAGCGCTTTATCGCTCGATGGGCTTTACTCAGTTAATACACTTCCAATTCGGACTCAAACGCTTCAGAGACCCTACTGGAAACTCATCTGCAATGCCTCCTACACATACCACACCGGTGACAAGCAAGTGGTGGTTGGCGCGTTCGCATTCACCTGACAGTGGGATAATACAATGATTCAACGACGAATATAATTTCTTAAGCTTATACACACATGAAGTCTGGTGTGCAACACTTGATGCTCATTAACTGGTGTAGGGAAGTGGCCTCCCGTAAACCCTGGGCAGGCCCACCATTACGGATGGCCAAGTCAGACACTTTAAATATGTGAAATAGGCAAGTGTCTCAACTAACATTGCTAGTTATACGAGTCCACTCCTTCCAAGTGAATATGGAATGCCATGTGTGAGGGTCACGTGTCGATTATTTATCATCTACTTTTACCAAATCATTTGTGCTCCAATCATTTTAACTCGTTTGCATATTTTTGCCATTTCAATTGCCAAAAATCTAAAACGGTACGTCAAAATTGGCTATATTGTATCCAGCCCATTCTCTGGAGATTCAATGCAGGCAATGGTAAAATGAGAATTTTAATTGCTGAAGCATTTACTTACAACAAAAGCTTGTATCTGTAAGCATAATTACCAGCACCCATGTAAAAAAAATGTGTGACTGGCAGTCCACATCAAGCCTTACAATCGACACTTACCTGCTGTGTCGAAAAGGCCCAGTGTGTAAGGCTCTCCACCAATCATCACCGTCACCGCATAATTATCAAACACCTACAAAACATTCAAACTGTCAAGTCAAACGCTGACAGGGAGGTGGCATTACCACAATGAGCCACCACTTGCAAGGCTAGATAACTCAAAAAAAACATGTCAGCCCAAGTTTAATATTTCACATATTTAGTAGCCCTCAACTTGTTTAGAAATCCGTGATGCTATTTACATACCTGTTAGAAAGAAACGATCACTCCCCATTGTAGAAAACATTACATTTCAATGGTCAGTGTTTATTGAAGCTGGGTAGCTCTCTAACAATTGTCCAACAGGTAGAGGTAATCAAGTTACAGCATCTCAGGGCACCGGTGGCAATTCAGTCAGGACAATTAACCTGGGCAGCAACATGTCTTTTGGACTGGTGATGAAGCGGCATGGCCGAGAAAATGAATAGTGTTCACGCAAAACGCAGCAACTCCAACACGGGCTGGAATAGACAATAAAGACCCCACTTTCTAGACTTGTACTGAGCACCCTAGAACATATCTAGTGATGTCACAGAAATCTGACTAGTCCATGTGTGCACACGTTACAAAACATTGAAATGCTCTCTTAGTACCCCTATTGTCTGCTTTTCCTATTACCCTTAACCCAAATAGGGACCCACTGAAACATATTTTTCCACATTATCAAATCGCTGTATTATCCATATGCGCGTCTAACTCGCTGCTGCCGAGAACTACTCAATCACTTCTTGAACCGACTGCAGACACTGGGGGAATACCCGTTGCAAAGTGAGTGCACTGCACACTCACCGTTGGCACGTACTCCGAAGGAAACTTATTGGTGGTGTAGGAGATGAGCAGGCAGGTTTTACCCACAGCACCATCACCCACCACCACACACTTTATCGTCTGCATCTCCGCTTGTTACAGACACACAGAGGCGTCCGCCAGATCTTCTTGCGTGAGAACCTGCAAAATAAGTCGCACACAATCGGTCCTAAAAAAAGACCGATTTCAAGACAGATAAATACAGCAATCGAAAGCAAATAATCAACAGCTGTACGAGTCTCCACTGAAAATGAATACAGCAATCAGGTGATGACATCACCGGTGGTAATGCACTGGTAAACCTCTAATGCCACTACCATTAGCACAAGGATTTACTATCGAAGTACCCTGTCAACTATAACTCTGTGGAGAGGCATTCATTCTCTTGTGCTGCCCCTGTAGCCTTGAAACTCCCTTCTACCAGCCTCCTGTGCAGTCGACCCCCTATCCTTGCTCAAGTCTCAACTTTGCCAGCTCATGCTGACCCCTATGCTTCATTATGTAGTCATAGATGTATGTAATGCAGTGCTTCTGTATTAACCTTGCACAGGACTGACAACGCGCACGCACGGGATGTCAAATCATTGTCCAATGGTGTCAATGCTACCATACCGTAAACACGGCCAGTGCCATCGAGTGACTGCTCTGTGAGCAAGCGTATCCAGGCAACTGATGACAATTGGGCAAACAGGTTTGAAGGCAAAGTTCACCAGAAACGGGTGCAACAATGTTTACCAAGTTAAATGAAACTGGTAAACGAGTGCCTTGGCAGCGGTATTCAAAGTGTGTGAATTGCCATCTTGTCATGGACAAAAGATCATACTAAATTCAAGCTTATTTGTTTCATACGATTAAACCGGCATTTCACAACTAAACCAACGGCAAATGAATGTACATTACTACAACACATACAAAGTGAGCAAGACAAGTGATTGATGGTGTGTAACGTGAATACGGTACAAGACAAAAGTGGAAACATCACCAATAAAAGTGCTTAATGGAAACCGCACCAATTGTATAGTAAAAAAACAAATAAAATTGGCTTTCATCGAATGGAGAGTCCACTTAGTCGAAGCGTAGAGGGAGGCAGGGTAGTTTCTGGTTACACATCTACTGTACAATCTTCCTAATGAAACTACCCACACATGACCGCACACGAGTATGCTAGAATTCCCACCCCCCCCATCCCTGAGTTGGCCGCACCCCCTCATTCAGCAGGGAAAAGTCCAGCACTGCGCGCCCACCACCTAATCGCGAAGGTGCAGATAAAGGCCCCTTGTGCGCTAGAGACTGCCTCGGCAAGGAGCCACACACACACACGCGCGCGTTCCTATCGCACGCACACGGAGCACAGTGGCGCTGCCCCGTTTCGCCACTGTACAGATTGTAATCGTCTGGACCGAATTTCTAACTTTCCAGAAAATAAATGGGTTTTTTTTCTGGGCACACTGCATACGTACGGTAAAGGGTGTTTGGAAATTGTTGTTGTAAATATCCAAACGACACATCTTCTTGGTTACAAGACACGTGTACTTTACACAACTCCTCACCCTTGTAAATGTAATCACTAAAATACAGCAGGGAAGATCGTAAAAAATAACCACAGAACTTTCTACAAATTTGTCTGGAAAATTATCCCTCGACATAATACGATCTCAGTGTTTATTATACATACGTGCGCAACCGTATGTAAATCTACTGCTGGATGAAAGACCCACGGAGTGTGGGTAGAGTTGTTTTAGCACACTGGTTTACGTTGAAGAGGGAATTGGCAAAGGAATGGTTGAGATAAAACTGGCAACCGGTAATAACGGAGGCCGTGAATCAATCAAGATTATAGAATTCAGAGCACAGTGCGCTATCCACTAGATCATAATTTACAACTATTGTAATGGTAAAACAATAAGGATGACGCGCTCGCCAGTCAAGGCAGAACGACCTTATGGAGATGGGTGCTGGTTGTTAAGCACATGGCCTATAATCCAGCACTGTGGATGAAAGCGTTGTCGGAATCACACAAATCTCGTGAAATTCCCTTCCTGTGGGCTCCCGAGGAGAAGGTGGTACAGCAAGTAGAATTATTTCCACGTCTGTTCGTAGGGAAATAGCGAGTTGCACCCCTTGAGAGTCACGTGCTTTGTGTGGCTCTCCTTGGTGAAATTCGATAGGACTTGTGAAATTTCACCAGCACATCACTAACCTCTACAGTAACGGCACTCTTAGGCTTCCTCATTTCCGCTCTTTCGTCCTTCAAAAGGGTTCTGTCGAGATTTTCAGTATTGCCTGGCTTTGGAGAATATATATTTAGCTCCTGAAAGAGTTGCATAGCTGGTCAAACCAACCTCGCCATACATGAACTTCCTCCTCAAGAGTTTGCGACGTTGCTACCCAAGAACTGGTTCCGACCCCAATGCTTCACAACCCTTCACACCAATTCTGCTCAGTAAACACCAAAGTAATAATAATTGTGTTCCGCTGCTCCTTTTTTTTTAAAGCAAATGACATACCCTCCATTTCTGAGCACACCAAACAGAACTTGCTCGACAGTAAGGTCTCAAACGTTACGCAGGTTGGCGCACAGCACTTGTATGGGTGTTCACCATGCAATAATATGTTGTTATAACCTCATGTGGAGGCTATTCGGTGGGTTACAGAGGTCAGTGCGAACAAAGTCAATTGTGGCACTGTACTGTGCTCCCCACCTTAACCAATCTGAATTGAGCAGTGTGGGCATTATCAGATATCCGTAATGCCCACTCCCCCCCCATGGTGCAGGAAGGCACCAACCCAGCAATAAGGTGGACTAGAGAATTGTAAATGTGCACGTACATTCCATTTGCCTCCATCCGCTTGTCATGGTAACTGATCCTATTTTGGGGAGGTTTCCTTACTTAGCTTATCCACTGTTATACCAACAAAATGGTTTACACTCAAAGACTACAAGGCATTTTTTACGTCAAGGTATACAATCGTGGTTGGCAAGTTTTGAAAATTGCAAGCAATGGTAACAGCAAAGTTGTTACATCATAGGAAAGCTCATATGACTACGTAAGAACTTGTAGGATGGAACGAGGCTTGATTGTTGAGATACCAGAATGGTTTCAGGAAGGGAAGGTGCTCTAGAAGATCCAAAACGCTTGTCAGATTTCTCACCTTGAACCAAGACCATATTAACCCAAAACCACATTACTGTCAAAGCTCCCAGTCATCCTTAGCTCGGTGGGGGGGTCATGATTTCTCAAATGCTGCCCGTATAATCTGAATCTCCCGTTCCTTAGATGTCGATTCCCTGTAGGCTCAATAATTCGTTTTTTCCTTTCTCAATGATAGGCTGCCTCGGTTACAAAAACAGCAACTGTTACTATACAGCATGTTTAAATTCGGTCGTATTTACATTCGCTATCAATTAAAACTGTCTTGAACGGCGATTACATTCCGAATTGAAATGGGAATGTTAACAGTGTGCGAGATAGGAAAAACTCCAGCTAATAAACCTGTGGAAATGCAGCTTTGCAAAATGCAGGTACCAAGGCTGAACATCACAATGCGAAAATTCAATCCACCAACAATTTATTGTTGAGATTTGGGGGTAACGATTCCATTATATAAACGACTATTTTTGTTAAACTTCCAGTGGGTGCAGCGTTTCCATTAATGAATCAAAAACATCACTAAAAAGCTACGCATGTCTAATAATAATTACATTTCAATCAACGAATTAAAGACGCATTAGAGGAAGACTGGGACCTTATGGTAAGCGTTCCCCACGCGCATTATTTCCAATTGCAAGGTCTACAGTTTAGTGTTCCTTCTGAAGCAAAGTACAAAAGAGGAAAGGTCCAGTGGTTCTCCAGGTTAGGGCAACAACATGTAGGTAGTAAAATAAGCCTTATTCGTCGTTTACCACTCAGCAGTGTTTCAAGTCCAAAGCTTAATGGGTTCGCAAGTGAAATGCAACACTCCTTATTCCTAAACACTGTTGGAAGCACTGCTCGGTCAGACTCATGTGAAGAGCTGTACCCTCCAATTATATTAATACATGAAATGCAACCCGACATGAACTGTATTTCCTATAAACTTATGCCAAGGAACGCTTGCCCAGCAGTGGTTCATTCTATACCAGGGAATGACCCATGGCAGATTTCACACAACTATGGTTTTGTCGTTACTAATAGGACTACGATCGTCAACTCTGGAATCAAACCCAAGACCTTGACAAGGCACATAATAATTGCACTTCTATAGTGGTTTTCAGCAGAGGGTCGCAAAGCGCTGCACAGAGCTGTGGTGATAACGGAATGTCAACGCCACAAGAATAGTATGTACCACCACAGTGTAGTTTCTTCAATAGCAGCCTGTCACATTCGCGAATTAAGGTGTGTTTTCTCAATCAATGTCAATCTGCAGATGGATTAATAATGCAGATTCTCTTGGCCTCCATGGATAAGAGGACTGATGTATAAGAGGATGAGGGATACAAAGCATTACATTTTCCATCTTCACCAGCTAAAGAGCACATGGAACCAAGCTTCAAAAGACAATGCTGCACATAATGATTTCTCAACAATTAACTCTAAAGCCCCCAACACTTTAAAAATAAAAAAACCGCACTATTCCATACAATGCAGTCTTGAAGACTGCAACGTTAAATGAGGTGTGCTGAGATAGTTGGTACACCACCCAGTCCATTTTCATATTACTGGTCACGGTCTACAAACCTAATCGATACTCGGGTCACCATGGCATAGAATCAATTACGGTCCTGCAGTGCTAACAGATGCTGGACGTGCGGAACACGTTTTCAGATATTATGTAAGATCTCTGTTATGCTGCCGAGCTCACTGATGTGTTGTCTTGTACTGCATATTGTTCATCGTGATGTCCAACTTGCTCCACGTATAATGATGTAAGTTTTCCACGGCTCGATGCACGATGATCGCTTCGAAAAGCTGCGCTCTCGGGACAGCCGCGTCGAGCGCTGCCTCTCTCCACCTCGCTCCACATAGCTTCTTAAAGACGTGAATCGAAAGCTTCCGGACCAGCAGCAAGCCGGCACAACTCAAAAAACACATGGAACGGACTGTACGAAGTCTTTCTTGGCCTCATGGCCCCAGCCATACATGCCGCCTAATGCCCCTTGACACCGTGCCACGGTGCATGAAAAAACCATGGGCTCCTTAGGAAGTGGAAGTGGGATGGGTGAGGGCTTCCTGCTGGTGTCACGGTGAGCGTAAAGGAACTGCCACACTTCCTTTGACAGGAAGCTGAACTCGGAGGCTGCAGCCAATGAAATGCGCCACGTTCCTCAACCACAGGGACCTCGTCAAAAATAACAGCCCTTTGTAAAGCCACCACTCGATAAAGGTCTCCCCCCACACCATGTTGGTCGTGGCACGTGCATGACCATACTTCACTACACTAGGTAATGCTGGCTCGAGTGACAAACAAACCAGGACCAGTTCAGCTATTTCTTAACGTTGGTGTTACTCAACCATATATATATAGAACTCAGGTTGGTGTTTATAATAGAGTAAGCGAATCAATGTGCCACCGCATAACGCTCATCCGTCAAAAAATACCCGAAGAGAAATTCATTTTAAATGATTATTGCCCCGGTGATGGACTGGCGTCCTATCGTGGGTATATCCCTATCTTGCACCACGTGTCTGCCGGGATAGGCTCCAGCTCACCGCGACCCTGTACAGGACTAAGCGGTTTCTGACAATGAGATGATTATTGCCTACCATCTGGATGGAATACCTGAAATGTGCTTTCTCACCCACCAGAACATCATAACAGGTCAACATTCAAAATAATAAAACAAGGACAGATATGACCAGCAGAACAAAAAGAAAGGTGGTTGCCAACTGCTGTACTTCTGTTAGCACTACGGGAGTGCAACAATGCATTTATTTAGAAGCTCAAGTTACATGCACTGAAGTGAGAAATACTTGGTTTTCAGATTTGTACACATTGAATGTAATTGTGCTCAAATGACCTGCCAATAGTGCTTGAATCATGCTCTCAGAGGGCCCTCAGGCGAACGGGTTGTGTAAAAAAATGCTTTTGTATTTGTGAAACCGACATTAACACAGCCACACCTCGAATTTGTAAAAAAAAACCCCAAAAAGTTATTGTTGCTGATTTGCCATTCTCTGGCAAGTCAGTTCTCTCCGCAGCTCTGTGCAGCACCGTGACCCTTGGGTGAAAGGCGCTCTATAAATGCATTATTATTATAATAGATTGGTTATCTATGCTGCCAATAATAGGTCCATATTAACGATCATGCATTACGATGATTCGAGAGTCAGGATGAAGGCCTCACAACCATTGCCAAAATACATGGTCCTGTGGTGCGACAATCTAGTGGCAGCACAGAAGTGATTATTTGTCATTCTGTGGAGAAGATGCTCTTTTCGACATTTTCTCCTTTGGCCGTCACTCCACATTGATCTGGACCACCGTCTTAGCAACGTGTTCTGCGCGACCAATATGCATTTTTCTTCAAAATCGCTGCGACGTCTAATTTACACATTTCCTCCTTCTGTCTTGCGGAATTCCAAGTATGCACTTAATGTATTTATACACTTTTCAGGTTTTGTTTCATGTTTGTTGTCAGTCCAGCTTTGAGTCAGATTTCAAGCAGGTATTTTAGACGTTAGAAAAACTTCCTTGAGCACAAAAACATGCAATTAAATCTCCCTTTAGGTCAGGCTATATCCCATGGAGACCTGGAGGAAACAGCCAGGGAAGGAAGACTGCAAGACATGTGAATGTAAATACACATAAAAACTTAAGGTCACTCGGATGAAGGATTACATGAACTAAACATAAATTAAGCCAAATTATGTTGAGTTATTACTTTTTAAATTGTTTCTATAACATTGCCTCGGTAACAAATCTTGCCAAAAAATTCTAAACATACATGGCGTCAGTATCACCACCATCAGCTATGATAAATATATGATAAATCTACAGCCATATATATGACAAACTCCCCCAAACCTATGCAAACGCTCTCCATCTGGCACTTGCACAAAATTTTAATCAATGCTTCTCCATCTCCACAAAAGATGACCTCACGGTCGTGTTACTGGCCACTCCTTTCACGGCCATTACATTACATATTCCAAAGCCCAACTAATTGTATTAACAGTCAATACTATACACCCCTGATCAGACATGGCCACATCTCTAACTCCAAATCAATAACGTCCCACTCCAAAGTAATGAATCCCACGTGATGATCTCGGTCGCGGAGCGTAATAGTCAAGCGGTCGTGGTGCATTCATGTAATCAACCATTGTGGAGGTGAGGGTTAATTAAACAGATGTCACGGATACCCCTACCAGCAGGCTTCGAGGTACCCTGCTCTGGCTTTCTAGGACAACGTGGTTCAACAAAAAACTGGTCCAATCTCCCTCTGTATACCTCTTTGGACATTTTCTCGGGGTGCTCTAACTTTCCTCCCAGGCGAATAAACCAATTGGGTGAAAACATGATGATATATGGACGGCTTCAGAGCGTGGGCATTTTACAAAGCACGCTGACTTCCTGCTTCTGTGGTTCCTTACCCATTCTATTTATTCTTCCTTAGAGAGAGTTAACTATGTGCATTAGAATGAAATTATAAAAAGAATGCTTGCCCGGTGAAACCGTCTACTAATGTAGACTTCTGTCGATATAAGTTTGTTTGCAACAATTGGTGCAACATTTATTATAAAGACATTTACAAACACCACCTCTCGTGCCACAAGACAAGACGTGTGGATAGCCACAAAAGATACCACATCAGGGTCAGCAAAATCATTACCAAACCCACAGTATGACCACTGCAGTCAAATCCTACTTGACAACAGTTCTTGAGCTGAGTTTGGGGCTAAACAAGTTCTCAGAATGTCTTCTGCCCCACTTTTTCCACATTCCCTCATCAAATTGTCAATTTTGTCAAAGTCGTGGACGTCACCATATCTTAATCTTTGCAGAATAACATATGGGGGGGGGGGTGTATCTCGTAACGTTCCTGGATTGAGTTCATCTCTGACCATTGGCTGGAAAATGTTAAGATTCTGGAGGCACAGGCAACTTGTGCTCAAGAATTAAGGACCAAGATTACTCAAAACTGGCACACCTCTGGCAGAAAGTGCATACAGCTGCGGCACCATGGCATGAAACAGCACAACACTCGGAAATACCTCGTGGGTACTTGTGCGATAATTCCCTAAGAACCCTGTACTCCTCTGTAATCTTTACATGCATCATATATCGCCCTTGACAAATAGTGAGGAAACTGGCTAAATAAGACCATCTGTCTAACAAACTCAGAGAAACACATAGCGAAAATTAACTCTGGCTTTGTCAAGTCACTGCTGAATGGTCATTGGGGGTGTCTGACCATACTTCACCACCCATGACACTGTGGGTTGATAAAGGTAGGGGAAGCCCAGAACCAGTTCAGCTAGCAATCACTATTGTTTATTCGCCAAGGCTAGGATTCTGAGATCTCCAGATCCACAGCAATGTGTGTACCAGTGTCACCATTTTCCCATGAATTCACTGCTCTCTGAAACTCGATGAATACCAACATTAACGTGAGAAAACCTCTGAACGACCTGTGTCCAGTGTTCCTACTCTCCTTCACGGCGTTTTACCTCCGACGTGGGATGCAACATTTGACATCTGATGATCCACGGCTATATCGAATGACATACATCACTGAATATTCTTCAGTGTTCAGTAAGAGCGGATTTTTTATCTCAATATACAGGTGTTTATAAACGTTTTACACGGAGGTGTTATGTCAAAGCAATGTATACGGTCTTCCTTTCAAAGCCGTGCTTAATCTCAATAACCATCGATTTACACTCGAATTGGTTTAAACTAGAACTCGGTGACAACTTTAGGATACAACTTATGTAACCTGTACATACAACTTGACTGTCCTGCCACACCTGGTAACCTGTTTCTAGACTACGGTCTTTACATTTTTCGCATTTTTGTCGTTGTGACATTGTGAATAAGATGTACAGTGGTGTCGCAGCAGTGGTTAAGTCCAGTACACAATGTACGTGAACATCAAAGGTTCAATGTCATGCCATCTGGTCAATATTGCCTTTTAACGCTCATCAGCGTAAAGTGATATGTAATAATGTATTTTACCGAACCCACAATGGTAAGCGTGGTGACATATGGTCAAATAACTCTAATGACCAACACGGTTCACATGCCATCATCCACTAATAGACTGACAAATTGCGTTAAAAGTAAAAGCTATTTCTGTTTACATCTAAATAACGTGACATCGACCTATAAAATATATTGTGCAGTGGAAAAATACGTACGTGTCTGAGCTTACGGCAGTATTTACACTTTAAAAACTTTGCCATTCGAGGTATTAATACGCGCAACTGACGCCAACAAAAAGAGCAAACAGTTTTTATTATTGCCAAGCCGGGTGTGGTGACACACGCCTATGACTTAGTCTTTTGGAGGCGAGGGTTGGTGGATCCTATAATTTTGTGACACTCCTAAACCCACTGCGCTGTTACGTTGAGCCAGAAAATGGCAGCATTGCAAGTGGATAGAATCTATCTTCGCATAAACCTATTGGTGTTTAACTTAATATGCCGAGTTCTCTCCCGAGTACTCCGGTTCCCTGTCAAACAATGCCAAATGCCTATGTAAACGACGAAATCATCCAACCACCCTAAAGATGCACCATTCTGAAAAAAAAAACAAGACTCACGGAGGCATTCAAAAATAAACAAAAGGTATTATTATTCGGGACAAGTTGTGTTAAAAATGAATTGGAAGATCAGTGGGGGAAAGTTATTGCACGATTGAGCAAACTACACTGACGGTACCGTACCTCTACAATTCGAAATCTGTGACACCAAAGAAAGAGGTCTGCTGAGTGCTATGGCACGCCTTGATAACAAATTTAAAGTCTATTCTCTCATCGACGAAAATTCAAACGAAACTCGGACAGCCTGGGCCACAATTTGTTACTAGATCAGGCAAATGTGTGGTTTTGTTTTTAACAGTGTCCAAACACTTGCTTTTGATTTAATTTTATAAAGGCACTTCAGCAAACATTGATCTGTTTAAGGTTACAAGCTTGACATCTTTAAACACTACCTCCCGAAGGTTGATTGCAATTTACACGGTTGAGAAATTAACACGTGGTTCTAGAAGAATTCTGGGCACATTTGCTGGTGATACGTTTCACCTCAAGGAGTTTTCGAGTTTAAATATCGTTATTTTTTATTTAACCAAAAAAAATCTGGTGATCTTAACCCGTTTTACACAAAAGCAGAGTGGGATAGAGTCGTACACATCTGTTTTTACATAATTTAAACTGAACAAGTACGGCTGAGTCGTCATACTGTAATGTACGAATTGAAATCTGATTCTTACATTAAGGGGTTTGGTTAAAAAAAACGTGCGTTTTTTTCAAATTACCCAGCATGCGCCTAATCTCATTGGAAGCCCAGCATGCTTGAGCCTGTACAGCGGTTAGAGGGCAATGTTTGCTATTGCGGAACTAATGTTTCAGGCAATAGGGGACAGTATAACAAAACACCGCACTTCAGGTCCCAAGCAACCTGCTTTTTGTGTAAAGCAGCGCTGCAATACTTGCTGAGTGCGTTGTGCTGTGAACCTGGTCACGGAAGTCTAAATGATGGGGACACAGCTGTCCATGAGTAGTCGCGATTGACATTTGATCCGGTACCGATCCACCTCTACGGTACCAAATCGTAATTACCCATGTGGCTATGCACAATCAAAATGCCCTCACGACCAAGATGGGCGTGGGTCGGCCCTCATCCAGCAGTGGAGTGACAAAACGGTACAAGTACAAGGTCACTAAAGCCAAGCATATTCAAAATGCGGGGAATGAAGCGTATTTAAATATCACTCCGTGTTCTACCTCCATCGGCCTATTCGCTTTCCAGACCAATAGTATCAGGTTTGTTAGTAGGGAAGCCATGAACAGGTTTCCAAATTCAGGTTCTCATCAGCAGTAGTCGGGCTTGTTACACAAATAATGTTGGGTTACCCCGACGTTATAGATCACCAAGTATAGAAGAGAGAATTGAAGCAGCTTAAATGTGTTTTTAGACGCATGTTGAAGGTATCCTGGACAAGCCACATCTAGAATGGGGTAAATGTCATGAATGGGATCCAGAAAGGTGTTGAAATTACATGAGAAAGAAACAGTCGAAATTTCTCAGGCATATTGAGGAAAGAGGAAATTGAAAACCTGGTAATAACTGTACATTTTTAAGGAACGAGAGATCATGGACGACAGAGGTTGACTCATGCCATGAGTCTTTTGCGATTAACATAACAATGGACATTCCTAGAAGCTCAAAGAGCAGAGATTTGTGGAAGACCATTGTCATCAACGTCCTGTTGGCAACATTACCTGGAAGATCCCCCATGTTCTAGGCCAGGCCACTACCGTCTAAATCAGAACGGTACTCAACGTGAACTCAACATTGTATCTCGTAGGTGTTCGTTAATCCACTCACGGTTAAAACAGCGAGAGACACGAAGAGAACTTCGCTTTGTAAGCAAAGCCTCCGTTCGAGTCGCTTCACCTCTGGATTTAGAGACAATTCCGGCCTGCAGCTGAGCAATTCCTCAATATAAGCGCAACATCTCTTCTCAAACATCGCAGTGTACGGCGCCGATCTCTCTCTCTTACTCCTCTCTCACACACACACTTGTAACGTTGAACAAATGCGCTTTAGACCCGAATACAAAAATCACGATGATTTAAAGACACAACCGAAAGGCAGGCAAGGGAGCCTGGCCAGAGCGCAAGGCCTAGCGCGGGCCGCCGCCATCAACACCGGCCGCCCTCGCATCTAAAACAAATAATAAAAACGCGCTTAACGTGAATGGTACAAACCGGTGACTCGGCTCACTCGTGTAGCGCGACGCTCCTTCGTCTGTGCCTCGACCGTCCACTGTGCCGTGCGAGCGCTCGACGATGACGAGGAGGATGAGGAGGAGGAGGACGAAGGCAACGTAGGAGAGCGATGGCCGCTGCGCCTCCACCGACTGCCAGAGCGCGGCCAGGGCGTTGTCAACGCGCGGGGTTTCCTCGGCTCGCACCGCCCGCTCGCAGGGGCACGTTTTTGACGTCGCTCGGAGCGATGACGTCGTCGCTTCCGTTGATGGGGCGGCGCGGCAGCGCGCATGACGTCATGTCTCATCTCATCGTCTCTGTCAGAAAACAGCGTGGTCCTGTGACGACGGGGTCGCGGTGAGCCGGAGTCTATCCCGGCAGACCCAGGGCGCTAGGCAGGGATACACCCACGACGGGA
>JAZEWT010000014.1:3236179-3247150 GCA_036362905.1 Mordacia mordax
CGACAGGCAGACGACAGGCAGACGGAGCCGTCATCGTGAGCGCGTCGTCATGGCCAAGCGGGCGGCGCTGCCCGGCCGCGAGGGCCTCGTCAGCGCCAAATGCTTCGCGCTGGGCCTCTGCGTGATGGCGCTGCCGCTGGCTTTCGAGGCGGCCTGGTGGGTCTTCGGAGGCCGCGTCGTCTCGGTCGTCTACCTGGCGTTCGTCAACGCGGGCCTTCTCGTCGCCTACCGCGGCCGACACGACCTCTACCAGGTGCGGGAGACGCCCCGACCCGTCCCCGCCGCCGCCCCGCAGGGCCGGCTGGCGGTGGCGGTGGCGAAGCTTCGGGGCTTGGGCCGAAACCCGGCCCACGCGGCTCCCGTTTCGTACCGGGATGGAGGCCACATTGAGCGCACGGGAACCGGCGGTTACCGATGGCTATCCGTCGTAGGGGCTCTTAATGTGGCAGAGCCGTATTTTATTGACGTTAAAACCGCTCGCTCACCGCTCCGCTCTGTCTCGCACAGCGCCTCCTGCAGCCTCGGCTTAATAGAGCGCTCTTCACCCGAGGGTCACAAAGCGCTGCACAGAGCGGTGTTCGCTCTGAACGGAGAGCCTATAGGTTTCTCGGGACAGAAGCCTCCTCAAAACGGCCAAAGGCTACGTGGAAGTCCGAGTTGATCCCAACTGGGCGCTTGAGGCCACTGTGGGCGCTTGAGGCCACTGTGGGGCGCTTGAGGCCACTGTGGGCGCTTGAGGCCACTGTGGGCGCTTGAGGCCACTGTGGGCGCTTGAGGCCACTGTGGGCGCTTGAGGCCACTGTGGGCGCTTGAGGCCACTGTGCGCGCCGCCTATGTGATGCGGGAGCAGGGGCCGCCGCCGCCGCCGCCTCTACGGCTCTGTTCGGCTTTAGGCAGAGGGCACGAAATCGTGTTCGTGCAGTGATCCTGTGTCTTTTCCAGGGTTTGTTCACTGGCACCGACGAGACATCGGTGTGAGAGCGGCCTTCCCGCATACGAGACGAAATAATGCAATGCTTCATGCAGCCGTGTTCTATAACAGCTGGGTGAATTACAGAAGATAAGTCTTAATGTGCAGTAAATTTAAAAGGGCTTAATTATTGGAAAGCTAAAGTGTGATATGGAGCCACATACATAAAGTACATATATTGTCGGGGTCACACGTCAGGAGCAGCACTTTAGGCCACCAGGGCCATGCAGTGAAGACCACTGTGTTAGTGGGTTGGTGGCATTAAGCGGTCTGTCATTGAGAGACAAGGCGTGACGAGACAGAGTCTAGACGGCGAGACGGAGGCAAAGGGACACAGACACGGGGGAGAGATGCGACGCTGTGTCTAAACACGTGTGCTGCGTGTGTGTCCCTCACAGGTGGCTGTCAGAGCGTGTTTCCTGGGCTTTGCGTTTGGCTGCGGCTTGATTCTCAGTTTGAGCCACACGTCTTGGAAGCATTTTGGATGGTATTTATAAAACCCATTGCCTGCAAAATGAAACACCAACATTTAAGGTTCTACTATTACGCCACCAGGCCCGTCATTGGTGTGGGTTCGGTCTGTCAGGCGCGGCAGGGTGGCGTAGTGGTAACATCTGTGCCTCACAGAAAGAATGGTTCTTGCCCGAGCAGGGTCGAACCCCACCTTGGGTGCCTTTCTGTGTGGAGTTTGTATGTTCCCTCCCCCCCTGTTCTGCGTGGGTTTCCTCCGGGCTCTCCGGTTTCCTCCCACAACTTAAAAAAATACTCATTAATTAATTGATCGATAACATCCTAATATACAGGAAGCAGTGTGTGGCAATATGGCGCCTCCTCCAACACCTCTCTGCACTCTCCTCGCGCCTCTGAGTCGTTCTGTATCGACTGAATGCCTTCGACAGTGAATGAATGTGTGCGCGTTATAAATGTAAAATTATAAATTATTGTTATTATTATTCTGTACCTCTTCTCCAAGTCACTACCCTCGCGTATCATTCCACTGTCACCTCTCACCTCACCCTTGGTCTCCCTCTACTCCTACCCTGCACCGATGGCCTGTCCCAGAGCCCTTGCAATCGTATCTTGTTCGGCACAAGTACCCATGCCTTCGAAGTCTATCGAATATTAATTCCGAAATTAATATTACAAAATTTTTTGCTTGCATGTTCCAATGCACACCAGAGCTGTGTCTCGCACGCCTGCTCGAATCTCCCTTGGTGAACATGTCTGGCGAGAAGTTCTGGACAAATAATGATCCGAGGACCCTCGGAATGAAGGAGGTTGGCATCAGGAAAGGTGTATGGTCGTAAAATTCTGCTCCAACACCATTGTGTGTTCCTCTTTTTAACGGTCATCATTGGGATGTGTCCTTGCCAAGCGCACATGTCTATCTTAAGAGCCGATATGATGTTTATAGCTTTTGTGCGCTCACTGATCCACGTTTGTTGCGTGTAACCGTGTGTGTCCCCTGTTGTGCGTAAGTAGCTACGAGTGTCCTGTTCCTTATGTAAGCAGGTACGTGTGCGCCGCTCGACAAACCCATGTACGAATCTCCCCGTTCTCCGCGCACCCCAGGTACGTGTGCTCGCTGAGCTTCTTCCACTACTCGGAGTACCTGGTGACGGCGCTCATCAATCCGCGGAGCCTCAACCTCGACTCGTTCCTGCTCAACCACAGTCTCGAGTACAAGCTGGCTGCCGTCGCCTCCTGGGCAGAGTTCACCCTCGAGATGCTCCTCTTCCCCGGTGCGCGACCCCGCGCCGTCATGCCCGCCCGGCTCCGCGCGCGCGAGCCGCGCGGATGGCTTTGCACTCGACGCTCCCAGAGATTCGATTCGTCATCGTGATTCAGGACGCCAGTTCGCTCTGTCAATAATTTTTTGCCCGTTTGTTCAGATTTGGTTAATTGTCGTGATTTCAAGTTGGCGGTTCGTTTAAAGATGTATTATTTTAAGTCGCTTTGCATTGTGCCGTTGTGCTGCGTGTGTTTTTATGGTCTGGTTGTACGGTTCTGCTCTGTGTCGTACGCCGTAATGTCTCGACGTTTTGTACCAATTGGTCGGAGCTTCTCTCAGCCATTATTGTGTCTTGTTGGGTCTGTCGTTTTTTGAAAGATTTATTAGCTCCATTAGCTTTAGTGTAGTGGATCGTTTGTTTTGTGTAACGATTTATCTGTGCGATTTGAAGATTTGTCCGATCTGAGGGATAAATATTGTTTAAGAATCATCTGTATTTTTAATGACCTCATTTTCTTTTGTGATTACATCTCTCCACGTTTGGTCGGTCTCTGCTGTTCAGTCTGATCGCTCCGTTAGTACGTTACTTAACGTCGCGTAACTTGCGTTCGAATCTCACACGATCCTGGGATGTTCTGCGGTCGTCTGGCTTTGGTTGGCTTACGGCCGGCACGCAGGTCTCAAGGACATGCGGTGGCTGAGCGTGGTGGGCCTGGCCATGGTAGTGGGCGGCGAGACGCTGCGCAAGGCGGCCATGTTGACGGCCGGCTCCAACTTCAGCCACATCGTGCAGAGCGAGCGCTCCGAGAGTCACGAGCTGGTGACGCGCGGCGTCTACGCCTTCTCGCGGCACCCCTCCTACGTCGGTTGGTTCTACTGGAGCATCGGCACGCAGGTGCGCCCGGTGTTCGCGCACTGTCCGGCGGGAGAGGTAGCGCAGTGGTAACGCTCGCGCGCGTTGCACCCAGATCGGTCCTGGGTTCGATTTACCGCTTTGGGAGCGTTTGCGTGTTCTTGTGTCAGTGTCGGGTTTTTTTTTCCCCCGAGTACTCCAATTTTCTCCCATAGTCCAAGGTGATGCTTCCCAAGTTAATTGATCTGCTCAGTAAGTTTGCCCCGGTGCTGTGATAGATTGATGTACGTCCTGTGTAGAGCTCTGTCTTGCACCTGGTGCCTGCAAGGGTGTAGTCAGGCTCATTACAACCCTTAAACGAGGACTGATAATGAAATAACCTCTGCTGCTGCTGCCACTGCTGCTCTTGCCAGATCATCCTGTGCAACCCGCTGTGTGTGGTCGGCTACACCGTCGCTTCGTGGCGGTTCTTCCGGGAAAGGATCGAGGACGAGGAGCTCACACTGCTCAATTTCTTCGGGGAACAGTATATGGACTACAAGACGAACGTGCCCACCCGGCTGCCCTTCATCGACGGCTTTCGAGTCGAACTCTAGCTTCGTTTCGTTCCTCGCCTCGCAGGGAATTGCACAATCGCGCCGGCATTTCCTGACCGTCCTCCCCCTCCGCCTTCCGCTGGTACGAAGGGACAAGCGCGGCGCGGCCACAATGCAGGGATTTGCGAGCGAGGACGCGTCACTGGGCAACCGACGATTGGCAAAGAAATCAAGGCAAATTGGCGCGCAGGGTGCGAGCGGAGCTTTGATGTTTTCATCGCACAAATGTGAGGCTGCGGTTTTTTTAAAAAGGACTCAATGAAAAACGAGATAAAAGCGTTGGCTACCTGTGCTGGCTCGCAATGGATGTCCGCGGTGTTTGATTTTATTTCATGTCAATTGTGCGTAAGGTTTTATGATTTATTCGCTATCGTCACCGACACCCGTTCCACCAGCTTGTGAGCGACGATCGTGCTGAGCGCATTTCTGTTATCGTTCTGTTTTTTATAATTGTAGTATCACCGCAAACGTCCTGTCTCGATCCTCATCTCATCTCATTGTCAGAAACCGCTTAGTCCTGTACAGGGCCGCGGTGAGCCGGAGCCTATCCCGGCAGACATAGGGCGCAAGGCAGGGATAAACCCTCGATGGGACGCCAGTCCATCACCGGGCACTGAGGGCAATTTAGTCTGCAAGCTAATTAACCTATGCAGCAGCATGTTTTTTGGACTGTTGGAGGAAACCGGAGTGCCCGGCGAAAACCCACGCGGACACGGGGAGAGAACTCGCAAACTCTACATAGAAAGGCGCCCGAGCCGAGATTCGAACCCGGGACCCTCTTGCTGTGAGGAGGCGACAGCGCTACCCACTGGGCCACCGTGCCGTCCCCTATCATGATTTTTTTACTTCTAAATTTGTTTTTAATCTTCAATCTGTCCACCTAGTTTTCTGTGTGTACCTTATCATTGTCTCTTCCACCTTTCTGTCACATTGACAAGTTCGGGATCTTGTGCTGGCTTAGCCTCCTTATGTGGCCCTGAGCTACCATCATCACATTTACCTTGGTTTTGTCTGATAAGGTAATTTTCGCTCCTGTTTTTTTAATCTCTCTCTCGTTAGATAACTGCAAGGTTGATGGGGTCATGTGAGATAGTGTTTGCCAAAAAAAAAAATCCCAGACGTCTTGAGAAATCTCTCGGACAGCACTTGCAGAAGCGTTCGTCACAATCACAGCTAAGGTGCTGTACACCTGGGATGCTTCAGAACCTGCGAGTGATGCGTGTCGCCAAGAACTAAACACGCTGCGGGCTAGAGGGATGAGACTCGCACGACGGGCGTCACATTGCCAAGTGTGAGTGTGCCTTTATAGTTTTGTGTCAAAGCCAGCGCGCATTGCTCTCAGCTATACACAGTTCTGATTATTATTCATACAGGTGTATATTTTGGTTATACGGGTTATTTATAAACGATGTTTCTCAATGTCAGTTGTCACCCCTGCGCCTGACCCACAGTCCACCTCTTTGTGATTTAAGGTCTGTTGGTATGCAAATGAAGGCACTGCACATTGCACCCACCTGACGATGAGTAATCAAGGAAAAGCTGTATCGCGGTGGGTTGTGAGGACTGGAATTGAGAAACACTGCTCTCTGGTGTTTTAATCGCATCACTCACCTGTGAGCAAATCATCCCAGATGCACTCGTTCTCAAGCTGAGCAGGGTTTTGCCTTGTTAATAACAATCTCGACTTGTAAAGGTGCCACGCAGTATTTTGGAATAGAGGGGACGATTTGGAGGTGCGAGGGACAACGATCCTCGATATATTAAGGTGTTATCGACCAATTAACAAGTGCTTGCATGTGGGAGGATCCCAGATCACATGGAGAAAACCCACGCGCGTGAGGAAACAACTCTATCCCCATGCAAATGGCACAGGTGGTATCCACATTTATTGTACTGACATTTGGCAAGCCAGAGATTGGTGCCTCAACACTCAAGGGCAGGGGGAAGTTTCACAACTTGTGTGCGATCCACCAACCCTCATCTCCACAGTGCTGCATTACAGCCCACGTGTATAGCCAGCTCGGTGAGATTCCTCAGCAGTGGATGCTGGGGTTTCTCTTTAAGGCACCATGTATGTCACCATGTGTGACTAATCACATGCTGTTCTAGAGCCAGTCTCACAATCTCTTCTGATTCAGTTTCCCACCGTCAATGACTCATTCTCCCACCGTTACCTTAAGGCGGTGGTGGCGTTTGTGCGTCTTGCCTGGAGTCACAGTAGTTTTGGCTCCCTGAGAAAAGCGCCGTACGGGGGTGGTCACCAAATTGGTAGCACGCCTTGGGAAGACCAAGCGTCTCCGAATGCTCCAGATCTCTTGCAGGATAAACAGATTCGAATCTGGCACTTGGAAAACCACGGGGCTCACCGAGTGTTGGAGGCTTAATGTTGTGGGTTTTGTGGGAGGAGATGGTTAGTTTTGAGTGTCGGTATTGTGCGGGTTTCCTCCGGCTTCTCCATTTTCCTCCCATGTGACGTTCGTAATTGTTTCTTCTCCCATGTGACGTTCGTAATTGTTTCGCTTCCCGCCCCGATGACTCCAAAATAATTTTAAGAATTAATTGCGACTCCTCCAATGACTAATCCACTTAACGCGACCACAGTCTTCTACTTTATGGACGATGCATTGCTGACCGTCAGGCTGGCATCAGCCCAGCATAATTCTCGTTTACAAGCGGAGATTGTGGAACGACACGCGTAGTTTTTCACAGCTCCGAGAATTTCCCTCCACAGCTGTTACTTCAGGCGTTCGCCTGGCACGTCCAACGTGGTAGGCGAAACGCGAAGAAGGAACGCTCGACACGGCTGTCCTGAAAGAACAACTGCGGAGAGCAATTCTGAGCTCTCTTTTTTTTATTTCCCCGATAAGTATTGGCAAGTATTCTCTGATGTCATTGTCACCGCAGTAATGCGTCTTTGCAACGTCAGTGACGATCGACACATGATGTTTCGAAACGCCGTCTCTATGCAACTTTGAGCAGGTGGTTACAAAGGGTGATCTCTGATATCGACGGCGCTGCGGTGTCAGGAACGGCCGGCGCGCTGCGGCCGTTTTCGTCGGCGGAGCCAGGGTTTGAAAAATAAAATGTAAATGTCCTCATAATAATGATCAGTACCCGCTGCACGGGGTTGTGGATGGCCGGAGTCGATCCCACCAGACGGAAGGTGCGAAGCAGAACCGATCTCGGGAGGAAACGGCACCGGGGAAAATTTAGTCAGCAGGCCAGTTAACACATGCAGCGTGTCTTTGGATGGCGGGAGGAAACCGGAGTACCCGATGAAAACCCACGCGGACGCCACAACTAAATACAACATCACGGGGCTATTATTTGAATGTCGTCCTTGTTTTGGTAGAGGTCCCACGTCGTCGTGTGAGGCGCTCGCAAGACCTAGCACACTCCCAGGGGAAGGGCAGATGGCTGAGCCATGGGGGGGCGGGGGGGGGGCGAGGGGAGGGCTGTGGCTGCTCTGAAAGGGAACTTGCGAAATGCCACTGGCTGAGGTCACCAGACCGGACACTGCAGTGTGCCGATTGTCTCCTTCCTTATTCGAGAGGAGCGTTTCCCAATTCCATCACAATGACATTCCATCACAATGACAGTCCACCACCTCCACGACGCAAGGGGCGCATTTCCTTCCACACGTCCACATGATAGATCGAAAATTATTATTTGCCACTCCCCGTGTCCACGTGGGTTTTCGCTGGATACTCCGGTTTCCGCCCACCGTCCAAAGACACGCTGCTGCCTAGGTCAATATGCCTGCTGAGTACATTGCCACAAAACAGAAAAGTGCCCTGCGATGTACTGACGTCACATCCTGGGTAAAGCCCTGCCTCGCGCCCTGTCTGCCATGATAGGCTTTGATCCCGGACGACCCTGTGCAGGATTAAGGGGGTACTGATACTGAACTGAACAATCTACGCCAGTCAATCTATGTTATGTGTATCATCATCATCCATATCCTCTTAATCCTGCACAGGATTGTGCGGTGCCAGACCATATCCCGGTAGACAGAGGGCGCAAGGTGGAACTGTACCCAGTTTGTGACGCCGGTGCATCGCAAGGCACTGGAGGCAATTTACTCAGACCAATTAAACTAGAAAGCAGCGTGTCTTTGGACGATGGGAAGAAATCGAAGTACCCAGCGAAAACCTATGGGGAGAACACGCAGACTCCACACAGAAATGCAATCGAGCCAGGAACCGAACTGTGACGTTCTTGTGAAGCAGCAGCGCTACTCACTGCGCCACACTCGCGAGTTATTTATTTATATATTATTCTGATGTTTGTCTTAAAAGCTTTAGAATGTTTTCCCTCCATGCTGAGTTTCTAAATCCACCTCCTTTACGAATTTGTAAGTACAAGTAAAGCCACAACGCGGTCGACGCGTGTGATAATTGGTAATTACAGGGCGCTGCACCTTGGGACGTGGGTCAGGATTGTGAAACTAACACCGCCCCAAATGTGCCACATCTCGTCAGATGTTGGAAGCTCAGCATTCAAGCGTGGGTTCTATGATCACTGCCAAGGCTTTCCAGGTGTGGCCAGCAACTTGCAGTGCTGGGCGTCTCCCCCTTGAAAAATCCGCGATGGGATTTATCCGCCTTTGGTTTAACGTCACACGAAACCAAACACTCGGTTGAGATTGTCGAAACATTCCAAATGTCGGAGTCGGACTTTCCCGCTTAGCCGCGCGACGTTATCAGAAGTGGCAATTTGACCCAGCCACGCAGAGGGAAACTGTTGTGTATGGAATAACGTTTCTGCTCATGCTGTTTAAAAGTCAATGTTTTTAATTTCATCTGTTGGGATCTTGTCTTAGGCATCCGAGCATCACACCACTTGCCAGCTGTGAAACCAAATACAGCTGCCTGCTGACTGCGAAAAGCACAAAGCCAGTGTCATTGTGTATTTTCAAATGGGGACTTGTCATGTCTTGAAAGCTCCGTTAGCTGTGACTTCGACATTTCTATTCGGAAGTGTTTTCCACACTGAGTCCATACATCGCAGCTGCTAAACGCTCTACGACGTGCACGATAATGTCTTTTTTGTTGTCGGATTGTTTCCCGAGTTTGCTGTGCACGAGAGCCGAAGGTTGTGCGACCGCACGTCAAGTGATAATGCCCCACGACGTGTGACCTATGAGCAAGGCAAGAGGTCATGCAAACACCGCCAGCGCGGCTGCGCTTGGTGGCGACGTCTCATCGGAAGGCGTTCGTCCAGTTTCAGCCGAGCTGAGCGACAGCTGCTGTAAACAACCGCGTTGGCCATCGCGGTTGTGCTGCTGTGCAACTTCCTCGTGTGTTTTCGGGTCGAACCACGTGTCGTGTTTGTTTCGTTTACACGCCTCGATGTCGGAGAATTGGCCTAAAGATTGCCACCCTTTCGGGGTTCGCTCGCCACGGCGAACTCGGAAGAACGGCGCCTCGGCGCAATTCTCCGACTGTGTTGTTCGGCACCACGTCTGAATTTTTATTCCACTTGCTCGGAGCTTCTTTGGCAACTGAACGAAACACCTCCTTGGTTGTATAACCCTGCCGGCCGTTGATATTTGATGTAGGCCCAGCCGATGTCAGCCGATAAGTATTGCAAGGGCTAATGCATAACATCGGCCTGGCCACAGTAAACAGTGGCGGCTGACAACTTTATACCATAAACGCGGTCGTTTTCATTCAATAATTCGCTTCCTGAAAGAAGCTCCCAGCACGTGGAGCAAAACGTCGGACATCGTGCCGTAACACACGCGATGCAACCCGAAAACACATGGCGAGCTATCTGAAAATTCCATTTAAATATCCCCGTTACACTCCCAACAACATTTTTTGTTGCTCCGTGGCGGTGCCCACTGGCTTGCACAATCGAGCCGTCAGTGACGACAGGCTGCTGGTTCCCGGTAAAGCCACGTTGGCAGATGTTGTCGGCAGGGGCACCACGAGCTGGGAAGGTGCAACGCTCTCTCTCACCGTTGATAAGCTCGCCTCTCACCGTAGATAGGCTCGCGCGGTTTTATGGTCAGCAAGCACTTCCGAAAGATACATACTTGCTTATGGCTGGGTAAGCATGGGAAGAATAAATTTACATTGTATTACAGCTCGCGTGTCTCGGCGTGTATACTTTGGGGGTTCTCAACCTTTTGCACCTCGAGGCCCATTTTGGGTCTGGTCTCAAGGGACCACAAGGTGGCGCTCGCGGCCCACTGATGGGTCACGACCCACCGGTTAAGGATGGCCGGTCTACGTAACCCAAATGCAGTGGTTTTCGTCATCAGCACTTGCGTAATCCTGTCCATGGTCGCGGGGAGCTGGAACCTATCCTGGTAGATGCAGGTTGAAAGGCAGTGCTGTATTCAGGATGGGACGCCAGTTCGTCACCACACAACACGTCGCAACACCACTTTTATCGGTTTCATTCCTTCCATCGTCTCTCCGGGTTATGACGGCAGGGGGATACGGTGGTAACATCTGCGCCAAACGAAATGAGGTCCAGCCCGCGATGGTTCCATTCCCACCTCGGGTGTCCCTCTGCGTGACGTTTACGTGTCCTCACCCGGTTGTGCCTCTATTTTCTCTGGGTTCTGCAGTTTCCTCACACGACTGAGAAAAAAAACACTGGAGAATTGCTCTCCATAGCTGTTCTTTCGGGATAGTCGTGTCGCGTGTTCCTGCTCGCTCCTTCGCGAAGTTTTGTTTCCCACGGAGCTATGGAGAGCAATTCTCATACACCGATTCGTACAGACCGACGTCATTACACTGATTAATTGGCCGATAGCATCATAATATACAGGACGCAGTTTCTGGCAAATGTTGGTGTCAGTTAACTG
>JAZEWT010000014.1:3257682-3268507 GCA_036362905.1 Mordacia mordax
CCACGTACGGTGGAGCCGAATCTCTACGACTTTAATCATCGACGTGTGAAATAATCGATTAACATGTGGACTGTTGCTTTGATTCATCGATTATTTAAACGAATTTAAAACCAGCACATGATTCACATATCATTTGCATATATTAATAATCAACACACACCGGGCATGTACTGTGGGAGAGTTTTCTGAATTTTGATGAATCCTGGGCGTTTCATTTAAACGGTTGCTATTTAACCGATCACAACAACAATCAATTGTTTACAAACAATCGATCGCGTTAATCGATTAATCGTTACATCACGACTCATGCACCCTTGCATTCCCCTACCCTCGTGGCTGAGTATCACAGTGGGCACAACTACTTTTTTTTAGGCAGAGGATTGCACAACGTTGGGTAGAGGGAGACTAACAGGCATGTGACGATGCAGACATTCATCGACTAAAATAAAATATTAATGCTCGTATTGCACAAGTCACTCAATGCGCTGGTGTGAACAGATTACTTAACGTTCAAACTAATTAAGTTTGCAAATGATACGTAAATACTACATTTAAAGTTATGCAACGAATAAAACAAGGCAGAAAATAAAGCAATAAAAATGATGGAGATGTAATGATATAGGTTTTCACGGCTCGATGCACGATCATTGCTTCGAAAAGCTGCTCTCTCTCGCAGGACAGCCGCGTCGATCGCTCCTTCTCTCGATCGACGCGGCTGTCCCGAGAGAACAGCTTTTTGAAACAATCATCAATGATGGATATCCCCAAAAAAAAAATATCCTTGAATCAAATCATAACTTTCAACTCTGACAATTCATCAAATTGCGGGAAGTGGAGAATTGGATTTAGGTAATTCCTACCGAAACAGTGTGTCTACAAAACAACACATTTCCCTTCACCAAACACAAATCTCGAATATAATTAGGTGACGACGAGACGACGGTTGGTCCCATGTCCGAAGGAGAAGGGGAGAGTCACGCAGTGTGAAAGCGGAGACCGCAGGAGAGCGGCAGAATGAGGCAGCACGAGAGTGAAGAGAGTCACGGAGAGCGAAGCATCTGGAGACTATATTAAGAGGTTATCATTCGATGCAAACACAAGCGCAGATGAAGGTACGAGCAACCCGAACCATTATGACCACACGGCGAGCACAAGTGGGCGAGGCTGGTGGCAGTCATTGGCTCTTTACGGCATCAGACCGACATCGCTGTGGTTTCTTAACAAGACCGTGCGCGCGTCCGTCTGCCTTGCGCTGTCGATATGGAGAGATGCACAGCAGTGCACATTTGTCTTTAAGGCTTTCACCAAAGATGTCACCGCAAAGTCTTGGCTGTGGGTTTGTTAAGTCCACATTTAAAATGCTTGCAATTTAAGACAGCCTCTGTTATGTCCCAAGCGTAAACTGTACAATACAAGTAACCGTCCTTTCTGTAACAACATTTCTGGAAAAAGCAACAACGATTTGTATCCTTAACATTGCAAAAGTTTTCTCCCAGCATGACCCAATGCTTGGTCGATATGCTTGTAAGTGCTTTTGAAGCAGTTCCCACTGTCATTTTAAACGTATGTCATTAACAACTGCCAAAATATATATATTTTTACTAAACCCTCTCCTATGAATTGTAAACTGCTACTTAATGCTTTACAGGTAAGGTGTTATTTAATTTGCTTGTTATTCAGACCCTGTAATATGATGCTGCGTTTTGATCTTTATTAACATATGTACAGGTTTGTCGATCAGCAGGTCACGTGTAACGAGGTAATGTGTGAGTCAGCAGTATAAAAGAGTAGGCCAAATACTCTATTTAGCGGAAGGCCTTCCACCAGCAGTGATGTTATCAAGCAAATGCAAGAATGCACCTTTGCCATTCTCACAATGTATTCCATTCCTTTAGTAAAACAGGTCAACCCTTACAAAAATTATCAGTCTATTCTCACTGAGCTCTTGCGGGATTTTAAATAAAGGACTTGCTATAACGCGGAGGCCCGTATTTTGCAATGAAGATGGTAACGTAAGGTCCACGAAATTGATGGGGGCAAAAAGAACCAAGACTATTAGGCAGCGAACTTTAAAAACGCTCCATTTATCTGTGAAAGATGTAAACGGAGAGTTTCCCAGTCACTATCATCACCAGTCTTTGTATTAGCGATAGAGCCAGGCTGTCCTGGGGACAGGACAAAAGAAAGGGTTCTGAGCCAGGCCTTGAAGAGTGGCAGGGAACTGCCAGCAAGGATGCCGAGGTGTTGGAAGGCAGTTCCAGACTGTGGGGATGTGGAGAAAGACTTTGTAGCCAGAAGACTGAACAGGCGTAAGAAGCTGACAGCATGGTTAGCCGGGCAAAGTAATTTTCAGACTACGAGAGAAGGCAGTTGCAATAAGGCCAGGACTTTAACAGACGTGGAAAGGTGACTGAACGGACAGCTGAGGGAGGGCAGTTCCAGCCTATGGAAGAATTAGTAAAAAAGAATTAAGTGAAATAAAAAAAACCGGCGAGCGAAACAACCGGTTTTAGCATCAGCCCTACTTGGCATCATCGTCCTCATCACCACCACTGCCACCACCGCTGCCGCTGCCACTGCCACCATCCCCGTTATGGTGTCCGTCATCACCGAACTCGTCGGCCAGGTGGCACTGCCGCTTGCGTACGTTCCAGTGCAGGCATTCGGCGAGGCTCTCAAACCAGTCCTGCACGGGGTCCTCGCAGCAAACCGACGGCACTGGGAAGCACGACGTCGTAATCTTGATGCTGCGGTGATGGGGAGAAAAAAGAAACGGCGCCGTTGGAGTTACGGTTGTTTACGAGACGCGGAGCTGAGGGCCGCCAACTGCTCTGCGACGCGCTCGCTCGGAGCTTCCGCGGGAGACTAATCAAGCGGCACTCCGCACAAAGTGAACTGCTCGGTTTGGGTCAACCCGAAACATAACGCGTTGGAGAAGTGTGCAGAACTGTGAAAACTCTCACACAGACTCGGAAAAATGTGCTAATGATGATGCGTCATAGGGTCAAGTGGCAACTCTTCCCACGTACCCAAACAGAGGGGGTACTGGCGCAGAATGTTACAGCCAAATGCCCTTCCTAATGCCAGGCTCCTTTAGTTTGGATCGTTTCGTCTGTCCGCTAAGGCAGACCCTACCAGGAGCGGTACATCACTCCAGGTGACATAGCTCTAGCTCTGGAGGTTCACTCCAACACGCAATGCACTCCACCACAGTGAGCTTCTGATTCATGGGGGGTATAACCCTGTGAACACGAGAGTTTAAAGTCTGTTGTTGTTCCCTCCCCATTCACCCATGCTCTGAGGGATATATATATATATATTTATTTTATCATCATGTCTAAGAAAAGATGCTGTCTCGGGACAGCCGCGTCGATTGCTTCCTCTCTCCATTTCGCCTGAGGATGCCTCTAACGTGTGAGGCGAAACGTCGCGAGGTGGAGAGAGAGAGCGATCGACGCGGCTGTCACGAGAGCAGCTTTTCAAAGCAATCATCACGCTTCGAGCCGTGAAAACCCACATCATTATATATTTATTATGTTAATTATTAAAGCAGAAAGCACCAAGTGAGCTTGCAAGCTCTACATGCAGGATGCCTGCGATATTACGTCCTAATTGACCAATGTTACAACACATAAAACTAAAGGGCATATAAACGTACTCACAGGAACAACATAAATGAACTCTAACAGGAATCATAAACGTAAACAGTAACACTTAATATTGCACAATTAAACAAACTCACAACACTAAATTGTAGAAAGATGAAACCCCAAGCATAATTATTATGAAGTGAACAGTAGCACTCACGATTGGGGCAGGGGGCAAACTTCAGCCAGCTACTGCCCTCTCACCCCACAAACCACACTGAGCTCCCCCCGACCTCACGAACCTGTCTCCGTGCTGGATCTCCTGGCGGCGGCGCCCGTCAAACGACACCCACGCTGTGTTGCGCGCGTCCGGTGACAGCATGATCTGCTCGCGCACAGCAATGACACGCGACGGCACACGAGCGTCAACGACACGCAGAGACGGTGCAGCGGCTTCGGCGAACAGACGCCGAGGTGGCCCTGCGGAGGAAATGAAGATCTCGCTTCCGAAGCTGAGGCCGTTCTCAACCGAGTGAAAAGCAATGCTGACACGTTGTTAGTTGGGGTGGCCATGCCTCTGCAGCAGTGTCAAGCGCCAGTGCAGGTCCAGTTCAGTGCTGCACGGTGCAGCAGCTACTGAAAAATTGTGTTCCACATTACAAAATTGGGGGCGGCACGGTGGCTCATTGGGTAGCGCTGTCGCCTCACGCAAGAAGGGTCCGGGTTCGAATCTCGGCTGGGGTGCCTTTCTGTGTGGAGTTTGCATGTTCTCCCCGTGTCCGCTTGGGTTTTCGCTGGGTATTCCGGTTTCCTTCCACAGTCCAAAAAACATGCTACTGCATAGGCTAATTGGCTTGCAGACTAAAATTGCCCGCAGTGCCCAGTGATGGACTGGCGTCTCATCGTGGGTGTATCCTTGCCTTGCGCCCTGTGTCTGCCGGGATAGGTTTCTGCTCACCACGACCCTGTACAGGACTAAGCGGTTTCTGACAATGAGATGAGATGACAAAATTGGTGTGACGTGTTCAAGTGATGCCAGCGAGTAACACATAATGGAGATGGGCAAAAACAATCAGCACACATATTACAAAGGATCCTCGTACGCTTCCACCAAACCAATAAATAATCGTTAAAACGTTTTTGCAACAGGGAGAAACACGACACAACCGCCAAAGAATGTTTACTCCACTACGCTCGACTCCTGGTGGCCACGAGCACTCACCGTGAGCTCCACACCGGCCGGCACAACGATCGGGCGGAACGACAGGGAGTGGGGACAGATGGGCGTGATGAGGATGGCCGGCACGTTCGGGTGGATCATGGAGGCCCCTGCTGCCGCGGAGTATGCCGTGCTGCCGGTGGGCGTCGAGATGATCAGCCCTGAAACAGCCAGCCACAATGAAATGCATCATTACCGATAACTTCACCTCCACAAAGACCCCCCCCCCCGTATAGCCTTAACAGACTGTAGGGTCAACTGCCATTAGTGAATGAAATCCATTTTTGGGTCAGGTCGCGTAGAAAATTATAGATTATAAAATAGTGTCGTTTAACCCTCCACCACCCGACACGGCCAATCAGCAAGGGGCACACAAGTAGGTGGGTAACCAGTACCACACCAGGCTATCTTTGTATCTCTAGTGGCAATGATTACACACTGCACTAGGTACTCATGTGAAGCTGAGTCGACCTCGGTGAGGCCCAGGACCAGTTTTGAAAATCGTCACTGGTGTTGGCTGAGAACTGTGGTCACCAAGTTTCGAGCTCAGCATGCCACTCAGCCATCACTCCCCAGACCTCTGCACGAGCACTCTGACCCACACAAATCCACGCACGGCCCAGACGATAGAACTTTAAGTCTATGATTGTCACCATGGGCAGCACGGTGGCCCAGTGGGTAGCGCTGTCGCTTCACAGCAAGAAGGTGCCGGGTTCGAATCTCGGCTCGGGTGCCTTTCTGTGTGGAGTTTGCGAGTTCTCTCCCTGGGTCCGCGTGTGGTTTTCGCCGGGCACTCCGGTTTCCTCCCACAGTCCAAAAACATGCTGCTGTATAGCTTAATTGGCTTGCAGACTAAACTGCCCTCAGTTCCCAGTGATGGACTGGCGTCCCATCGTGGATATATCCCTGCCTTGCGCCCTGTGTCTGCCGGGATAGGCTCCGGCTCACCGCGACCCTGTACAGGACTAAGTGGTTTCTGACAATGAGATGAAATTGTCACCATAACAGGCACCGACCACCTTCTGGCCACAGCTTGAAATATTTATGCCATGTATTACTGTGCAGCGGTTGTAAATGCTTTCATATCTCAATAACCCATAAAACATGGTAATTTAACACTGTCAAGAATTAACTATATTCTGTACAGTGAGTCAGCAGTTCCTCTCAAATCGTGTCAACAAGAAGCGAATGTAAGTCAACAGTCTGAGGTCAGACTCCAAAATTCATGTACTGCACACTCTGCTTACATAAAGGTCCCATCAGTTTGTGACAGGCATTTCGGTTCATCACATTCTAGAAATTCTTTCAGATAAGGGGACATGAAGTGTTTGCTTTCGATGCTGCTTTACCTCGGTAGTAAATTAGCAAATAAATTGTGGAGGTCGCTGGGTGGATAAGGAGACAAAGCACTCTGCACAACTGAGAACCTGGGATTGAACCTAGGTTTCACCAGCCCATGATTGAACCAGGTTCGCATATGTAGCGAGCTGATGGTCTCAGTCGTGTCATGACTTATTGCATGAAAAATGTATTGTATTGCATAGATTTTTTTGTTAACATGGAGACAAAATTCTAGCTCTGGGAATAAATAAACCAGTCTCAATGCCGTATAACCAATGTCCCCACAGCAGGGTATGTGGGAAAGTACAGTGGCCCTAGTGTAGGTAAGCGGTTACTCTAAGGGATCTCAGAAGTAGTTCTGTGATATCACCTTCCGTAGTCCGTGCTCGAACACCGAGAGATGTGCTGCTCTGTGAGAATTCTGAACGGATTCTCCATTGCATGAAATAACTCCGCACTCCATAAGACCTATTACGCTAATGGTTTACCCCGCCAAGCCTCACTAAGTATCAATATGCTTTTGCACGATTGGGATGATCGGGCAATTCTCATTACTGAATGTTTGGCTTAATGTGGTGGGGAAGCCAGAGTACCCAGAGAAAACCCAACACATGCAGCGAGTATCACAAAATGTGGACGTGTGAAGTACGTGTTCTCTTCCTCAGCCACAATCCGCAACAGCCGTGTCCTGGACCTCTGACCACCGCAACCACTACACCGAAGACTACTGCAACAGCACGTATGTCATCAGGCTTTCCCACACCGAGCTTAGCTCTGCGCCTCAGTATCCCGTGTCTCGTCCCTGATCAGGCATGGGATTTGCGTGCGTTATGATTGTATTATTATTATTATGCGTGCACGTGAGGTTTTACCATCGCCCTGTACGGTAGTAATGAGCCGGTTGTCCAGGTAGAGGTCCACGTTGGACAGGTATGACGACGGCCCCCGGTCAATCACCACCTCGTTCAGCACCTGCGAGCAGATCCGCACATTCAGAGCAACGATTATGCACGTGTGTTCTTCTGAAAAGGCAAAACAAGGGCGTTTGATTAAAGGACACCGCACAGTTGTTCTTGTATTAATTGAAAATGTGTTATTTGGGCACATGTTGGCCACAGTGATACGGTGGATGAGAAACACTGCATTACAAATTCCTGGCCAAGACTAACATCAGAAGTGTGCTTTATCTCAGCTGGTACGGAAGACCCTCTCCTCCCCGATGTCTTGCCAACCCACACTGAGCTGTGTGGTGAAGTATGGCCAAACGAATTCCCATGCCATTATCCAGCAGTGGATTGACACAAGTGTGCGAGGCATAACGCCGGCTCGAGGAGAGCGCGGGTAAACCGTGGATCGCTGCGAATTCTCTCGCCGAACATCTCTCGCGCGGAACTACCACTCATTCTCGCCGAGCGGTAACTCTGACGATGACGTCCGTCAGATGTCTGTGACAAGCGCTGTGTGCCTTTGAATGGAGTCAAAACAGCAGCTGGAGACAAGGTTGCAATCGCAGGCTTTATGCTTGCAACTTGTAATTGTACAGACACAACTGTGTGTGGCGTGTGCAGAATAGCCTCTTGATTGTCACAATATAACTTACAGTACATGCATTATAGTATTAAGTGCACAGAAGTGGACACAGGTGGGAGGCTCAGGAGGATGAGATTCGCTCTGTAGACTAAGAAGGCTTCCTTACGCGAAACTTCTCCACCATAAACATTATTTCCTATTCACTGCCTTCAGTAAATTGCCGCACACGTCAGAATCCACGCGACTGATATTTGGGTGGCAAATTGGCGCAGTGCGTCGCGCTGCTGCCTTTGGGCAAGAAGGTCTCAGGTTCGAGTCTCAGCTCGTTTACCTTTCTTTGTGGACTAGTCACGTTTTCCCCGTGTCAGCGTGGGTTTGTGCCAGGCACTCCTGTTTCCTCTCATAGTCCAAAGACATGCTACTGCCTAGGTTATTTGTCATCGTCTCCGGGCCCCCTGGCGCCCGGAGACGTTCTAACTTGCAAGAGATTGTACCCTTCAACGGCAGAGAGCGGTTAAAAAGAGCTACGTAGCTCAACTCCTCCATCTTAAATATAAACGGACTTGACTTCAGCCGATCCTTATATACGTCACGGCAAGTCCGTTGCTTCACGGAGCCCGGGAGCAGCGGCCGCACCTGCAGCTGCACGAGGGTCTTGCCCGAATCGGTGTCGAGGCGTTTCCCGGCGAGAGGTCCGTTGCCCTCGCGCGGCACCCCCGTGACCCCGCCGTCCCGCCCGCTCACCGGCCGCTCCTTCGTCACGCGCACGCGCAGGCGCGAACGCAGCACCAGCGCCGCGTTCCCTGCACGCCGGCGCACGCGACAGGCTCCGATAACGTAACCTGGATTATAATGTTTATAATTAATTAGTATTATTTAGCAGACACCCTTATCCAAGTCGATTTACAACATCACACACACACACATTTCTAGTCTCATCTCATTCATTGTCAGAAACCGCTTAGTCCTTTACAGGGTCGCGGTGAGCCGAAGCCGATCCCGGCAGACACAGGGCGCAAGGCAGAGATATACCCACGATGGGACGCCAGTCCATCACTGGGCACTGCGGGCAATTTAGTCTGTAAGCCAATTAACCCTATGCACTGGCATGTTTTTTGGACTGTGGGAGGAAACCGGAGTGCCTGGCGAAAACCCACGCGTACACGGGGAGAACATGCAAACTCCACACAGAAAGGCACCCGAGCCGAGATTCGAACCCGGAACCTTCTTGCTGTGAGGAGGCGACAGCGCTACCCACTGGGCCACCGCGCCGCCCCACACGGTGGCGCAAATCAGTAAATACACCATAAATACCAAATAAATGTTACCGGTTGCCTAACACTGCAGTGTCAAAGTGTTGTTTTCAGACCCGTAAGTAATGGTTGTACAGATGGGTCTCGAGTAGTTTCTGAAACGAGGTGACTCAATGCGGTCTGGACGGGTGGTGAAGAGGTCGGAGGTGTGCGCACCTTCGATGACCTGGCTGACGCTCGGTCTGAACGTCTCGAACTTGAAGGGTGTCAGGAAGCCCAGCGAGCCGAGGTGGAAGGCCATGACGGGTGGGACGCTCTCCTGTAAACAACACAGGGGATCGGTTGGCCACTCGTGCACTGTCCTCACTCACAGAGGGTGCGGCGAGGTGAGGTCCGTGATGAAAGTGAGATGATAGATAATAGATCCTTGTAATTACAGCAGAAAGTACTCGGTGAGCTTGCAACCTCTGGATGCAGGATTCTTGCGTTGCGACAAATGTCTGGACCCACTATGAGGGATGCAGGTGGAATGCATTTTCTCCTTATCAAATGGAAGACTCAGCTGTATCAGCTACATCGATTATCCTTCTCTAAAGGCACTGATCGATAACAGGCTCCCTACACCATGCGAGTCATGGCCGTTGTGACCATACTTCACCACGCCGGTCAGTGCTGGTTGTTGAAATAGGATGTAACGGTTTAAACAGCCCTCGTGCCTTACCTGGAAGAGGGACGAGGCATAGAGGAGGGTGCCATCACCTCCCAGACAGATGATCAAGTCGATGCGGTCTGAGATGTCGTCGTAGCCTAAGCGATGGTGGGGGGAATCGTGGGTAAGTTTTACACACAAACACCTACCTGATCATTAGTGGATCACAGGGGTAATTGATAATTAAAGACATTTTTACAGACGTACTGACGTGGGTTGATGCGGCTTCAAGCATGATGATTGCTTTCCAAAGCTGTTCTTTCGGGATAGCTGTGTCGAGCGCTCCCACTATCTCCTTCGCGACGTTGCACCTGCCACCTTGGTGCTATCCTTCAGTCGTACTGGGACTGAGTGACAGCTGAGCATGCCGTGCTAAGCACCGCCTGATGTCGAAGGCAGTTGACTGTCTTGTTCACATTACTTGTGTCCCGTCTCATCCCTTCTCTCTTCTCAGGCACTTCTCATAAGTCATTTGCTATTAACTCCGAGGGTCCATTGCCTTTCCTCCACACATTCTGATGTTTGGGCTGTCCTGTGAAGTCTGCAGAGTTTTTAAGGAGGCTGGATTTGTAATCGTGTTTAGAGGTTGTTAAAGGTTTTGTTAACAGTCCTATTTTTATCTTTCCTGTAATAACTTTTTACAGCGTATTGTGAATTGTGACTATATGCAGTCTATATCGTCTGCATGTGTTGCCCTGCCCTGTTGAAATGTGGATCTAGTCTTGTGGTTATTGCACCGGGACCGCAGGAAATATAATTTCGTTCCTCAGTAAACTGTCATTGTATACGAATGGAATGACAATAAATTTTATCTATCATGTTAAAACTGGTTTCCACGTTTGGTTGAGCTTTGTTCTCACGGGCTTTGTTAGTCGAGTGAGACAATAAAACTCAGCCAAACGTGAGATGGCACTATCTAGCATTCCTGCAGTCCTGAAGGCCACCTCGTGCGTAGTCAGCCAATGTTCATACGTCACCACGTGGGTCAGGCTGTGCTGGTCAGGACAGGCACAGATATCGCTCTTAACTTATGATAGCCATGGCCGAGAGCCAAACTTGGCTATATGGGTTTCGTAACAGTGCCAACAAGGCAATAACACAAGCCTCGAGGTGGGAAAATAAAAGAATGCGTTTAAGCATTCAACTACTATATGAACAGTGCGCAGCCAATAATTACGAATTGTAC
>JAZEWT010000014.1:3268556-3279638 GCA_036362905.1 Mordacia mordax
TAGCTATCTATACGCTGCACATAATGCTAAGTTAATTTGCTTTAACACCATGCACATATTTTCTTTCCTGGAGGTGCGAATCAATTGCAGAAGAAAAGTTATTGCTTACGAGATGGCGTGACAATTTAGACCACATGGTTGTTTGACTGATGTAAGTAGAGACTTATAAACACCCAGAGTCTGATGTCGCATGATCCAGTTGCCTCAGTCATACAACAAATATTTATAACTTCCTTTCTGGTTACTGCCAGGACAGTTTAATATTTCTCTTCGGCGAGTTTATATAATTTCAGGTTCCAATTTCATTCAGAAATAGAACAAAACTTAACACCCTGCACTACCAGCTCGGGGAAAAGCTCTCCGTAGAGCAACTCACAGCTGCCTCCTCTAAACCGAGGAGCAAGACCATGGTCATTGCTCAGCATCATTTCTCCGACAGTCCATGCCATCTGAAATCCCATCCCACTGCTAATTCCCAGCAGCAGCATTCAATCAACGCCATCTTTTAAGAAACACTTAAAAGCCTCACTTCTTTATAAAAGGCCCCACCTCTTTCTCAAAGGATCACCTCTTTCCTAAAGGTGCTGCCTTAATTATAAATGGCCACCTATCCCTTAAGGGGCCACCTCTTTCTTAAAGGACCACCACTTTATTAAGGCCCAACTCCTATGCCCAGCTTTCGAGTGACAGTGAACTTGGCAATGCCCCCTGGAGTCGCGACTATTTCTGATAGTGACATATTATGAGTGTTAAAATATGTATTATTATATAACTAAAACAGTCACATCACCCTAGTGCACACAACATATACGAATGGATTTTTACGCAAACAACTGGATGAAAATATTATTTGAGTTAAGAATTGATAATAATGTAAGAACAGATGAATCGATTTACTCCTAAATACAGCCCCATGTAGCAGAATAAGAATTTTATACATTTTGATTAAAGCATGCTGGTATGATTTTAAGCAATTTTGCATGTGTGTGCTGCTAGGTGGCCATGACTTCACAGAACAGCAATGAGTTAATGAATGTATCTGTGTATGCATGTATAAATTAACCCATAACACCGACATCTGATCTGGGACCACCTGCAAGCGAGCCTTCGACACTTCACATTACCTCGAAACCCACCTCTGTCGGCAAAACCGCTGTGGTGACCTTTAGCGGCGAATGGGGCTTGTTTCTGTGTGTGGTGTGGACCAGCATATGCCTGTGTCTAAGGCGTCACCTTCTCGGAATGTACACAACTTCCGCCGAATTGTGACGAAGCTCTCCAACCCCTCCAACAGAGGGTCCTCCAGCACCTTCTTCTCAATGTAAACGATCATATGTTTCTCCTGGGTGAAGAGAGCATATGGTCAGTGGACACAGTATCACCAGAGCACCTGCTACTTTTCTTGTTCATGAAAATGGCACAAACAGAAGGGTCCTCTTAAAGGATGGCAGAAGTAACTGTCATGTCCTCTTCTGTGGGCCATTGTCTAGCACGAAGGCGTTTACTGTTCTCAGACAGCTGAACAGATTTTAATCTCATGACATGAAGTCCACAGCACAAGTGGGGTGCATATGGGGAAGCTGTCAAAAATCTGAATGATAAAGACATGGAAAGACATACAACCGTCCATATTGTTTTACCGATGACAAGACTCAACCTGAATCTGACAGATCTCATTGGATCTTGGAAGCCAAGCAGAGCGGAGCCTGGTTGGTACTTGGATGGGTGACCGTCAATGAACACACCGAGTGCTGCAGGCTTGAGCAGTGAGATGGGCAGAAGATGACAGCACAGTAATGGACACTAGACACTAGTAACTATATTAAATGTGGATCTCATACATAATCACCGGTACGCTCAAACTAATTACCACTGAACACCCCGCTGTCCCAGGCACCTCCGAGTCCAAGCGTGTCAGCACTGTACGAACAATCTCAAGCTTCCCTGTGCGTCACGCTGAGCACCACCCCCTTGTACGGTCCCACTCAAAACTCCCACTTTAATATATCTGGTCTAATGTCAATGTTTATGAATTGCATTAAATTATTTTACAATTGATGTACGTGGGTTTTTATATACTGTACCTGCTTTTTTTTTATATTTGTAAACCCAGCTTTCCCTGCATACTCACTTGGTGACCGCACAGGATGTGTGGGTTTCCCCCAGCTTCTCTGACACTATAAACTCATTGGCAAGTCTGGTGAATGCAGGACTTCTTTACAAAGAGACTCCAAGGGCTATTGAAGGTTTCTTTCCACAATCATCATCAGTGGTCATTACATATCTACTGCAAAACGATGGCCTCCCTCCAAACCTGTCACCATTATATTCTGGTGCTGCAATGCAACAATCCAACCTGGCATCTTGCTCGTTAACTCATCTCATGGCTCCATCTCCTCGGTGGACGTTATCTCGCGTCTTACCATCGTTGCTCTTAGTCACGAGGAGGCCGCCGGCGCAGAAAGTATTTTTAAAGCACTTTGCCGCAAGCCATGCCGCAAGCCAATTAAAATATTTTCCTTAGGCAAAGCTGCCCCTGAGAGGAGGTTAATTCTAATTAATCGCCTGAGAGATTGCACATGCGTTTGACCGAGGTACAATCCCCGAGTGACTCTGGTCTGCATTAATGTGGACAGCCATTGACTCGGGCAGCTACAGAATATGGGCGACCCCTACGCGGAAGATGCAAATTATTATCTCAAGAAGGCCTCAATGAGTCTCCACACACTTTGCATTGTGATGTAAAGCCAATGCCATTAATGTGCATGTGAATGTACAGCACTTTTATTTATCCACTGCTAGATGAGGGCCTCCTTGCACCGTGTAGGCCATGGAGGTTATTTTACGGGATGGTGAAGAAGAGGAACAGACATTGGAACATAGGACAACACAACAATAGATCATTTTTTTATCTGTTATTTGATGCCCTTTATTTATAGTCAGTGTTTTACTTTAATTAATCTACTCTCATGATGTTGTTGTTGACATGCCATTCTCTCTACAGCTTGGTGTGGCGCTTTGTGACCCTCGGATGAAAAGCACTCTCGAAGTGCACATATTATCATTATTATATTGTGCCGTACTGCCCACCACATCGCCCCACAGCCCTGTGACAACCTAACTGCACAGGGTAGTTACCCCTTATGTCAGCCAATGAGCAGATAAAAAGATAGTGGCAAGGGATGTGTTAACCAGTTCATCTTCTTATCCAAGCCATGGTGTGATAAGAGGAAGTGACCCAGATGTGTTGGGAAATTCAACCCTAGCCTCTGCACTTTAACGCTTGGACAAAAGGAGTACCGGCGATGGACCGGCGTCCCGTCGTCGGGTGTATTCCTGCCTTACGCCCTGTGTTTCTGGGATAGGCTCCGGCTTCACCGTGACCCTATATAGGATTAAGCGGTTTCAGATAATGAGATGAGATGAGACAAAAGGAGTAAACAGCAGAGATGGTTAAGGTTCAAAGAATCCTCACTTTGTGGATTCTCACTTAAAATTGGACAAGAGCAACTTCACGGTCTGTGCGTAGACAACGATTATTAAGTGGGCAGCATTAGTGTGGACACTGCTCGACAGTCATGACGACGATATGAACACGCCGCTCGTAAAGAAGACTCTCCGCGGTTGGTACCTCCATGAGGAAGGCACAGAGCTCACGGAAGAAGTCCAACAGCTTGGCATCGCCAATCTTCTTGATCACCAGCACACTGAGCGGTGGCTTGCTCCACGTCAGACGCTGGCTCGCCGGGTCCTGGATGTGCCTGCACGCCGGTCAGAGACAGCGCACAGCGCATTGTTCGCGACACTGAGCGATTTTCAACGATGGTTAAAGCGCAAGCAGAGTGGCCCACCCTATGGGCGATCCTGTTCCAAGCTAGTGGCACGTTCTTCTGACGATGCTGATGACGTTTTCTGCTGACATATGTACTTTGACCTGGATTTCTTTCGGATGTCTCTTTGTGAATATTGCTTGCACTCTGAAGCTTCAGAACATTAATCATCAAGTGGATGGTAAAGCTGAAAGAGGCCTTGGTGTTTTGCAGACACAATATGTAATTACGAAGGATTTTAACCCCAGTACCCTCAATGTGGCCGTTTTCAAATACACTTGCTCCATGATATATAGATTTATGTATTAGCACTGTCCATCCATACATGGTGGGGTTACCGTAACACTCATAAAGATCATCCAATGTAAACAAAACAATTGTATGAGGTTGGTCTGCTATTAAATAGACATATGTTTTTTTTTATTACAGCAGAAAGTATCTCGTGAGCTTGCAAGCTCTAGTGCGGGATTCCTGCGACACAACAAACTGCCGACATGACCAATGTAACAACGCATGAAATGAAAGGGCAAATAACCTTCCAGCAACAACCTCTTTTCGGGACTTAAGATATCGAAAACGGGCTAAGCTGATCAAAAAGCATGTCCCAAATGTGAAAAGGCAAACCAAAATAAAAAAATAGAAAATACATTTTCAACTGACTTTCTACTCTGACAAGCAATATGTTGGCTATAATGACAAGATTATACGTGAAACGGTTTGAGGTTCATTTAATAGAAAATGAAACAGGTACGGCGCTATCGTGTCGAATCACGAGATAAATACTCTGTTCGTATATCTTGTAGAGTTCACATTACCACCAAAAAGCAGGCAAAATGTACAAGAGACATTATACATAAATCGGTAAAAATAAGATTTTAACATCTATTTATAAAGAAAATCACTACCCCAATTCGTAGGAATTTATAAAATTATGCCAGAGAATAAAAATTACGTGCTTACTCTGTAATTCTAAATGTTTTAAATAGCCTCTAGTGATCTGTAATGCAGTAACCACAACATTGCTTTCAAGCATCACTCACCCAGCCAGCTCATTCCAAAGCCTCAGCTTCATAACGCAACAGACACTGGTAACTGACGCAGGTTTAAGCCTGTGTGTGTACTTTTTTTTAATTAACAACACACATCGGCAAAGTGTCTCCTTCGCATATTTGTCCCCTACATGTAAACAAAGTAAAAAAATCATTTCTCCATCAAACTCTCAACAGAACTGGGGTTTCAGTACAAGCAAACTACAGCACCGGTTTTGGCAGTCAGACTAGTTTGAATCAATACTGATGAACTGCCAGATAGTATTGGGACAATTTGTTTCGTGCCTCTTTTAATTAAAACGATTTCAATAAACTTTTAACCACACGCACTCGAGTGTGCACATGCAAGTGAAACTCCTCTTATCTCCGTGGATGTCTCGAAAGGCTATTGACCAATCCCACCACCCACGTTCCCACTGCCCATGACTGGCTCTGCTCTATATAATGCATATGCCCACTGTTTCTTAGCGTAATATTGAGATGCGTTTGCGTTTAGACGCCATGCAAGACCAGATCACAAGTTTAATCGTATACGTCGACAGCCGAGCTTGCAAAGTGAACTCTGTTCGTTGGGACAAATTCCATGGCTTTAGCCTGATTTTCTGATATTTCTGGCATGCGGCGAAACATGTGGCAGTAATCAGTTTATGCACAAATCCGAGTACAAAGCCAAACGTAAAAACGCTGCTGTGTTCAGATAAAGGGCACTTGCACTGTAAGCACCGATGGCCGTGAACCAATGGTGGTCACCCACAACAAGGTCAACATTCTGAGCTGATAACATAGATTAAAGGTCGTGATGTTCCTACAGAGTTGCAACTAGGCTTGACGTGTTTTACCCCCATCCCCCCACGAAGCAATTTGTTGAATTGTCAATATACAGGAAGCCTCCTCGTTCTTCAAGGTAGCTGCGGTCTTCCCAACGACCCCCCCACCCTCTGAATTATCAAAACCAAATCGGGTGCCTTTCTGTGTGGAGTTTCCATGTTCTCTCCCCGTGTCTGCGTGGGTTTTCGCCAGGCACTCTGGTTTCCTTCCACAGTCCAAAAAACATGCTGCTGTATAGTACATCATTGGCGCCCCATCGTGGGTAATTAGGTCTGCAAGCCAATTAACCTATGCAACAGCATAGTGGGTATATCCCTGCCTTGCGCCTGTGTCTGCCGGGATAGACTCCGGCTCACCGCGACCCTGTACAGGACTAAGCGGTTTCTGACAATGAGATGAGATGAAATAAATTTACAGCAATGGAGCATTCTAAGTATTCTTGGCAATTACTTAAAAAAAAAGAAAAATGATGCACACACATGGATTCTATATGTCAACATCCAATCACCCTCAGTGGTATTTAATTAGCGATAATGGCAGGTTCAAAACCACTCATCATGAGGCGTGTGACATAACATCGCAAGAGGATGTCACATGGGAGGAAAAATCGTAAACATTTAAAACAATAGCCTCGGCAGGCAACGCAAATCATGTTAATGTTGTTTTTATTGGCAAGGTTTAGGTCAACCCTGTTACCAGCATTTCCATTGGTTAAGTCCCGAATTTTAATACAACTTGATATACAAGTTTAATTCATGATGCCGGTTTTATATTGTGCCTCTGCCTAGATTTAAAGAACAAACTATCACTGAGACACTGTTACAGACACACGATCAGACAGACAACATTTTCAACCGTATGTAATGATGTAGGTTTTCACGGCACGATGCATGATGATTGCTTCCAAAAGCTGCTCTCTCGGGACAGCCGCGTAGATCGTTCCCTCTCCCCCCATCGCGACGTTTTTCCATCAATACCTAAAAACCACCCGTTATTTGACATATAACATCTATATATATACAGAGGACGTAGTGTCTGGAAAATGTTGGCACAAACTTACCAAGCGGCTGCCTTCCCCACCTCTCTACAGTTCCTCTGTGCTTCCAAATAGCTATCCCTCTCACTTCGACAGTGCGCGTTAGAATTTTATTCTGCTGGCTTTATGTCCTATAATTTATCGCTACTGCTTGACTTTCAGTTGAACCGTTTTGATGTTGTTGTTGACGCGGCGTTCTCTCCACAGCTCGGATTTGTAAAAATGATAAAAACGCCTAAGAAAACGTTGTTTTGTTGCTGATTTTCTGTTCTCTGTCATTGTTGTTAATAATAATAATTGCATTTATGGAGCGCTTTTCACCCGAGGGTCACAAAGCGCTGCACAGAGCTGTGGAGAGAACGGCACGTCAACAACAACGACGTGAGAATATATTAGAAGCCAACACATTTATTGCCATTTTTATAGATGAAGCAGTCACAAAGAAAGCATTGCTCCAAATTATCTTATTAGGTCATGAGTACGGCGTCTGTTATAAGCCCTTATTGGAACTGTCTAGACTTTGAATTGTTGCGGGTCTGTGGGCAGTGTGCGCTGTCAGAGGTGCATGTGTTTGTGCATGTGTGCACAGCTTTGCGTACATAGAAGTGACAGGGGTGGCCTGCAAGTGGCTAACGCCATGGTGACAGCAACATCATTTAGCAGTAAACACCACTTGTAATGGTTCTTGCTGTTGTTTGGACAACTGTGAGATGAGGCAAATTGGCCTTTGGGGCTCTTGGAAGCCGCCATCAAACAATAACGTGTACTTTCCATATCATTTGCATGAACAGCAAATAATCCTTTGCTCAAGGACAATTTGATGCACGCACTGCCAGCGTGAGAATCCATTTGAATTCATGTATCGTATCTAATATCCACGAAACTTCATCGTGACACCCCTGCATCGGCGACTTGTCATTGTTGTGGGTTAATCAGCACACGAGGAAGTGCACGTTCGGAACGTGTAAACAAACGCACGTGATGATCTTCCACGCACAGGCGCTCACCGCACACAACTAACGTGCCAGCTGCGCAATAGCTGCGGCGACACGTTTACTAGCCCGTCCTGTGTGCCCGTTTCAATGCTTCTATTCCTCACTCTGGCGCATTTTCTCTGTGGAGTTTATTTCCCCCCCTCTTCTGTACATGTTTCCCCTGGATTTCCTGGTTCACTCCCATAACTGCAAGCACATACAATACAGTTGATATTGGCCAAATATCTCAATGCTGGAAAGATTACCGAAACGCGAGCCAATTGGGATTACAAATTGCAACATCACCCGCTGCTGTGAAAATGTGGCAGGACCCTCCTGAACAACGAAAGTGTCTTGGAATTATGTGCAGTCTTACTGGGTAAACACGCGTAACATGAATAGGATAGTGTAAACACAGTCGTATCATGGTAACTATGTCAAAGCGGTTTCAGTCCTTAAAGTGCAGCTGATAGGATTCATTACCTATTGACGAGAATTCATTATCTATTTAGGACAGGGAGATATGAGCAAACAATGAGAGAGGCTCATGGTCCTTCGCGATGAAAAATGAAGGCACCGTGTTGCCAGCATGACGCTGACAACTCCAAACATATCGGCCACCACCATCGAATGTCACGTGTCTCGAATGACAGAAAAATAATTCTAAAATAGTAAAACGGAACGAAGTTTTGGGCAAATTGGTGTCTTTCTCCTCCATAACCTAAATTACCTGAAATGTTAGCTTGTTATACAGGGGCTACATCGATTGTTGATGCATTTTTAAAGAATTACAATGCGATTGCCTGTTGGGTTTGGTTCATAAAATTTAAATAAAACATCGTGAACCTATCATGATGGCAATGATAATAATTTCATCCCCATAAATATCGGCGTGAGGCCAAGGAGCAGGTCTAACATACAAAGATCTCATCTCATTGTCAGAAACCGCTTAGTCCTGTACAGGGTCGCGGTAGCGGGAGCCTATCTCGGCAGACACTGGGCGCAAGGCAGGGATACACCCACGATGGGACGCCAGTCCATCACTGGACAATGCGGGCAATTTAGTCTGCAAGCCAATTAACCTATGCAGCAGCATGTTTTTTGGACTGTGGGAGGAAACGGGAGTGCTCGGCGAAAATCCACGCGGACACGGGGAGAGAACTCGCAAACTACACACAGAAAGCAGCACCCGAGCCGAGATTCGAACCCGGGACTTTCATGCTGTGAGGCGACAGCACGACCCACTGGGCCACCGTGCCGTCCACATACAAAGATCCCCCGTATAATTTACTATTTTAGTATAGTGTTGCTTGATATTTTTAACACAGTACTTTAATTTAAAAAGTGTATTATTATCCTCTAATCATGCATGTCTCTGTGTCCGTGTTGCACCATATGGCCCAAGGAGGAGGTCATTTCGCCTCCGCTGTGTGCTGTATATGGCCGTGAAAGCTTTACTTGACTTCACTATAGCCTACCAGACTGTAGGGTCAAGTGGCGTTAGCGACCATCGATGAAGGAGGTGGGTGACCAGTATGAAACCTGGCTGCCTCTTGTCTCCCTATCGGCAATATTTACATATTGCACTAGGTACTCATTTGAAGTTTAGTCGACCTAGGGGAGGCCCAAGACCAGTTTGGAAAATAGTTCGTGGTGTTGGTCGTGGACTTTGGTCACCAAGTTTCTAGCCCAGCGTGCTAACCACTCAGCCATCACTCCCCACACCTCCACGCGAGCAGGGTTAAAACTTTTGTCGACAGGTTTGTCGCCCAGCGCGTCAACCACTGAGACACTACTCCAATGTAGACTCATGCTGTCTACTGCGGCTCACAATCAATCATACATCGCCAGGGTTTATAGCACAATATGAAAATCACAACCCCACCACTGCTCTCCGTAATATTACACAAATTCAAATTTACACCCACAGATCCCCCACCCCAAATAATAATGACAAAATTTATTTAAAAACGCTTTTCAATGAAACGCAAGGTGCTGTGTACGATAAAACAAATATGTCACAGCAAAAAACCCTTATATTTATGGAAAACGAACCAGTAGTTTAAAAAAGCCTTAACAGTCCGTTTGTACAGGTGCTGTTGTCGAGCATCTATGGAGACTGACACTGTGTGAACATGGATAAAGTGGTGTGACCAGCACCATGCCCGACCACCTTTAGCTCTACAAAGACAAAGATCCCCCATATAGCCTTGACAGACTGTAGGCTCAAGTGCAGTTAGCGAGCACCTATGAAAGTCGGCACGCCACACCTAGGAGGTGGGTGACCAGCACCACGCTCGATCGCCTTTGTCTCTCTAGCAGCAATGTTTACACAATGGACTAGGCACTCATTATTTGAGGCTGAGTCGACCTACGGGAGGCTCAGGACCGGTTCAGAAAATCGTCACCGGTGTTCGCCGTGAGCGGGATTCGAACTCGGGTCGCCGGGTTTGCAGCCCAGCCCAGCGCTGCGCTAACCGCTGGTGCCACCGCTCCGCACCGCACTCACACACACACACAATGAGGCACGCGTGTGACAGCGACAAGATGTACCTTCTCCACTGCGTGACCATGTTGTCCACGGCTTGCCGGCAGGAAGCGGTCACCTTCATGGCGATGACGATGGCAAAGCGAACGCGGCACCGACGAGCCAAGGCAGAGCGAGCGTCAGAGAGCCCGCGACAAGGCTGGCGCTTCGTCAGCGCCGTGGTGCGAAGGGCATCTCGCGGCAGTCAGACGAAAGCACCTACGACCAATGCCGGCTCCAGGTAACCATAACGCCCGCTCATCTCCGTCCAACACGGACACCGGTGAATCTCTGCTGCTTCCTTATCAACATCTGGTGTACTTGCTTGCCGTTTCAGCCCACTGAACCTCAAGCTATCGCTGATGAATGTCTCAGTGTTTTTGCGTTGAGCGATGCTATGCAGCCGTACATTTACAAGAATGTTGTGATGCTCTATACGCCGCCTCCACATTCAAAACTCCGATACATTATGCCTGTCAAGGGCACCGTTTGCCAGTTGTACACAATCATTAGCGTTCGTCCAAGGACTAGTTAAAAATAAGTCTACCAAAATTCTATTCAAACTGTCACCATCGCAGAGTAAATTAACTACACAAGTGACTGGGCAAGTTACTGAACTCCTCCTGGCAGCTGCACAGAACTTATATCAGCTCAGCAGCTCACATGCTGGTCGAACGGTTTCCTCTGCTTGAAAAAAAACAAAAAACACGACGCTCCTTATTGCACAGGAGCAGCCAATAGGAGAAGGTCGCAACCGAAGGGCCATTCGTGGCAACAACAAAAACCCCACTTTGCATTTGCAAGCCTGCAGGAAAGACCCAACGGTGTGTTTCTAAGC